>CM076579.1:396442585-396651424 GCA_034641835.2 Pinus albicaulis | reverse complement strand
ATTTCAGTGCTTTTCTCAACCTCGCCTTCAAGATCTTCATTTTTGCTCTGCAAACGTGTGTGCGGGCCCAATAGTGGTTTTTCATATGTCTGAGCATGTATTTGTCCCTATTGGCCTTTGCCAAGAGTTTCTCCAGATGAATGTTGACGTGCGTAAGGCAAGTCTCTCGTTCAACTGGTGTCATGTCACCTGGTCTCTTTCGGGCCAATTCACGGTCTTCACAGATTTGCCGCAACTATATGAGTGTCTGTTGACCCTCCAGTTGTTTATTCTGCTGCTCCAAGTAATTTATAACCCACTAAGCTCTCTGCAACTTCACGGTCAAAGTGTCAATCTCAGCTTTCTGCTCCTGGATTATCTCTTTCAGCTTTGAGCTGGGAGAGCTCGCATCAACATCGATGAGTATAAAATCAGTGTCTTGGCCTCCTGAAGGGCCCTCATCATGCATAGGCCTCTTGCCTCTGTCCTGAACCTGTTCCTATGCTGATGTCGAAGGTGAGACCCCTTCCATGTCAAGTGGAGATAGTACTTGCGCTGCTGATGAAGATAACGATACCCCTTCCACCCCTGGTGGAGATAGTACTCGTTGTGCCGCTGCAAATAAGGCTCTGTGGCCTCTCTGATATGTCACACACACTGGAGCACTGATAGGCTCAGTCTTAGGAACCTCAAACTAATGTGAAGGCTCTGCCTCATCATGAACAATCTCGGGAGGAGGCTGGGGGGCTGCAAAGAAGTCACGAGAGATGAACTCATCCCATGTGATGCCCTGCAAACCAAGCTGATGTACTACAATGATTTTGATGAGCGCGTAATGATAAATGCTGTTATGTTGCCGCTCCGGAGTCTTCTTCTACACAAGGGTAGTCATACGCTCTATGTTTCGGCACATGAAGTATGGAACATTCATCGTTCGCACTCTCGTGAAATGCATCAAAAGTCTGATATGATATGCATAAAGTCGCAAGAATATACCCTCACAGCTGAAGTATCTAATGATGAGTTTCATTAATCGCGCATATGACTCCTTCAAAAAAAGGAATGGAAATACTCTGCTCAACTGCCTCAAATATCCAGGCTTGATGTAAGGTTTATAATAAGCTCTATCCAGCTGTTCTCTCTTATTCCACTCCTCACCAATGTTCGGTATCCCGGTCGCCTCAGAAATGGTCTCTGGTGTCAAAGTGAAGTTCACTCCAGCAAGGATTACATGACCATCACGCAAATGTAGGACAAATAAGCGAACCAAATCTGGATGGTGCTAAATCTGAGATATCATTTCACAAAATCGAAAACATGAATGTTGCTGAAAGCATGTCATTGCAAGCGGGCAGGCCTGCAATTGAGCCAAAGAAGTGGGCTCCTCCCTGACGTGCCTGCCACTCTTATGAGACCTCCTCGGTACATTTAGCTCTGCAGTTGAATCACTGTCCTTCTCATATCCCTGGTCATATGATGAATTTGTCTCTGACATGGTGCTAAAAACAAGGTGTTTAAAAAATAGGCGATGATAAATATATGGTGAAAATAAGAGTTTGTTTGTCAAGACCAAGTGTGCCACATATACAATAAGGTGTTGTAGAGAAATGTCACAAGGAAAACAATAGAATGTCAAATGAATTTAATTGTGAGGATAGTCACTGTTTGAGGGACTTAGGGATTTGGAAAATTTACAAGTGATATAGGAAAAAGTGATAGTAATGAGGGTAGTTTTTAGGGATAGGAGTGCAATGACAAAGTATACTTGGGTTAAAGTGAAATCAAGGATATTGAAACAGTCCTTGAATCTTTGGTAATCAGGATTTTATCAATGATATGAAGTGGTGGCAAGTGATAGGGTTTGGGGGTTTAACACATGGGCATAAAAGGGAATAAGGGATATGGGACAGTGGGTATAGGAGAGGGACTGTGGTATGAGAGTGTGACAGTAGTAGCAGTGATAACAATGATAACAATAACAAGGGTACCAATGAAAATGGAATGAGAGTTTAAGCACCAAAGTTCAAGTTTTAATCACCTCCTTTCAAAACCCTATGGAGCAAATTTAATATGGGTATAGGGTTTATTCTTGCACCAATTAAACTCTTTGAATACCTCCTTCAAACGACACCCAACAGGAATTAAACTCAGATAGCAAGCACACACAACTTACTTGGAGGCAAGAAGTTTGAAATCATTTGAATTTGGAGCAACAATGACGATTTTTAAGCCTGTCGAACCTGTGCGCCGCGCTCAGTGGGTGCGCCGCACCCTTAGAAATTTGCACTGTGTCTTTTGGCTCTATGCGCCGCGCTCCATGGATGCGTCGCGGCCTATCCCAATGCGCCGCGCTGTCTTCAACACACACAGTCAGCCTTTTAAAACTCAATTTCGCTCTTCAGCTTCAAGCTTGACTTTCTCTTGGAGATTTTCTCAATAACTCTTGTTGCAAATGAATTAATAACCTTGGGAAATATCTCATATAGACATGGTTTTAATCTTTTCTTCTTCAAAACCCATTTTGTAATGTTTTTTGACTTTGGCATTTTTCATTAAATACAACTTTGTCTTTTGTTTCCTCACTGACTTTCTGGAGCTTGAATGGTGAAATTGGTTGATTTTTTACAGGGATGTTGGCATCGAAACTTGGCAAAGGAAAACCAGAGTTTGCGTGGTGAAGTACAACATGGTGGAAAGATACATTTTATTACAAAAAAAAATTTGACAATTTCTTCTTCAAAACAGAGTTTTGAAGAAAAAATGTCCTCGAGCATATTCGATGATGAAAATTTTGAACTGAAAACTTACGGAAAACCTCCTCATGGCCTGCGGGAATTGTTTAACATTTTGACAGACCAAACCCTAGACCTAGAAACTAAAATGACTCTTTTGACCAAAACAACATTTATGATTGTAGATGACCTGAATTGAACTTTGATGAATTTTGAGAAATTTGACTAACCCAGCAGGTACAAGCATGAGGGAAAATGAAAGGACAAAACCCTTCCGTCAGTCAATGGCATGCCCCTAACGGAATGCAGATGAATGAGCAGAATGAGACACCTAAACAATGAAGTGCAAAAAGAGAAACGATCTCTGACAGAGGGCTATAAAGACCGACTCTAACATTGGCTCCAATGCGGATGGTAGCTCCTTGGAGGTGCCAAGAACGACAGATCTTTGGGAGAGCAGACCAGTTCCTTCGTCCATTGGGTTATGGAGTCGATTATTTTGACAAAACAACTCAAGACCTGTGACTAAATTTATTTGACTGAAACTTTAACTTAAACTGACTGAACCAAACCGACTAAACAGACTCAAACGAAAACTGAAATCCTTCTTCAGAATTATAGCCTTCACTTCGGGCCCCAGACTGAAGAAAAGAATACAGTGCACACTTACAATGAAATTGAAATACATGATATGTACAATGACAATGATCAGCAGAAAACATCTTAGAAATGGTACCGCTTGAGCAGCCGGCCATTGATCGGCCCTCCTGGACAATCTTCACCATTCATCTCCTTCAAAAGAAAGGTGTTCTGACCTCGATATGCTGCAATCTTCAATGGACCTTTCCAGAGGTTTTCAAACTTACCGTGTTTACCTTTGTCCTCATTACTAGCATCCCACTTCAGTACCACTTCCTCTAACTGGAATTTATCCGCCTTCGCTTTCCTGTCATAGATCTTTTTGATTCTCTCCTGCAACTTGAATGTGTTCTGGAAGACCTCATCTCTCGTTTGCTGCAAATGAATCATTTGATTTATCCTTCTCTGCATATGGCTTTCTTCACTACCAGCCTCCTCCATAAACTAATTTGAAGGGGGACATAACAATAGACTTCTTTTGACTTACCCGATCAGCCCATAGTGCATTCACCATCTTCTTATGCCAACTCTTCTTATTGATGTCCAGCAACTTTTTAATGATATTGACTAGAGACTTATTGGAAGATTCCGCCAAACCATTGCCTTGCGGATGATAGGCGGTTGAATGTCCCAAAATAATTTTATATTTATCACAAAACTCAATCATCTTTCTTGATTTAAAAGCCGCTGCATTATCTGTGATCAATTTACTCGAGCAACCAAAACGAGACAAAATGTTGTTCTCAAGGAAAGAAATAATTACCGAATCGGCGGCTTGCCTTATAGGAACTGCTTTGATCCATTTCATAAAGTAATCGGTGGCTGTTAGAATCCATCTATGCTATCCTAAGGAAGGAGGATGGATTTCCCCAATGAAATCCAAACCCCATTGCTGGAAAGGGGCGCTTACCTCAATAGGCTTGAGTGGCAATGGCTGTAATTTCTCTCTTCCTTCGAAAATCTGGCACTCATGGCAGCCTTTGACTATTTTATAGACATCAGCAAACAATGTTGGTGAATAGTACCCTGCTCTCAAAATCTTATTGGCAGTTGTCTTCCAAAAATGATGATCGCCGCAATCTCCTTTGTGGAAATCTTCCATTACCTTCTTCGCTTCTTCCTCCACCAAACAATTCAATAACACACCACCCGTATCTTTCCAAAAAAGTGGAGAATTCAAAATACAGAATTTTGCAGCCTTCAATTTCAAAGTTCTACCTTTGTTTCTAGTCATGCGGGGCAGTGATGACAAATTTTGAAGAACATAGACGATATCTGAATACCATGGGGAATCAACAAACATTTCCGATACCTGAAGTGGTGAATTCTCCTCATCCTCATCAGACATAGTAGCAATCAGATTTATTTCTAATGCGTGCAAATTCGATTCAGCCATAAGCTTCGCCAGCCCCTGTCCCTTGATAAGCTTCATGGGCCTTATTTCGACATCATATTCCAGCAAAGCTGTGATCCACTTACAACGTCCTCCTTCCGGATCAGTCTGTACTAAAACATCTTTCACGACAGCGTTAGGAACATAAGCTAAAATATGGGAATGCAAAATGTATACCCGGAAATCCTTCAATGCTTTTACCAGTGCCAAAGCTTGTTTCTCAATGATGTTGTATTTCAAGGCTACGTCTCTAATAGTTCGACTAAAAAACACTATTGGCTTCTCATGTCCATCTCTTTTCTACATTAACACAGCTGCCATGGTATGTTCCGAAGCGAAGGAAAACAAAATAAAGTCTTGGGTGTAATCTGGGCTGATTAACACCAGAGCTGAAGATAGTGCCAACTTCACCAAATTAAAGGACTTTACCACATCTTCAGTCCACTTCACTTGGCTATCTTTTTTCAACATATTTGTTATTTCTCTTAAATGTTCAACAAGGTTTGGGACAAAAGGGTGCAAAAAGTTCATCTTACCATTAAAAGACTGAATCTCCTTCTTATTCCTGGGAGGGTCAATTTGCTGGATTGCTTAAACACGTGCTAGATCAATACGAATACCATCTTTGGAAATAATATGACCAAGTAATTTACCTTCATCCATGGCGAATAAGCTCTTCTTAGGATTAAGCAAGACACCATATTTTCTGCACTTCTGAAAAACAACTTTCAAGTGATACATATGCTCTTCATCTGAATTGGAAAAAACCGTCGAATCATCAAGGTATATAACAAGGAAAACATCTTTGTCATTCGCAAAATCCATTTCCATCACCCGCTGGAAAGTTGCACCAGCATTCTTCAAACCGAATGGCATCTTGGCATAGTGGAATGTTCCCCACGGAGTTGTGAATGTTGTTTTGTCGCGATCGTCCTCATGAACCAAAATTTGGTTATATCCAGAATAACCGTCGAGTAGTGACATCCGAGATGCACCCACTACTCGCTGCAATATATGATCCATCTTAGGCAATGGATAATTGTCCTTCAATGTCACCTTGTTCAAATTTCTGAAATCAATACACAACCGAATCTCACCTGTCTTTTTCCGCACTGGCACTAAATTGGAAATCCAATCAGAAAATCTGATGGGAACAATGATTCCCGCTTTTTACAACCTATTTACCTCCTTCTCAATCGATGGCAACAACTTAGGATTGATTCTTCTTAGCTTTTTTCTGAAAGGCTTCTGATTAGGCTTAATAGGGATAGTATGCTGGATGATATTAGTGTCATACGTCTTTAAATCTAAGTAATCCCAAGCGAAAGCATCAGCAAATGAAGACAACAAACTCACATATTTGGCTTTTACCTCCGGTGGCAAAGATTTGGATAACTTCACCATTTTGGGGTCTTCAGCTGTCCCAATATTTACATCCTCAACTCCTTTTTCAGTCGGTCGTAAAGTTGGCTTCTTGGCCACATCATCCTGATCGAAGAGCTCTTCTAAAGGTATCAAACCTTTAGGAATAATGTTATCTTTCAGTTGCAACACCTCCATTTGATTTACTTGAACATCATCACCATTATCATATTCTACATCGATTGAGGTATCTTTGAACTTACCTTTACTTTGCAGAAAATCATTAATCTCATCATCATCTTGGAAAACTTGCCAACATCTCTGATTATCGAGGATGGTAGGACGGTGCTTCACATGGATTTCAAACTTATTACTTGAATTCATTGGGATCTTCAAGTTACTTGCTGCCTTAGCAAGTGCATCTGCAATTCCATTTTGAATGCGAGGAATATAAGTCAAGGTATAATATGAAAACTGCTTCAAAATATCAAGGACAGCGTTCCGGTAAGCTCGCATCCGGGGATGTTTCGTTTGATATTCACCCTTTACCTGCTTAATCACCAATTCGGAGTCGCCATAGACTGCAATTCTCTTAGCATTCATCTTTCTAAGAATCTTTAGGCCAGCAATCAGAGCTTCATACTCAGCCTCATTGTTTGAACAATCAAATGCTAATTTGTAAGAACATACCCGTACATTGCTCGGTACCTTATTTGGAGCGGAGAAAGGGCTGCGTACCCAAATACCAATCCCAGCACCATCACTCCCGACTACACCATCGAAATCCATGGTCCATAGACCCTCTTCATCATCCTCTAAGTGCTGAAATTGTGCTAGCTCTGTTTTTTCTGCTTGCTGTCCACTATCTTTAGCTGATTTCTCAACTGTGCTTTCCGGCTTTTGCCTTTCTTTCTGCAAAACTTCTCTGAAATTCTCGGTAATCTCTGGAATATATTCTGCTTGAACTAACTGACTATCTACATCATTGAAACTATCGGCAAAAAAAACAAAAGACTCTAGATCTATATGTACATAATTAATCGGATGATTGATCGGTTTCTCCTTGGTTGTAATCATATACTTCATTTTTTGTTCCCGATACAACTTTCTCATTTGGCCAAACACGGGAATCATCGCATAGGAGAAATCTAACTGTAATGTCCCTTTCAATTTTTCTCCCCAAGATCTGGATAGCAACATACCAAATCTCAGAGGAATGTCTGCTACAACAACGTCCATCAAAACATTCTTTGTAGGAATCTGATCCAAACTTACAACCAAGTCTTTAACGAGCCCAATACATCTCACTCTGCTAGAATAAAATAAATAAAGATCATGGTACTTCCTGGTAATGTCTAAACCCAACTTCTCCATGATTTCTTTTGGCATAAGATTATGGGAAGCACCGGAATCGAACATGGCATTATGCAATACAAACTCATGCAATCGAAGACTGATATAAAAAGGAGGCACTTCGCTGTCCAGAGACTCACCATCTAAAGCTGGTCCAAATATCAGTTCTGGTTGATCATCTTCAATATTCACCATGTCAAACATGGGATCGAAATTCAAAATTCTTGAAACTTGACCTTTATAACTGTTGTTCCTCATTAGTTCGGTCAAGGGAATGGATACCTTTAATTTTGAAATCTCATTCTCCAAACTAAAGGCTGAAGTCTTTTCAATCTCTTTGGCTGGAACATCTTTCTTTTCAACCTTCTGCCTCGATGTATTTGGATGATTTGATTTTTCTGCTGATGATGACTTGGTGGCAGTGGGATCAATTATCTCTTTTGCTTTCTTTTGTGCAACAGGTGAATCGTTTCTAGGTGCTGAAATTTCCTTTCTCTTCTGAATTGGATTGATTGGTACATCTCTGTTTCTAAGAGAATATTGCTTCTGCTGGGCTAAAAATGCATTCATATAACTTCTCTGATACTCATCCGACTCTTCCTCAAGAGCAGCATCATTAGCCAAGATAAAATCCTCATCTCTTTGTACCGCTGAACTTTCTGCATACTCATCATCTTTAGTGATATAAATAGGCAAATCATCAGGAGTAAAGAAATGATTTTCCTCCCCTACTACATCATCTTCATCATCGTAATCCTGACCAACAAAATTCTGCTGAAGAGGTGTCTTTACTTGCTGTTGGGCTGCTGGTTCTTGTGCTCACTATTCTCGTTGCTTAATCCTGAATTGTGGCTGTTGCTGACCACGAAAGTTAGGATTTCGAATCTGCGGTTCGGGCTTATCAAGAGTGAACCTTTCAAACATTTTTTCCACCTTACGAAGTATCTGATCTGTAGATGTAGAAGCTTCTTCCTTTATCACAACTTTCTTCTCGGCTTTCAATCTAGCTCTCTTATCATTCAAATTTGCCTCAACACTTACGACAGTCTTCTGCATGTCCTCTAAAGTAGGCGGATCTCTATCTCGTAATGAATAAGCCATCTCCGGATCAAAACCATCCGGGAATTTTAACAAAGTTGATTTCTTAGAAGGCCTCAAGTCATCAGAAATTGCATTATAAACCGCATTAAATATGATAATATAGTCTTGGACAGACTCACCAGGATTGCGCTTGATCTTGGTATACTCAGAAGTGATTTGAAGCAGATCTTTTTTCATTTCCCATTGATCTAGAAACTGTCTCTGAATCTCTTCCAATGTATTAATACTTCTAGGTTGCAAAGCTCTGAACCACTTGCGTACCTCACCTCCAAAAGTTTGCACAAACAATCTCATGGAGACATTCTCTTCATCAATTTCATGGAGGTCCAAAAATTCTGTCATTCTATCAATATGCTGCTGAGCGGGTACACTTTGAGGAGTACCATCAAACAAAGGGATTTTACTCTGATAATCAGTGGGCATAGGATCCAATTTTGCTGGCAAAACAAGAGGTGCGAATCTAGCAGCCATTTCTCTTGGTGGATTTATGATCTTTCTTGGAGAAACGGGTGGAGAAGGAGCAGTAGGTGTACGAGGTGTATGTGGTGGAGATGGAGGAGGAACTACTGATGATTTCTGTTCAGAAATGGATGGTTGTACGGGAATGGTAGGACTGAAAGAAGGTTCAGTGCGAACTTGTGAATCAGATGTAACTACTGATGGACCAAGAGTTTCAGAAGCGGACTCTATGAATTCAGGGATATTCGTTGCCATAATAGAGTTCTGAAGATTCAAAATGTAATTATCAATGGATATATTAGCTTGTTCAACCTCAAGATACTTGATAAAATTAGGATTTTTGACAGTAGAACCAGTAGCACTTTCAGATTTGGTTTCAAACAACGACAACTCGAACCGATCATCAAACTCAATATCTTCAATGAATTTAAATACAGTAGGGTATGAATGAGATTTAAACAAAGGGATCACAGGACTTTCTCGACGGAGGATTATTGAAATCAGATTGGGATTCTCATACACTGGAGGCGGATCAGGATCGGGATGTGATCTAGTATGTCTTCTGGAAGCCAGTGTGTTGATCTATTCAAAAATCAAAGGACAAAACCGATCTATTCAGCCTATCAAATTCTAGACTCAATCACCCAAAAGTCCAGAATGATGTAATATACTGGGGTAATTCACAAGTCAAATGTCACGTTCACAAGCTAAACCGAAGATTGACTGAAGCAGCGTTTATCTACTTCTGCTAATGCAAGGCAAAAGTGTTTCGAAAGCTACCTGGCGTGACTTCAGACTCCGTCTATAACTTATGAAAAAAATAACATCAACAAGAAAACCATTTTCTTCCCCAGTATGGTCACCACTATGTTAGTTCCCAAATCCACCTTAGGCTGAAATAAGGCAGAAGAAGGACAACACCAAACCACGCTCAGCCTCGTAGCTAGCCCTACGAGGACAGGAGAGGGCTCTCTCCGGGTCAATCTCAATGAAAATATTCAAAGGGGCTTGAGATGACTAAAACAACAACTGATCCTAGGATAGATAAACAAATAGGAGGATTTGATTTTGATTTTTAGGGGTTTTTGTTGGAAAAAGGGAAAAACAATTTTGGGCTTGGGGATGAGGCAAAATTCTTGCAGAGTTCAAGTTGGGGCGAGGTAGGCAGTGGCTTTGATGTCTGAGATCAAATGAATGGATTGAAAATACTTTTTTGGAGCTGAAGAGGGCAAGAGGGTGCAAGGATCCTCTTCAAACTGACGAAAAACATGTAAAACTAAACAAAATTCTAAGGCAGAGCACCAGCAAATCAATGAATTCTACCTCAAATACTCATTTGTTTAATTCAGAAGCATAGAGAAGGGAAATGGCATACATATAAAATTAATTAAACTTACAATAACATGAGAATAACATCATCAAAACTCAGAAGCCAAAAGGATCCCAACAAGTGCTGCAAAACTCTGGTCTTTCCTTTGCCAAAAATCTGAAATGAATGTACAATGAGGTGCCAAACTTTTCCCAAGTATCCAACCCTGAAAATGTCTCAGAAAATACAATATATAGAACATCCTAACCCCATCCCATGCCTCTAGGGGTTGAGATCATCCTTCTAGGAGTTGTTTCAACCAATTCTAAACATGGAGGTAAAATCTAGGAAGCCAAACAACTTGCCTCTATATGCTAGGAAACTGATCCATTCACTTAATTTTCACTTTTTAGTGAATGAATCCTCTAGAACAAGTAAAAACATGCCATATTTACATCATGGTTACCAAATTACATCATGGTAGATCAATCATCACATGAAAAAGTAAAACTAGTCAAAAATGGGCGAATTTCTGAGCTGAAAAGTGAAATTTGGGCAAAATTCTTCTATGCACCGTGCCCAAATTCTCTATGCGTCGCGCCAATTTGAGCCTATTTTTGGGGAACTTCCAAAAGTCCAAATTGAGCTCATGATAGCTCTTTGGAAATCCCTGGATATCTGCTATCCAACCCAAGTGGAATTTTTCAATTTGGATGTCATTTTCCCCTCCAAAACTGCAATCTCCCAAGACTGGTTCCTGCTGGTGCAAAAAGTGGCAGAAAGGCCATTTTTTGAGTGTTTTTGGCCCTTTAAACAGCCCAGAATTTGATGAAATGCTTCAGCCATTCCTGAACATACATAATATATCATGACAAACCCAAAAATGCAAATTTTTCCTTCAGAAGATGTCTCAATCATAAGCGTGCGTCGGGTGGCGCGACGCGTCGGGCGAAAAAACCTGTTTTGCAACCAAAATTTTAAAAATGGAAAAATGTTCTCCAAATTTGCTGAAATTTGGAGTGAAGGTCTCCCATCATGTCTCATGCTCAGCCAAGGAAGCTTCGGCCAAGATTCGGAATGGATCCGGCCTTTTCCGACATTTCAGTGCTTTTCTCAACCTCGCCTTCAAGATCTTCATTTTCACTCTACAAACGTGTGTGCGGGCCCAATAGTGGTTTTTCATATCTCTAAGCATGTATTTTTCCCTATTGGACTTCGCCAAGAGCTTCTCCAGATGAATTTTTATGTGCGTAAGGAAAGTCTCTCGCTCAACTGGTGTCATGTCACTTGGTCTCTTTCGGGCCAATTCACGGTCTTCACGGATTTGCCGCAACTCTATGAGTGTCTGTTGATCCTCCAGTTGTTTATTCCACTACACCAAGTAATTTATAACCCACTGAGATCTCTACAACTTCACGGTCAAAGTGTCAATCTTAGCTTTCTACTCCTGGATTATCTCTTTCAGCTTTGAGCTGGGAGAGCTCGCATCAAAATCGATGAGTATAAAATCAGTGTCTTGGCCTCCTGAAGGGCCATCATCGTGCATAGGCCTCTTGCCTCTGTCCTGAACCTGTACCTGTGCTGATGTTGAAGGCAAGACCCCTTCCACATCAAGTAGAGATAGTACTCACGCTGTTGATGAAGATAAAGAGACCCCTTCCACCCCTGGTGGAGATAGTACTCGTCGTGCCGCTGCAAATAAGGCTTTGTGGCCTCTCTGATATGTCACACACACTAGAGCACTGATAGGCTCAGTCTCAGGAACCTCAAACTTATGTGAAGGCTCTGCCTCATCATGAAAAATCTCGGGAGGAGGCTGGGGGGCTGCAAAGAAGTCACGAGAGATGAACTCATCCCATGTGATGCCCTGCAAACCAAGCTGATGTACTACAATGATTTTGATGAGCGCGTAATGATAAATGCTGTTATGTTGCCGCTCCGGAGTCTTCTTCTACACAAGGGTAGTCATACGCTCTATGTTTCGGCACATGAAGTATGGAACATTCATCGTTAGCACTCTCGTGAAATGCATCAAAATTCTGATATGATATGCATAAAGTCGCGAGAATCTACCCTCACAGCTGAAGTATCTAATGATGAGTTTCATTAATGGCGCATAGGACTCCTTCAGAAACCGGAATGGAAATACTCTGCTCAACTACCTCAAATATCCAAGCCTGATGTAAGGTTCATAATAAGCTCTATCCAGTTGTTGTCTCTTATTCCACTCCTCACCAATGTTCGGTATCCCGGTCGCCTTAGAAATGGTCTCTGGTGTCAAAGTGAAGTTCACTCCAGCAAGGTTTACATGACCATCACGCAAATTTAGGACAAATAATCGAACCAACTCTGGATGGTGCTGAATCTGAGATATCATTTCATAATACCGAAAACATGAATGTTGCTGAAAGCATGTCATTGCAAGCGGGCAGGCCTGCAATTGAGCCAAAGAAGTGGGCTCCTCCCTGACGTGCCTTCCACTCTTATGAGACCTCCTCGGTACATTTAGCTCTGCGGTTGAATCACTGTCCTGCTCATGTCCCTGCTCATATGATGAATTTGTCTCTGACATGGTGCTAAAAACAAGGTGTTTGACAAATAGGTGATGATAAATATATGGTGAAAACAAGAGTTTGTTTGTCAAGACCAAGTGTGCCACATATACAATAAGGTGCTATAAAGAAATGTCACAAGGAAAACAATAGACTGTCAAATGAATTTAAGTGTGAGGACAGTCACTGTTTGAGGGACTTAGGGATTTGGACAATTTACAAGTGATATAGGAAAAAGTGATAGTAATGAGGGTAGTTTTTAGGGATAGGAGTGCAATGACAAAGTATACATGGGTTAAAGTGAAATCAAGGATATTGAAACAATCCTTGAATCTTTGGTAATCAGGATTTTATCAATGATATGAAGTGGTGGCAAGTGATAGGGTTTGGGGGTTTAACACATGGGCATAAAAGGGAATAAGGGATATGGGACAGTGGGTATAGGAGAGGGACTGTGGTATGAGAGTGTGACAGTAGTAGCAGTGATAACAATGATAACAATAACAAGGGTACCAATGAAAATGAAATGAGAGTTTAAGCACCAAAGTTCAAGTTTTAATCACCTCCTTTCAAAACCCTATGGAGAAAATTTAATATGGGTATAGGGTTTATTCTTGCACCAATTAAACTCTTTTAATACCTCCTTCAAACGACACCCAACAGGAATTAAACTCAGATAGCAAGCAAACACAACTTACTTGGAGGCAAGAAGTTTGAAATCGTTTGAATTTGGAGCAACAATGACGATTTTTAAGCCTATCGAACCTGTGCACCGTGCTCAATGGGTGTGCCACGCCCTTAGAAATTTACACTGTGTCTTTCGGCTCTATGCGCTGCGCTCCATGGATGCGCCGCAGCCTATCCCAATGCGTCACGCTTTCTTCAACACACACAGTCGGCCTTCTAAAACGCAGTTTCGCTCTTCAACTTCAAACTTGACTTTCTCTTGGAGATTTTCTCAATAACTCTTGTTGCAAATGAATTAATAACCTTGGGAAATATCTCATATAGACATGGTTTTAATCTTTTCTTCTTCAAAACCCATTTTGTAATGTTTTTTGACTTTGGCATTTTTCATTAAATACAACTTTGTCTTTTGTTTCCTCACTGACTTTCTGGAGCTTGAATGATGAAATTGGTTGATTTTTTACAGGGATGTTGGCATCAAAACTTGGCAAAGGAAAACCAGAGTTTGCATGGTGAAGTACAACATGGTGGAAAGATACATTTTATTACAAAAACAAATTTGACAATTTCTTCTTCAAAACAGAGTTTTGAAGAAAAAATTTCCTCGAGCATATTCGATGATGAAAATTTTGAACTGAAAACTTACGAAAAACCTCCTCATGGCCTGCGGGCATTGTTTAACATTTCGAAAGACCAAACCCTAGACCTAGAAACTAAAATGACTCTTTTGACCAAAACAACATTTATGATTGTAGATGACTTGAATTGAACTTTGATGAATTTTGAGAAATTTGACTAACCCAGCAGGTACAAGCACGAGGGAAAATGAAAGGACAAAACCCTTCCGTCAGTCAATGGCATGCCCCTAATGGAATGCAGATGAATGAGAGGAATGAGACACCTAAACAATGAAGTGAAAAAAGAGAAATGATCTCTGACGGAGGGCTGTAAAGACCGACTCTAACATTTCCCACGTCATCGACATGAGATAGAGGAACAAGATGATAATAAATTAGGACCAAACAAAATATCAGAGGTTGAAAACTGTAGAAGGAAACTACTCTTGAACATATTGGCAACACGACTCCGGAATTTGGCATCATTTGAAATCAATGGATCTGAGTTCATAATGATGTGGCAAAGAGAAGATGAGAGGTCAAAACACATTACCCAAACCCATGGAGGCAAAAATGACGAAATCGGATGTTCCCAACCCGACACGAATTGCAGACAAGTGTCATGTTCAAGAGCGACATATTGCCAACAAGACTGAGAACTAGTTCCATTTTCCCCCACCATTGTTGGTGAGTACCCCAATTATTTTTGGAAACAAGCTTGAAGGGGATAGCATATGCTTTTCATATAAGTTTATCCTTTGGAAAAATCCATCCTAGTACAAATTACGAGCCCTAGGAAGGAGGAATTCGGTTACATCATGGTGATGATTTCCGATGTCATGTAAGTTTTAAGGAGTCTAACAAAGGAATAAATCGGCTTCTTTTCATGTTTAGAGAGTTTGAAAACAAGTGGAAAAGAAAACTCTAGCAAGTCCCTTTTCATAGGTAGTCCCACAGATCCAAAAAGGTAGAAAACCATATCTGAGATAATCTATTAGTCGCGATAGGCTAAGGTATTCCTTTTTCGTAAATAATCTATCCCAGCCCAAAAAAGGGGTAAACGTGTACTGGGTAGATGTCGTTTCATAGCCTTTAACGAGTTCAAAATGACAAGAGTCTCAGAAATCTTTCAATTTTCGAGAGTTAGAAAAGAGTTGAAAGATGACTCCAGGGGGTGACTTTTTCATGTTTTTACCGAGTCTAAAAAAGTAATAAAATACAACTCGTCACTTCATCGCCATCATGTTGAGGACCTGTTACTACACAAGAAAGGCATGAAAAACCCATTTTTCAAGATGAAATATTAAAATAATTGAAAAATATGCTCAAAAACCTAATTAGGGTTTTGAAAATTTTATAAAATGCCAAAATTGGTAAAAATAAATTACTTTTCACTTTTGACCTCTTGGAGCATTTTTACCCTTTTTTCACTGTCATCTTGTGGAGCTGACAACGGAAAATATAGGGGACCAATCGTGAATCCGTATTTTTCAGGTGAGAGCTCGTATCCTTGCATGAATTTTGAAGTGATTTTCATTGCCTGCAATCCATTTTTTTCAGATTTGTGGGGGATTTTTGTTCAATTTAAGGCACGGTGGTCAGTGCAGGTTCCAGGCATGGAATCGCGCCAACCCGCCTTGAATCCAAATGGGGGTGTGCCACTTAGCGCAACTGTTTTGAAAACATTCGTGCCAACCGCGACCACGAATTTTGCTTATGAATTCAACTAATCAACCCATTTTAAACCTCTCAAGAGTTAATAATTTGACTAATGAAATCCCCATTGATGTTTTTGCAGGTGTGTGAAAGCAAAATGGTGATATAATGGAAGGAAATAGAAAATGGAGAAGAATATGGGGAAGCCATGGGCAATGTAAGATGCATGGACTTTCTCAAGGACTGCAAGCTTCTAAAATTCTTCATGGCACCATGTCTCCGAGCCCAACGGGAGCTACTACAATAACTGATCAGTGTACGAGACATTGATTGGGAAATATTCATAATTCACGATCAGGAGCTAGAGATTAGGTCTCAGATGTTTACTTCATAACTAGATTATTACGGAGAGGGTCCGTACCAATCCTAACCAGTACCCCACCCATGATGGAAAATATGAGCATGGTCATAGACAGGGTATGCTGAGGGGCAAGGAAAGGATCAAAGAGCGGGAAAGTGGATATTCAAACCATTCCCGATTTGGCACTAAAATTAGTGCAGCACACCATCACGGGAGTTGTTGGATATCAAGCTCTACATGAAGCCACAAAAACACATCTAATACTCGCCATAGATTGTATGGCAGCGACTCTCTACAACTGGGTAGAGACGGTAACGATCAATATGAAACACTAATTGACAAAATGAAAGAATATCAAGCTGAAACAATTTGGCTATGGGTCCATCTTGGTACCATTTATCCTGGAATGGTTACCAATATTTCAACATCAGGAAGTGATAGTTCCTGCACCACCATCCCAAGAGCCACAGATGGTCTGTTGGGTGGCTTTGATGCCTAGATCAAGAGGCGGTCAACAGATGTCCTGGAGACCAGAATTCTTTGAATGGCTCTGTCAACAACTCATTATCGTGGAGGAATGGCCCTATTCTGGCATGAAATTTATGGGTGATGTGGATATCCCACTCCCAGTAGGAGAGGATTGGGATGAAGCATTGGGTAAGACTCATTTTTTTTATTTTCATGAGTATTATGATAATTTTTTTTATTATGTTTGTTTTGATGTTAATCCATGTATTTGCAGATGTTGGCCTAGAAAGACCTGCAGGAATGCCTCCAATAGCACAGAGGATTCCTCGTGATTTTGATGTGGCCCCTCATGGTAAGGGAAGCGAGGAGGAGGAAATCATACGCAACCTGGACGGACTCACCAGTAGAATCCCAGACTATGCGAGATTGATGATGTTCCTCACGCATACCAGAGGAACACTACGGGGGTGTCAATATATGTTCACCACTTATTGAGGTGGCTTGTGCGTGCAGTGACATGCTACCATGAGCATCATGCTGACTAGACACCTAGGATTTTATTTCTACATATTTTTTGAGAGACATGATGTCTCTGTATGTAACCAAAACAAACATATTTTTTGAAATTATGATGCAAGTGGATGAAAACACTCGATATATATATATATATATATATTCTTGTATGAATCTTATTATGTGATGATGATGTTTTACAAATTACGCAAATTTCTATCTAATACAATATTGGCTATAGTATCAGTTAACACATTCATTCATTTAAGAATATGTTGATATGTGATGTAATCTAAATTCCTTTCTAACAAACGAAAACGTAAATACAACCTTAAGATTTAAGGATTTCTAACTGAATAATGCCCATTAAGTTGAAGAACAACAAGTTGAGAGTCTAGGTTAACAATTAATGCATGAATGTTGAGAGCAATGGCCTCAGTTAAGATTTCAATGACGGCACTATATTCAACGAAATTGTTCATGGTTCATCCTAGACAAATACCTTGAAGGTATATCAACTCATCATTAGGATTATAAATCACCCAGGTTGCAGAAGATAGATTCTGGGTACTATGAGAGGCACCATATGTGAAACAAACATAAGGAGTGATAGACATCTGCACAATAAGCAACAACAAAATAAGTAGGAAAACCACTCACAAAGCACACCAAGCTAAAAAAATGTACAAAAATGAAAAAAACACCTATGTACAAAAGAACATGCACGAGAGACTCATGCATAGTGTTTTTTGAGATACAGCCCATTTCTGGGTTGATCCAAAGGATACCCTTCATAGTCAATTAGCTCATAAGCCCCATTCTGCAAAACATGTTTAACAATATAGGGCACATGCCACATGGGTTGGAATTTTCCTTCCCCCAGCTTATCGTGACCCTGGTCATACAAGAGGACGAGGTCTCCTTCTTCAAAGGAATGAGGGGAAACTGACTGATCAAAATGAGCTTTGACACACTTTTTCTGTGCTTCTATGACAAGAGCAGCAAAGCAGTGAGTTTCATCAAGCCTCTCTAAATATAGAAGATGCTCTTCTTCTGGTGAAGTATTAGGAAACAACTCAACAACTATCTTGAGAGAAGGGATTTCGCATTCAATCTGAAGGGTAGATTCCAAACCATAGACAAGCTGGAATGGAGTGAATCCGGTCGCATCCTTCACTGAGGTTCGGTAAGCCCAGAGAGCTAAAAACAACATGAGATGTCAGTTTGACTTGTGCATCCCAATCGTACGCTAAAGCATAGTGACTAGAACCTTGTTCACAGCTTCAACCTGGCCATTGGCCTGAGGGTAGTACGACATGGAGCTGTCGTGACGCAGACCCAACTTGGAAGTAAAATCAGCCATAATGTAATGATGGAAATGGGAGCCATGATCGATAGTAATGGATTGAGGGACACCAAAATTAGTAATGACATGACTGAACAGAAATTGTGTGGTTGTCTTACCGCTAGCTATAAGTGTAGGCATAGCTTTGGCCCATTTAGTGAAGTAGTCAATGGATATGATAATATAAGCATGCCCCTCGACCAAGTGAGGGTGTTGTATCTTTTCATTCGGCCCTCAAGTTGTGGTAAGGAAATAAAGGTTTTCAAGACATATATATATATATATATATATATATATATATATATATATATATATATATATATATATATATATATATATATATATATGTCACAAAAATATTATATAATAATATCTTTAAGCTTAATCACTTTAATTAATTAGCAAACCAAAGCTCTCAAGAATCTGATGCAATAAATGCTTCACAATGCCATTATCTGCTGATATTGATTGGAGTGAAAAGAATAACATGAAGGAATCTCAAACTGATATGTTGCTAAACAAGATCTATCACTTTAAACTTTGTGTAGATTCAACAAGATGATGAGCTTAGTGAAAAGAGTCGCCTTCACTAAGTGGGCCCCGCAGGCTATTTTTGGCACAAGGTCTATTTTTAGACTATGTCTATTTTTAGACATGTCGATCATATTCTATGAGTTGCAGGATGCTATTTTTGGATGGTTGGTCAAGTTGGAAAATAGATGGACTTCTATTTTTAGACATATTGGGCGAAGTCTATTTTTAGACTCGTCACTAAAAATAGACATGTCGACATATTCTATTAATAACATCTGGACTCTAAACATTATCTTATTCTCTTGAGCACCGACATTCGCCACTGTATTGTTCGGGATAGCTGTTAACTATGCAATTCCTAGCTAATGGTGGTTCATGCATGTGAAGGACTTCAATTAGAACCTGCCAAGAAAGTGGCGTAGTTTGGTGGAGTTGGAGAAGTAGTTGGTGGAGTTGGTTTCAGTTTAGTCCATGTGTGTGGAGTTAAACTCGCTTGAAGTCGATTGTGTCTTTATTTCTAACCGATTGAATATTTCTAACTGATTGATACTTTCATTGGAGTTGAGTGAATTAATTAGTTAAATTAATTCACTAAATAATAACTCATTATTTAACTGGACAAAGACAACAGTTAACTACAGTGCAGAACAGATCAGTGGAGACTTAGTGGAGAGATTGGTGAAAGAGAAAGTGTGACTATCAGTTGTGACTATAGTGTTTCATTGTATGCACCAGACATTAATTGGAGATGCCAATGAGGATTGCGTGAGAAAGGCTGGAGCAATTTGAACTCATCCAAAGCCATTCTTCAGCAAGGATTGCGCAGTAGAGGCAGGCTATCAGGAGGGAAAAAATCAGTGCAGATTTTTGCTGATTGTTCTTGATTAGTGTGTAGCGATTGTATTGTACTGAGATCTTGATATGATCAGCTTTGTATGAGGATTTTTACATGATCTCTATGAAATATATTATATACAGATAGTTGGGGTTTTCAGCTTTAGGCTTTCCCGTTAAACAACTGTGTTAATGTGTGTGAATTTTTATTGTTTCATGTGTGCATTGCAATATTGATTTAATTTCCGCAAATGATCAATGGTGGAATAGATTCGGTATTGTGCATGTTAAATAGTGTGAGATCGTAGGAATCTGGATATAAATACATGTTATATAATTTCTACATGGTATCAGAGCCGTGTTGATCATTGGATGAGATTGCAATTATTGAAGCAGTTGAGTCTTGTGCTGGTGGAATTCGAATTTCCTGCAGTGCTTTTTTGGTGTTGAAGTTGAGCATTCATTCAAATGTCTTTCAACGGATTGCGATTGGAGTATGCCATTGAGGGCAGATCGAATTACATAGCATGGAAGGACAAGATGATAATGGGTTGAAGGAGTTCATAGATGTTGATATTCTAAAGCCTGCTTCTAGCGATGCAACCGCACTTGACGCATGGCAAAAGAAGGTAGCAAAGTGTCGAAGGATTCTGTTGGAAGGTGTGAAGGACCACATTGTGTCCAGCCTCCATGGGAAAGCCACTCCATTATTAATGTGGAAGGCTTTGACAAACTTTTTCCAAAGCAGAAGTGACCAGAGGAAGTTAGCGCTTAAAGACAAGCTCAAAAAAATAAAAATGGAGAAAGGCAACAATATTCCAAAACACCTCTGAAGTTTGTCCACTGCAAGGATGAGCTAGGAAGTGTGGGGGTTACTGTTGATGAAGAAAACTTGGTGAGCTTGGTTTTCCTTGGGCTTCTGAAGAGTTGGCATAGCTACGAAGACTCTGTCAATGGACGGGAGAAACTGCCAGGATGGGAGCGACTTTGGTCGGATCTTGTGCAGGAGGAGATAAGGCAGGGTACTAGGGATGGATCTTCATCGAAGAAAGAAGATGAAGAAAATTGTGCTTTGGCTGCCAAAGCTCAGAAAGGAAAAGGGAAGAAATCTTCCAAATCTGAAGCTAAAGGCAAGAAGCATGATTTGTCCAAGGTGAAGTGTTTTCACTGTCACCAGCACAGGCATTTCGCCACTAATTGGCCATAGAAGAAGAAGAATAAGAGTGATGTTGGTTTTGCATCAGGAGAGGCCTTAGCCTCGCAATTTGAGCTCGACTTTTCTTTGATCACATGCTTGGTTTCAAGTGTGATGGGATCGGTGTGGTTTCTTGACAGTGGTGCGTCTTTCCATATGACCGGAGATAAAGATTTTTTTAGTGATCTGGAGGAAAAGGATCTTGGAGTGCACATCGAGATGGGCGATGATGGTAGATACAGTGCAACTGGTATCAGGACCATTTCCTTTGAGAGGGAGTCCGGTAAACCTTTCAACTTGAAGTATGTCATGCATGTTACAGGATTGAAGAAGAATCTGATCTCCGTGGTGATGTTGGAAGACAAGGGTTATGATGTTGTTTTTAGCGAGGGAAAAGATTTCCTACGCCATAAAACAACTGGTCAAACCAGGAGGATAGGGATTCGAGTTAAGAATATTTATCAATTGAAGGTAGATGGTTGTGCTGCAATGGCAGGCAAAGAAAAAGTAGTGGTGAACCGAGATGAGGGAGAATTATGGCATAGGAGATTGGGCCATCTTCACCATGGCGCTTTGAAAATTTTGCAATGGATTTCTACCGGGCTTCCCAAAGGTACACTTGCGCAGTCAGATCAGTGCAAGGGATGTACTTTGGGAAAAAATGTTAAGACCACTTTTCATGAGAAGGATAGTCGTGCTTCGATGATCCTTGAGAGAATTCACACAGACGTGTGTGGACCTTTCTCAGTTGCTTCAACAACAAAGCACAGGTATTATGTGATATTTTTTTGATGAATTTTCTCGTAAGTGTTGGATCTTATTCATGCAGAAGAAGAGAGAGACATACTCAAAGTTCTATGAGTTCAAGGCGCTAGTTGAGAAAGAGTCAGTGAAGCAAGTGAAAGATCTCTGGAGCAATAATGGTGGTGAATACATCTCTGGCGAATTCAAAGACTTCTGTAGCAAAGAAGGAATTCTAAGAGAACTCATAGTGCCTCATAACCCATAGCAAAATGGGGTCGCTGAGAGGAAGAAAAGAATGATCATGGGTGCTGCACGGGCGATGTTGCATGATCAGGGCCTTCCCATACAATTGTAGGTTGAGGCACGCAACACTGCGGTTTATGTGAAAAACTGTTGTCCTCATAGATTACTTGGCATGAGTACACCCGAAGAGGTGTTTTCTGGTAAGAAGCCTGATATTTCTCATTTGAAGATTTTTGGCTCACCTGTTTACATTCATGTGACAAAGGACGCCAGGAAGAAGCTGGAGCTGACCGTAGAGGTTGGAATATTTTTGGGGTACACAGAAACACCCCACAATTATCGTGTGTATTTTCCAGACAGTCGGATGATTGTCGTGTGACAGGATATCAAATTTCATGAGGAGAAAGCCATGAATTTGTCGCTTGAGAGGGAGCTACACTTGCATGCAGAGGAGGAGCTACTTGTTCCTAAATATGAGCCTCAAGATGTGGATCAGCCACAAGAGGAGGTTCATGGAGTGGAAGAAACCACTCATGCAGCGCCAAACATCAGAGGGCAGAAGCGCACTACAAAATTTGAGCGACTAAATCTTGATGCAGTGCAGAATGTAGGAGTTCCTACATCACAACGCAGACAGAGACAGTCACCTAACCGATTTACTGGATACATGGCTCTGATGAGCAAGTGTATCGTGACAAAGCCATCCTCTTTTGAGGAAGCTATGGAGGATCCTGCATGGGTAGATGCCATGGTGGAAGAGTATGATTCGATTGTCAAAAATAGTGCATGGGAGATTGTCCCAAGGCCAGAAGGGAAATCAATGGTAGGTTCGAGATGGATCTACAAATTGAAGCAAGCTGCTGATGGGAGCATTGACAAGTATAAGGCAAGATTTGTTGCCCGGGGCTTCTCACATATTGAGGGGATCGACTATGAAGAAACCTTTACACCTGTCGCAAGGTATTCCTCAATACGGACCATCCTTACTCTCTCAGCACAGATGGGTTGGCACATTCATCACATGGATGTGAAGACTGTGTTCCTCAACGGAATCATTGAGGAGGAGGTGTACATTGAGAAGCCTGAACAATTCGAAATCTTCAACAACGAGTCACATGTGTGCAGGCTCAAAAGAGCATTGTATGGGTTGAAACAAGCACCTCATTCTTGGTACACATGGATAGACAGTTATTTCACCGAACTTGGTTTCGCCAAGAGTGAGGTAGATCCAAACCTATACCAGATTGTGGTGGAGGGTAAAATTTTTATCATTGTGCTTTATGTAGATGATTTAATACTAATGGATGATGAACTGTTGATACACTCATGCAAGGCAGATATTGCAAAGGAGTTCGAGATAAAGGACTTGGGCCTCCTTCATTATTTCTTGGGATTGGAAATTTGGCAGCAGAAAGGTGAACTATTTTTGTCTCAAGGCAAGTACACCCAGGAGATACTGGAGAAGTTTCACGTGCAAGGCTGCAAGCCTATCTACACTCCTCTTCCTGGAGGTTGGAGGAAGGAGGATGCTACATCGGCAAAAGTAGTGAATGCCACTGTTTATCGACAGTTGGTTGGTTCGTTCATGTAATTAGTCAATACACGACCGGACATATGCTATGCTATGAACCAGCTTTCACAAGCGATGGTGAAGCCTACCAAGCTCTTTTGGAAGGCAGGCAAGCATGTCTTAAGGTATCTCAGGGGCACATCTAAGTATGGATTGTGGTACAGACAGTTGGATGAGGTGAAGTTGCATGGCTTCATGGATGCAGATTGGGCAGGAAGCCCAACGGACAGAAAGAGCACATCTGGAGGGATTTTCAATATCGGATCTACAACAGTTTCTTGGTACAGCAGGAAACAAATATCTGTGGCACTCAGTTCAGCAGAGGCCGAGTACATGGCAGCAAGTTTGGCTGCATGCAAGGCTATATGGATGAGGAAGATCCTGGTCGGTTTGTTCGGTTCTCATTTAGATCCTACTGTGATATATTGTGATAATAAAAGTTGCATTAAACTCTTGGTTAATCCAGTATTTCATGATATATCTAAACATATTGACATCTGGTACCATCATATCAGAGATTGTGTGCAACGGAGGATCATGTTGCTTTCTTACATTCCTACGGAAGATTAGGATGCAGATATTCTAACGAAGGCGCTCACCAGGAGCAAATTCGAATACCATAGAGATAGGATCGGGGTGGTAGATAATCCCTATCTTGTTGAGAGGGAGTGTTGAGATTCAACAATATGATGAGCTTAGTGAAAAGATTCGCCTTCATTAAGTGGGCCCCGCAGGCTATTTTTGGCGCAAAGTCTATTTTTAGACTATGTCTACTTTTAGATATGTCGATCATATTCTATGAGTTGCGGGATGCTATTGTGGATGGTTGGTAAATTTTGAAAAATATATGGACTTCTAATTTTAGACATTTTTGGCAAAGTCTATTTTTAGAACATGTCGGATATTATTAGCTCTTAAAAATATTTGGACTCTAAACATTATCTTATTCTCTTGGAGCACTGACATTCAGTTAACAGATTGTTCAGATCAACTAGCTGAAGGAATTATGCAATTCCTAGAGCTATCGGTGGTTCATGCATGGAGGACTTCAGTTATAACTCAAGTGGCAGATTTTGGTGGAGTTGGAGAAGTAGTTGGTGGAGTTGGTTTTTAGTTTAACTACACTTGTGGAGTTAAACTCAGTTGAACTGATTGTGTTTATTTCTAACTGATTGATACTTTCAATGGAGTTGAGTGAATTAATTATTTAAATTAATTCACTAAATAATAACTCATTATTTAACTGGACAGATACAACAGTTAACTACAGTGCAGAACAAATCAATGGAGATTCAGTGGAGAGATTGGTGAAAGAGCAAGTGTGACTATCAGTTGTGACTATAGTGTTGCATTGTATGCACCACACATTCATTGGAGATGCCAATGAGGATTGCGTGAGCAAGGCTAGAGAAATTTGAACTCATCTAGAGCCATTCTTCAGTAGGGATTGCGCAGTAGAGGCAGACTATCAGGAGGGAAAAAATCAGTGTAGATTTTTGCTGATTGTTCTTGATTAGTGTGTAGTGATTGTATTGTACTGAGAGCTTGATATGATCAGATTTGTATGAGGATTGTTACATGATCTCTATGACATATATTATATACAGATAGTTGGTTTTTTCAGCTTCAATCTTTCCCGTTAAACAACTGTGTTAATGTGTGTGAATTTTTATTGTTTCATGTGTGCATTGCAATCTTGATTTAATTTCCGCAAATGATGAATGGTGGAATAGATTCTATATTTTGCATGAATTTAAAATAGTGTGAGATCAGAAGAATATTGGACATATAACACATAAGTTATATAATTTCAACAAACTTCAGTAGAATTTTATGAAAGTGGAATAGTTAAAATGAAGGAGCGCCCATTAAGGATATTTAACTCTTATTCACATATGTAAAAAGAAACCTGCAACTACATTACTTCATTTTATTCATTGAAGGAAAAAGACAGAATGGAAACTGGAAAACATATCAATAAAAAAAAATGCAAGAATCTTGATCTTCATTCATTAATCATCAAAAAATTGAGTACAAAATTTGCAGTAGTCCAAAGGTATAAAACTCGGAACCTTTTTCTTTCCTCTCTTTCTTTTTAAATACAATGTAAAGTAGTTTGTAACTGTTGAAACTACTCTTAACTGCTCAAACTACTTGAAATTTCTTAAAATACCTATTACATATCATCAAAATGCCTCTTTACAATTGAAATCTCTTAATAAAGATAAAATAAAACTAAAATTCTAATATATCTACTGAATATGAATCTGCTCCGTTGCTGCTAAATTTCCCTAATTATCTGACTTGTCATTTTTAGAAGATGAGGGATCATTAGGTAGAACATCCATCCAAGCTTTGCATTTCTTCCACACTCCAATTTTTTTCTTAGGTGAGTTGATCAGCTTGTGGTACTACAGTCTAAAGGCAATGACCTTGTTGCATGTTGGTCACTCTGTAAATAAAGTCTTCACCATCCATAATAGCTGAAAATGCCTCTAAAGAAAATTAATAATTGTTGCTCCTTTCAAGATCCGAGTCTTCTCATGAGTATTATCCACCTTACTTTTTTCCAATACCAATAATGTTTCATAGGAATCCCATGATAAAAGACTGCCTTTAAGGTCCATCATGATGGCAATCCTACCCTGGCTCTTTTTTCATACAGATTATCAAATTTGTTCACTACTTCCTTAATCTATGTCAACTTCTTCTCAGTAGTATTCCTGCAAGTATTTTTCACAATCAACTTGTTAATATCTACAACATACAAGATCCTATCTTTTATCTCATTTTATTCTAACTTCTGATCAGTGTTTGAATCAATGAAATCAATAAACTTATTTGCCCATATGGCTCTGTTAATAGTCTTCTGCTTATCTGCCATAACTTTCTCCTCAAAATCTTTGAAAATGATTTTCTCTTTTGATACAATAGTCAAAGATTCCCAGGTTGCTTTCATCTCTCTAATGATTTCATTCCATATAGTATCTTTAGCCAATATCAAAGTTATATTTCCCTTCAATTTCTCCTTCAGGCTCTTGATTTCAGCATTAGCTATTTGACAACCTGTCCTATATTTATCAATTTCTCTATCCTTGGCCTGCATTATTTTTGTTACTGTCTCCAGATCATTTTGTGCCTTTTTGAGATCTTTCTCTACCATTTTCAGTTCAGTGTTTAATTGAGATAGTTGTTCTATTGGATCATCATTTACATATGGAAAAATGATGGTACGGTAATGGGAATCAATATGGTTTTGTAGTGTCACTACAATTTCCTTCAACTTAGAAATTTCTTCTTCTTTCTGTAAGAGTTGCTGAAGAAGGCTTTCTTTTTCACTTTCCACTTCTTCTACTTCTACTACCATCGAATGCTCCTCTGTAGGCAATTTCAATTTTTTCTTCAATATAGAAATCTTTGATTCTACACTCTATAGTAATTTATGCACAACATACCCATCATTTGGATCTACTCCAATCTTCACAATTATCTTCTTGAGTTCTTCATTTTGGGTTGTTAAAGCCCTGAAATTGGCTTTCTCCAATTTCAATTGCTTGATCACCTTCCCTAGCATGTTCTCTACCTTAAGAGCCATTGCCTTAGTTTTGGTGAAATCATTCACTATTAATTGACATGTTTGCATGTGTAAATTGACTTTATCAAGCAAAGGAATATTTCTCACATCAACAGTTAAATTTACAGTATTGAAATTACTTGATGACCCTATAGTAATATCAGATGGGTGAGAAAGAGTAATCTTAAACTGATCCTTTTCAAGATCCATGGCAGTCATCAATCTTGTTTGGTCTGGAGTTATTTGATATTCGGCTTGTGCCTCCATGCTAGCCTTCGTCCTTTGATTCCTTTCAGCAATTTGAGCAAATACTTGTTTAATTAAAGGTATTTTCTCCTGAGCATCTCCATGTCTTCTTGGTGAGGCTGGAACATTCTGCTCATCTCATAGATTGAAAAAAAAAACCAGGTTGAGCAAGAAACCAGGTTGAACACCTCTTATGTCTTCATTGAATTTTGTTCTCTTTGAGGCTCTCTGATCTTCATCTTTCGAATATACAACTTCCTCTTTACTCCTATTTTTTGATTTCTTAGATATAAAAGGATTTTTTATATTAGAACCAACAGAACCTTCAAAACCCTTATTTTCTAGCTTCTCTATGTCAGGTCTACTTTCATGAACAAATGTTGAGTACCCATTTTCAACTCTCCTGTTTGAAATTACTTTATGAGGGTCATAAGCCCATTTATCTCCTAACAACAAGTGCATACCATCTAACATCATATTAACCTCGTCAGCTACTTGTCTCATGTTGACTATAAATGGACCCACAAAATGACCCTTTTTCATAGGTACAAAATGTATTTGATCAATATTCAAACTCTGCCTAATTAATTCTAAGGAAAATAATCTCATAGGAACAAATGTAGGAAGCTTGTATGGTTCTACCCCAGCCCCATAAAGTTTGATCTCTGAATAATATCCATACACATACCAATCTCCAATTTACAATTTGTACCCAACTGAAGAAATTCTTGAGCTTTTGGCAAGAAATATGAGGGAGAAACCCCATTCAAAATCTTATAGGAAGTATACATGAAATTATTTGCAAAATCAAAAAACCCCTCTTCATTTTGTTCTTCCCTTACTAAATCAGTCCAAAACACTACTGAATGCCTCTTTCTATTTATATCCATGATGTTCAATCCCAAATGCAATAATTCTTCAACATTTTGATATAAAAAGAGATAAATGATAAGAGAAGAAACCTAAATGACCCAATGAGTGATAAACTCGTGAGTTGAGTATTAACAACCTCCTACCAATATGAAGGGATATCCAGTACTACTCTCAGCTTCATCATCAACGCAAATAGTCCAAGAATTGATTTGTCAATTGAGTTGTTGTCATCCTTTCCCAATATCTTTAGTATACACCTCAGCACTAGCTGAACTTCTTCATAAAAAAATTCTATGGATAATTCTTTACTATCAGGTGCAAACCACTTCATATCTGGCCTTAGGAAGAAGGCGAACTGGGTGAATTCCTGTCCTGTAAGATTATCATAATGTGCTGACAAGGATTCATCAGTGAATTGAACAGAAAATTCAGACTCTGGGTAATACAAGGCTTGAATAATTAATTGGGTCGAGACGTGTAAAACATTCTCCTAGGAAATTCATTACAAAAAATTTACCAAGATACATAAGTGATACCAGCCAGTACACAAACTCAAGAAAAAGATGAGTTTTAGGGATACATGCAGACAGAATGCCTGACTTGACCATGGCAGAGAAAATAGGACATTATTTTTCATTCAGACAGACGTGTTGATAAAATGAGAGGTGCTCTAGAGAGCAAAAAGTATCTCGGATATCCCTCTTAGTGTCCATGAGAGGAATATGACTGGATGAGTTGGAAAGGGATGAATGTTTAGCCATGATACCGCTCAGGGTGGCAAACAACGACAAGGTGGCGAATAACAATAGAAGACACAGGTGTAATCAGGTTGAAAAATATAGAGGAATAATATTTAACTTGCGAAAAGAAGAACTGGTTTAAATAGATGGCGCAGGGTCTAGAAATTAAATGTTGACTTGACGCGCTAAAAGACCGTTAATTGGTACCGTGATATGGTTGAAAGTTGTCACCAGCCAACAACTTACTTCACTTCGGGAGGCCTATGAGGTATGGAGCGCTCATCGGGGCCCTATGCCCGCAGTGAATCCAGACTGTAGATCTTGATCAGCCGATCAGTCAACGGGGTCAACTGCGGAGGCGCCCTCCTCGTTAACCTGTGTGTCGAATGTGCCCGCCGGTTGCCGCCTTTATCTTTTGAAAAGAAAATATTCAGATCCCACTCGCTTACTTGCTCAAACCTTAACCAAAACATTAGGACCCACCTTCGTGTATTCTTCAAAGTGTTAAACTTTAAACTTAAAACAACATACAATTTTAGTTAAAGTATGAGAAAACTATACTTTAACATATATTTTATATTTTTCCATTTTTTGTACTTTTGAAAAATTAAAATAAAGGATATTGCAAATGAGCCACAACATCTGGTTCCACTTGGGGATAGTTTTTTTTGCCACGAAACACTAAGAACTACAGATTAGTGCCTTCACATCGGGCATGGAGTCAAATGTTGTTTGATGAAATATGAAGAATGAGAAATCCGAATATGTACAATGGTGGACTATATTATATCAATGCTGGAAATAATGTTGGAGATACTGCTCATTCATAGGCATTTGTACTGTTTCTCCATCAATATTCTCCAGAACGAATGTGTTATTCGATCTAACCTCAACAATCTTGTATGGGCCATACCAGAGTGGATCAAACTTACCATGCTTTCCCTTCTCTTCTCTTCTGGTATCCCATTTTAATACCAAATCTCCAATTTGAAAAAGAATCTCTTTTTATTTTCTATCAAAAATGGATTTCATCTTTTCTTGATAGGTGATAAAACTTTCCCTGACTTTGTTCCTACTCTCACTTGATTCTATAACCTTGTTCAACCTTCTCACCAATGCATTAGATTCTTCTTGTGCTTCTTGAACAAAATAAATCACTGGTTTAGCCAACTGAGTAGGAAAAAAGGCTTTAGTTCCATAAACCAACTCATAAGGGGACTTAATTGTAGATCTTCTAGTAGTTACTCGTACTGCCCAAAGAGAAAATGTCAATTTTGAATCCCAATTTTTCTGATTTTCATTAATTGTCTTCTTCAAAATCTTGACCAATGTCTTGTTGGAAGGTTCAGCTAGCCCATTCCCTTGAGGATGATATGCTGTATAATGAGATAGAATAAAATTATATGTTTGACAAAAATTAATGAATTGAACTGAATTGAATACCTGGGCATTGTCAGTTACAATCTTGATTGGACATCCAAACCTGCTGAAGATCTTTTCTTCTAGAAACTTCATTACTACCTAGTCATTAGCCTTTCTGGTAGGCATTGCCTCCACCCACTTTGTGAAATAATCAGTGGCAGTCAAAATCCATTTGAACTGTCCACTTGATGGTGGATTAATTTCCCCAATAAAATCTAATCCCCATTGCCTAAAGGGTTCTTCAATAAACACTGGGAGAAGAGGTAGAGGAGCTAACCTTTTATTTTCTACAAATAACTGACATTTTTGGAAACTTCTAACCAGTTTGTATACATCAGAAAATAAGGAGGGCCAGTAAAAACTTGATTTGAGGATTTTATGAGCAGTAAAATTCCAACTGTAATGACCTCCACATATATTCTCAGGATATTCTTTTACAACTTCCATTGATTCACCTTCTGTCAAACACAACAACAAAATGCCAACAGGATCCTTCCAATATAACTTAGCATCAATTATGACATATGGTTGGGATTTGAGCTTAAGAGCTTTGTACTTTGTTCTGTATTCGAACCTTAACCAAAAAATTATGACCCACGTTCATGTATTCTCCAAAGTGTTAAAATTTAAACTTATAATAACATTACAATTTTAGTTAAAGTATGAGAAAACTATACTTTAACATATATTTTATATTTTTCCATTTTTTTTGTACTTTTGAAAAATTAAAATAAAATATATTGCAAATGAGCCACAACAGAGGGTTACACGTCATAAAATTGATGCCCCACTTCGCAAAGGGACCAACGGTAATTTCAGGCTGGAGGTGTGTGGGTGGCGCGCGCATCTTGCGCTGGTAAATATGGCAATCATGACACTTGCAGACAACAACAATGTAGTCTTTAAAGATGGTAGGACAGAAATATCCAGCGCGAAGAATCTTCTGTGTAGTAGCATATCTAGACATGTGACTGCCACATGCGCTAGAGTGGCAATCATTGAGGACCTTTTCATCCTCCTCGAGATTCAAACACTGGAGGAGAACAGAATCAACTCCGATGCGGTAGAGAGTATCTTTGACTATGTGATAAGGTTTTGAATGATGGCGGATGTGTCGACGAGCATCCTTCGTCAACTCAGATCAGAAGGTATAAGTCTAAAGATATACGATGATATCACCATACCAAGGATCAAGGGTGATAATGAGAAAAAGTGTGTCCTCCGGAATGCATTCTTTGGAACCAGATGGAGCGGAATCAGAAGGGAGAGGGAAAATCAAATCAGAAAAAATAAATGATTTCTTCGATTTGGTGGTGTAAACTCCAAATCAAACTCTTGGAGGATAAAGATCCACTTTGAGTATTCCCCCCCCCCCCCCACAATTCATGAGTCAATAGGTAGGTCATGGGTTGCAATAATAAATCACAGTCACTGTGCGCAATACAATGTAATGATGAAAAATTTGAGAAACTTGAGCAATAGCCAATGCCAAATTCTCAACATGTGCGTAATGTGCTTCGGTATCAAGAATATTGTGGCTCAAGTAGTAAATGACGTGCTCGTCACCATCATCATCGTCTTGCACCAGAACCATGGCAATAGTGCTAAACGCAGCAGCCAAATAGAGGGAGTAATCGTGATGATAATTAGGAGGACACAATAGAGGAGCATTGATAAGCAATTTCTTTAGTGAATCGAAGGATTTTTGGGTGATATCATCCCAGAGGAACGGGACGCCTTGCTTAAGTAATCGCGTAAAGCCTTTAGCCACTTTAGCATAGTTCAGTATAAAACGACACAGGAAATTAGCTTTCCCTTGCAGGGTCTGCAACTGATGTAAAGAGGAAAGGGAGGGGAGATTGACAATAGCTTCGAATTTGAGGGGATCGAGACGAATTTCATCCTTAGAGACGATAAACCCTAAGAGCCTACCGGAATCAACACAGAAGATGCACTTATGTGGATTGAGCCAAATGTTATAGCATCTACAGTGAAGGAATATTTGATGGAGATGATCTCGGTGGTCTTGACGCTTAGTTGAATGAGCCAGAAGGTCATCCAGGTAAGGTTGAACAATGCGTTTGATATCATGGAAAGCGTACAACATTTATCTTTGAAATGTAGCCCCAACATTCTTAAGACCAAAAGGGAGCTTCTTATAGGTGAAGGTACCCCAAGGACAAATAAAGTTGGTCTTGTGTTGATCAGCCGGAAGAATATTGATCTGGTTGTACCCAAAAAACCCATCCATAAGGGAAAATATCTCACTCCCAGCACGTTCATCAATGATCTAGTCAATAAAAGGAGTGGGATAGTTATCCTTAGAGAAAGTGTGATTGATATCACGATAATCTACACAAACACGAATAATACCCTGCTTCTTATCCACAAGAATAATATTAGAAACCCATTCTGTCAAGGGAATCGGATAAATTAAACCAGCTTTAAGAAGTTTTTCAACTTCTCCCTTAATGGCGGCTACCTTTCTAGGGTGCACGGGACGAAGACACTGGCGAACAGGCTTCGCACTATGATAAGTAGGAAACTCATGCACAACTATACTTGAATCGATGCTAGGAATTTCTTCGTAATACCAAGAGAAAACGTCACGAAACTAGCAGAAGAGACTAGTATAGACCTCGATCTCATCAGGAGAACAGGTCACCCCAATGTGGATGTTCTCAACAACCCCTGGTTTGACGGAGATGTCGATAGGCATCGTTTGCGTGATGTTTCCTAGGTTACCTTCTGCAAAGGCTTCATGTGTCAGTATGGGCGTTTGAAGCGGATGAGAAGGAACTTGGGAAGCAAACTTCTCAAGACAAGTAAACATGACCCCAAGGCCAAGCATGAAAGAGGAACGATGATGACTATCATCCCAAGGAGGATCCTAAAGAGACATAGTTTCCACGATGGCCTCATAAGTGGGGAATATCTCGTTTAAGCGATCAGGTGAATCTGAAGCGTCGAGGTAAGGGGAATGAGAATATGTGTTAAGAGACATACTCAAAGGAGAATGATCAGAGGGAGGAGGAGCCGAAGCCGAAATAAGTTCACAATAATCAATTTGTATTAAGCTTAATGACCTTGCATCACCAAACGAATCAATCTGCTCGGGTGAAGGGATGATCCACGGATCAGAAGTTCTGGATATCATGTTGACCTGAATAGTGTTGGGTGGAGGAAGAGAAAAAAAACCCATGAGGGTAGGATCTTTGAAAATACCCAGCCATATGCTCTCATAAGATGTAGTAATATGATCTACATATGGAACGTTACTCTTGGAAGTGAAAAAAGACAACTGATCAACAATAATGATCTTTCCTTCATGCGGAAATTGAAGAACATGAAAGAGAGTGGATGGGACGTACAACATGGAGTGAGTCCAATTGCGATCTAGGAGAATATTGTAATTAATCTTGGCATCAATGACTTCAACCTCAACATTAATTGTTTTCCCTTCTAACGTAATAGGTAAACTAGCGAGAACACCAAGAGGGTGAGATTCCCTTCTGTCAAAAGCTTCTAAAGCGTTTGGATATTGATTGAGGATTGGAGAACCAATGGCTTTCCAGCAAGCAGAAGACATGACACATGTAGATGTACCCTTGTGCATGACCGCTCGGTGGATATTCTCTCCATTAATCCCAACTTGAATGATCAAGGCAAGCTGGTGAGGGAGGCATGGGATGAAATTTTCCAAATCGAAAGTGATAACTCTAGAATCGGTGGGATCAACCCCTCCGATAGCAGAAAACAAAGCCTTCCGTTGTGACGGAAAAATTCGAAGTACTTCCAATGTAGACATAGTAGATGGCGCCTGAGCCAAATCCTCAACAATACTATAATTTTGAGCGACACAGGCGTTGGGATTGTAAGAAGTCTTTTAGAGTACACCTTTAGAAGGTGGTCGTACAACGGGCTTAGTACTCGGCCTTTCAATCTGAAGAGGGCCAGAAGCAGGAGGGGGAGGAGGACCATCAATGATTTCCTTCCCTTCTGTTAGATGCAGTTTGGCATAATATTTCGATCGGGAAACAATAGAGACAGGTGCGGGACCATTCATCATGAAAACTTGAGAGCCAAATGGGGCAGAGGATTGAGGTTGCTCCACTAAATGAGTTTGATGTGATGGGAAAGGTTCTTTAAGAACAACTGGAGTGCCTTGGCTGCCTTTCAGCAGTTGACTCACCTTAGACCATCATGGATAGTCCTTAGTGTAATGCTCTTCATCACAAATCAGACAAGGATACTTCAGTTTGTGTTTTGAACCATCATCAACACTAGGTTTCTGAGAATCCTATTTCGGGATATCATCTTTGGCCTTACCTTTACCCTTATTTTTACCATTGGAAATTTTATCCGCTGGATTGGACTGGACGACATTCACTTTCACGGTTTTACTAGAATTTGGAGGTGGTTGAGAAGCAGTATCAGAGGAAGAAGTAGATTTTTGCTTCGTAGAATTTGGAGAATACTTTCGAGAAGTATGAGACACAGAACTGATGATACCATCGTCAGATGGCGTCATGGGTGCTTTGGAAGTTCTAGGTCGAGGTGCATCAGGAAAGAGTTCATACATTGTGCCAGACTAAGAGTACATGAGATCAAGGTACTGGGCAAGAGCGATGGCTTTTTCCTCGGTAACACATGCACCCATAGCAATATCCTTAGCAATCGGAGCAACAAAAGAGGTAGTGAACCAATCAGTTAGAAGTTGATCAGGAATCTCAAACTTGATCAAATGACGACGTCACCTCAATTCATGAATATGATCATAGATATGGGTAGCTCGATCTTGTTTCAAGGATGTGAGGAGGTGCATCCCAATTTCATACCGAACTGGTAACTGAAAGTGTGTGAGAAATGACATGGTTAGAGAGTTGAAATCTTGGAAAACGGCATAGGTTAGCTCAATGTACCACTTGGAAGCAGCACCAATGAGAGTCCTTTGGAAAATAAGTAGTCGAATGGAATCGTCAACCCAATATTTAGAGGAGCACCAAAGATGGTACATCATAACGTGCGCTTGGGGGTCTTCTCCGGACTTGCCCTCAAATTTGGGACAATCGCCAGGGATTTTAGTCGAAACTGGAGGCCAATATGGATTATGAAGGATAGGATCATTTGTCAACTTCGAAACATCGGGCAGTTCCAGTGTAGCAAGGAAAGGTAATTGTGGATTGAAAGGAATTGCAGACCGTTGATAAAGACTAGTATTTGTATTCCAACTAGGTTGGGAGAAATTCTACCCCCATATGTTTTATCCTGGAGGATTTTTTCCATAGGGGTTATAAGCCTGATAGTTCTACCCATACACCGGTTGAGGACTAGGATATTGATTCTGAGTGAACCACTGAGGTCCTGTCTGAAAAACATATGGATTTTGTTGCGGAATGTAAGCTGTACGTTGAGGTGAATTATATAACACTCGAGTTTGACCTTGAGGAATGTACACAGTGCCTTGAGGTGCACTGTATACCACTTGGGATTGACCTTGAGGAATGTAAGTAATGCCTTGGGCCACGACGGGTTTCCCCTGGGGTGCAGGTTGACCCGGATGCTGTGGTTGGACAGGCTTTCCTTGCGGAGCAAGTTGGCCTGGATACTGTGCACCACTGGGTTTCCCTTGTGGAATATTTTCACTCGATGGTTGGGATAAGCCATTTTTCCCCTGAAAACAAAGTTGAACTGACTAAGCAGTAGAGGGTTGACCTTATTTTATAAAATTTGGGCCTTACTGAACGTAAGGCTGGTGCTGTTGCACAAAAGGTTGTCCTTGTGGTGGATAGATTTCACCCTCGGGAACATAAGATGCTCCCTGTTGAAAATAAGGTTGACCAGCAGGACTGTAGGGTTGTCCTTGTTGGAATAAAGGTTGTCCCTGAAAGGGTTGTCCTTGTGGACCATAGGGTTGTCTCGGTATGTACGTGAATTATTTGGGGTCAATCAGATGCAAATAGATGGGATTTTTGTTCTCGTCATAATGATGGGGAGGATTAAGAGGAGCTTGCGGCTGCTGAGAACCTTGGGGGGTGTAATTCTACTACTGAATGGAAAATAGGTACTGAACGAACGTCAAACCTCTAGGAATTGAAGTAGAATCGATGGCTACTAGTAGGTTGGATTCGTGAAACATGAGGATGTGATCCACTCACGGAGGGTCTAATGGGTGTCATGGAAGCGATAGGGATTGACCCATGAACAACAGAAGATGATGACAATGACTGAGACATACTAACAATCGGTGTGGATGAAGCCACAGAGATAGTGGGCTGGACTGGGATAGAGGTAACAATCGTCGACGTCATGGGAGTTGAGGGTGATGCCCTCGATACAGTGATAAACGAGCTTCCTGAGGGAGTCGATGTACCAGACCATATTGGGTTCTGATACAACGATGCAACACTAGAAATAATCTGACCCAATGTACGATAACCAGCTGGGAGAGAGGAAGTTTGACCTGAGACATAAGGAGAACTCTCCAGATGGAGTTGATGATCTCTTGTAGAACCATAAATCTCTTCACTACTGATGGGACTTGAAGAATCCATGTCGGATGAAGCCATGGTATCGTTGAAAAGGCGACGAGCAGTGGTAAGTAGAGCAGTGAAAAGTAAAGATGGTTCCGAAGTAAGAAGAGGGAACTCTTCCTCATTTCCAAAACCAGCCCAAGCATCCTGAGGTTTCCAATTAATATCAAATGGCTCCTCAGGGGGACATCGGATAGCAAGAGGTAAGGTACTCGAAAGAATAGACTGCTAATAATTGAAAGGCCTAGTGGGCTGAGGTGCACCCAAAGAGACTTTAGGAGAAGGATCTCCACTAGGATGTAATGAAGGGGACGAAGAAACTGGTGGTTCCGCCACCGTGACTTTGTCTCAAAACAGGAGAGAACTGAGATGACCAATTAGAGGCTTCAAGATCAAACACTATGGAATTACTTAAGAACGAGCCAAGAAAATACCTTTAATGGGAATGTGATCATAGGAAATTGATTTTATGACACTGAAACAAAACTCTGTTGTTTCATATTTTAAGAGTCAAGAAACAGGAAAAAGGTGACTCTAGTCACTTTTAGGTTGAATGAGCACAAAAGGACAAGTACTCAAGGATCTTTTCAATTTTAGAGAGTCACGAAAAGACAAAAATGACTACTCAGGAAATCTAATCAAGAGGGTGTACCAAGTTTCTGCGAACTGCAATATACCCCTTGGTGATCAAATGAAAGAGAAATGACCAAGGACTTAACGTACGTGAAGGAAGTCTCCCCAAATGTTGTGTTCGGTGTATCACGGTTACAGGGAAGCTAACTTGGCTTCCTATGGATAAATTATTGCAACCTATGAGGGTCTCCCTTTATATACTCGACGGTACGGGGAGCACAAATCCGTGCTAGTGTTGTCTACTACCAGATGGCGAACGAAAACTACTAGGTTTAATGACGTCGGAACATGTCACTAGCCTAGACCTCTAAAATGTGAGCGTTAGGTTTCAATGCTTCCTTAGGTTGATTGAATTCATTTGAAAGTTGATCTTGAATTAATGTTGCAACTTCAAGGCCTCGCCGAATTTAATATCGAATCCTGAATGCACAACTATATGAGAAAGATAATCATTCCAATTCGATGAACAACCAGCTAAGAGAGGGATAGTAATTCATGACAAAGCAGAAATCAATCGAATAAAATAAGAAATTTTCCTAATGCATCTAAGACAACCAAAGAAAAAAAAAGCTCTTTCCTTGTTCACTAAAAGCTACTAATGCAAAAGAACGTTTTCATTTTCAAACTAAGAGAAAGAATGCAAATTTTGTCCTTTTAGATGAATGAGAAACAAAATTCACTACTACACTAAATGAAAAAATAGACACTACTTTTTAGCAATTCGAATGAAACGATCTAAAGCAAAGAGATCAATCATGACACCAACATCAAACACACTCAAAACAGAGATGCATTCCTTCAAACAAAAGAGAGATTTCAAATCAATTCAATGAACAATGTAATCTATGCTCAAGGTGACAAATGGAGAGCTAAACGAAATCCAAGATGGTCATTTAACAACCCAATGACACGTAGAACCGAAAGAAAAGTTAAAACGATCAGTCAACAAACCGAAATGATAAAGACCAAACTGACTCAAACTCAACTCAGAAGGTTTAGTGAGGAGGTAGCCGAACAAGCGACATGAGGCACTTAGAAAACCTAGGCTAACAAACTTCACTGATCAGATGAGGGACAAACAACTAGGAATAACGAGACAAGAGAGTCAAATAAATTCAACTAGACCAATTGAAAGATGAAAATCCAACCCAAAGGTAAGATAAACTGAAAAAATCATGGAAAAGGCTAAAATTTTAACCTACAGGATTCGATGCGTCTGTTTAGCTGTAATCCGCGCTAAGAAGAGGTTGGTGCGCCTGTGACAAAGGAAACAAGCGCTAATCGGTGCGATTGTTCAAGAAAAAGTAGTGTCGATCCAAAAAAATATGGAAAAAATAAAAAAACCACTGAGAAGAGGTCAAACTTGACACTCTGAGACTGAATGGGATGGCTGAAAACAGTCAGACAGGAAAAACAAAGCAGAAAAACGATGATACGACCAAAGTCGAATCGACAAGAAAAACACTAGACGAACAATGAGAGACGAAAAACACATTGATCCCCAGTATGGTTGCCAACTTGTTGAGTAGGTAAATCTCCTCTACGAACACAGGTGATCCCTCTAGCCCTAGGTTGGGTCTAGCAACAAGGGAACAAGCTAGACTTTCAGACTCCTAGCTTATAAATGAAAACGAGTTAGGATAGATGAGCCATCTTGGTCCAACACATTTGTTGTCGTTTGCAGCAGTGATCTGCTGATATTTTTCTTCACACGTCACAATCTTCCAGTGATAATGTCTGTGTACCTGCACAAGGATCAAGTGAACGGTGACAACATACGAAAACATATTTTCATTCACAGCTATTTGATTGATCAAGGAGAATCAAACATTTTTGATATTATTGAACACAAAATTGGAACCAAAAAACCAGTCTTGTATTAATGATAGAGAAAAGAAGTTTACAACCTTAAAGCCTTAACGTTGCAGCCTCCTTCGACGGGTTTAGTCAAACATGTCTCAAGCATTCATCAGTGTTAGTCATCAATATTTTTCACTATCTTTGGATGACTAAATATTATTATAGTTTTCTAAAAACAATATTCCTTGAATATCTTAAGTTTCAGAAATCTTACTGTCTTCATTATCCTTATAAACCTATTTTCACTATTCCTCATTTGGTCTTCCCAAAGCCACCTTGTTGCTCTTAAAAGACTCCTTATGGGCTTATACTTCTCATTTTCATCCTTTTTTCCTGCTCGAGACTTCATTGCCTTATTTTCTCCTATCAATAAACTCCACCCTCTGTCTAGGGTTTCTTGTTGCCAACTCATTCCCATGTCCCTTTGGGAAAAATAATCTATAACAATACTCTGTTTTCACTTGAAAATCTCCCAGTCAAATTTTTAGTCAACATTAGGTCAAAGGACACCCCCATTAGGTTATTATGGTTTTACATTATTTCAAGGTCATCCTTGGATGTTTCAGACACTACTTTGCCTTTGCTAGAATATGGCTCAGATGTAATAGAATGTCAAGACATGGTTTTCAAGAAGGACCTAAAGTTTCCAAAGATGATTATCTTCTCAATTCAGAGTCTGCAAATGAGAAAAATGGAAAAAGTTTAGCACTTCTGCAGGAGTGTTGAAATATTTATTAGCAGAAGGCACTAATGATGTAGATTGTCTACTCCTGAATCAAAACAACTTACAGCAAGGGAAAGAGGAAACACTTGGTCTCGTAGATGACTAGGGTTATGAACTTGTTAAGTCCATTTGAGTGCCAAAATAGTGATCACTTGCAGAAAATGACATGGAGGAAGCACACAAGGCCAAACATGAAGAAATTCTTTAAGAAAATGTTGATAGAACATGGAAAAAGGTGAGGTGAACTAGACAGAAATGAATGAACTTGAAAGCGCTATAAAGAACTTAGAAGACAACACTGATTATTGTTGTGAAGAACTGCAAACACTTAGGGTTTTGGAAAAGGTGGCCAGAGAAAGTGGAAAAGATAATTTGAACTTTATGGCGGAAACTATAGAAGATTTTAAAGATGCTACTTTTTGTTTAAATCCCAAGGTTGTCAAATGAATTTGTCAAACCTCAAGGAGCAAAAGAAAATCCAATTCAATGACTTCAGCAACCTACAAGGCAAAAGTGTCAAAGAGTGTTAGTGAGAAAAGAAAAAGGACTTTAAACATTAGAAAGTGGGTTTTCAAAGTTAAATTAAATACACAAGCCTATAAAAGCTCATTAAAAATTTCAAAAGAGCCATTGTTGCCTTGCAAAGCATTAGAAGTTTCAAGAGGAGAAGAATTTGTGAGTTTTCTGAGCAAAATCGGGCTAAGTTCCTTGGCGCTACGCACCTGGGAGTTGGCACTGCGTGCTTGCCATTTTTCCTCCACATGTTTTCTGAAGGCACTACGTGCCTAGGAACTGGCGCTATGCCCTTGATAGAAAGCTCCTTATGCTAATTTTACAGGGCGCTATGCACTCAGAACTTGGCACTGCGCCCTCAGCTACTGGCACTGCACGTTTGGACAAAGAGGGTTTCGAAGTCCTCCAACCACTCAAATCACATCAAAATTCTTCAAATTTCCTCCAAGGTCCTCTATAACACTCTTGAGGGGTAATTACATCACATCAACCTTGCTTTGAAGCTATTTGAACACTCTTTATTGAACTAAATGAAACCCTAGAAAAAACCCTAAGTTTTAAGCTTGAAATCATTGTTTTACCATTACTTCATCCTCCTATAAAGAAAATCAGTCATAAACAAGGGAAATTACATTTATTGAAGGCTTCCATTCATCCTTCTTGTCACAACACCCATTGCCTACATCCATTCCCTTCATTCTCACTCATTCCATTCATTTGCAAAGCTGTCATTTCATTCCTTCCCCTCATTCATTTCACATCAGCCCTAGGGTTTCCTAAACAGAGTTTAAAAATGCCTAAGGGTGAAGACAGTGGTGTTGAGGCACAAATGCCAAGGAGGCATGATCATAAAGAAGGAAATATAAACATGTTTGAACCTATCAATACAAGGGAACTCATGGCCTCACCCCTCACTGTTTCTTGCTTTAAGCATGTAGGCTTCTTTGAATTTTGTGAAAGAGTACAACAAGTCCAAAACCACCTAGAGCTAACAAGACTATTCATTATCAATTTGCATGAAAAACAAGTCATTATGGTCGGGGTCACCTTTGATTTGTCTACCAATGCCATTGCAGATGCTACGGGAATACCTAGTGTGGGAGAGATGTGGTTCAACAAGCAAACCTGGACATGAGTTATTTTGAACCCTACCTCAAACCTAAGTATAAAGATAACCACAAGTCCATCTTCCCTTTTTCTCATCTTCTTGATAGATATGCACCCATGATGAAGATAATAATGAATTATTTCACATGTGAGGGAAGGTTTTCCCACCTCTACTCTTACCACATCCGTCTTCTTATGCATTTCACCAGAGTTAGGATGCTGCATATACCATATTATCTTTTCTGTATCATTGAAAAAATGGCCTACATAGTGCAAAAGAGAGACTACAATCAGAAAATACAAAGCCTTTTTCATCATTCACTTATCAAGACGGTGGTTATGCACCAGCTCCAGCAGAAGAACATTCCATGGGATACCTTCATTACCCATGAGGTTTTCATTACTCCACATGGCCATCATCAGCAAGATATTCTTTCATCTTCTCATCCTCCCATATCCATTTCTCCATCACTTCCTACTATTCATACATCTCCACTCACACACATCCCTTCACCCCATGATGACCCTTCCACATCACCTTTCCACAACCCTTCACCCTCATATCATGAATACAAAGAATAAAGCAGTGATGGGAACATTGAGATAGATGACACTAAAATGTGTGACATAGAGCCTTTTCCTTTGACATATCGGAGGGGCTACAACCGTGTGTTTGCTACACTTGAGGTGCAAGGGGCCATGCCTTCTTCACTATCAAAACAACTTGATAAGGGTAAGGAAAAGGATACAGAGCATTTCATTGTTGAGGAGGAGGATAAGCATGAAACTATGCAAGATTTTTAGCTAATTGACCTTGAAGATGAGGATGAGGAGAGGATTACCAAAATTTTGCTCAAAATAAAGGATGCTAATATTAGTGAGCTTCAACCTAATCTTGGTAGGGCAAATAATGTGATCAAATTTTATGAGCTAGAGAATCAACAATTGAAGACAAAGCAAGCCATCAATGAGGTCAGTGAAATTAGAGTTCAGAAAGAGGCTGGAAAGGCCAAGGCTTTTCTAGGTGAGACCTTGGGCACTTTTGATGACAGTGAGGATGAGGAAGAACAACTTCCTAGGAAGAGACCAAGGATAACTGGGTTGAAGAAGGCTTTAGCCTGGGAAAGAGAGAAAGAAGCAGAATTGGCAGAGAATCTCACTCCAAGTGAGCTACTTGCCATCGAAATTAGAAAATATAGGGAATCTTGGCTTGAGAGGGCAAACTTTGACCTATAGGGTCAACTAGAGAAGGCAAAGAGAGACATTGACATGGAGAGGAAGATGGCAAGACATTATGCCATGAGAAACATGATTGCAAGGGCCAAGCTCAAAAGAACCCTTGCAAAGATTCAGGCTCTAAATGAGGTAAAAGGGAAGGAAAAAATCAACATCCTTGCTGATGTGTCCCTCCAAGCCTCCCAGCCATGATCAGCAAAGAAAATTCCATTTTTGGCACTTTGGTGCAATTTTTGAATTTTTGACAGTTTGGCTTGCAAAAAAATTGGGCCAAACGTGCAGCGCCATTGGAGCTACGCTCTTTTTTGGGGAAATCAAATGGAAAAAAGTAAACATATTCATGTTCCTCAAGCCAAGTACATCATCCTCGGAAAATTTCAAAGCATTTGGAGAAAAACTAGTCCCTCAAAACGGCCAAAAACCACCAAAACATCACCTTTCTGCCCTCTTTTCAACATTGGCGCTGCGCGTTTAGAAGTCTCGGGAGAGGTGATTTTTGGCAGGTAAAATAGGCACCATTATAGAAAGTAAAAGAATATTTGGAAACTAGACAGGACAGGCTTTCAAATGAGCTATCATGGAGCTCATTTGGACACCGGGAAGGGCTCCAAAAGTTAGCTGCAAAACAGGTTATTTTCCTAGTCTTGGTGCTGAGCGTTTGCAGAGGTGTTGCGCCCCTATACCTTGAAGCTGCGTCCTTACAAGGAGTTATTGCAAAAGATATTTTGGAGCCTTAAAGTCAAAAAAATTTCAAAATTAGCTCAAATAGTTATGTTAGAATTTATTTTTTCCATAAATTAGTTTTAGATATTTTTCCTTGGGTCGTGCATCGTCTCAAAGGTCAAAATGTATTTAACTATGTAATAAATGACTTCCAAAACCATAGCTAGGGTTTCACCTCCTCATTTTGCAGATAAATACTACATGTGTGCTTCATAATTGTTGTTGGTTGATTTTTGAGCTCAATATGATATAGATTTTGAGTTGTGAAGAAGTTGGCTTTGGAGTTTTGTGACTGTTTTGGACTGAACATCAATGGAGCAAGCATATTCATAGGATTCATGAACTTGTTTAAATGGTGATGTTGTTCTGATCTTGTATTTGTTTCCTTATTTTTTCCATATTGTTCATCTTTTCTCTTGCAATAGAGCAGAAAATTTAGGTTAAGATATGTTGTTAGAAGCACCTTAAGTATGTCTGCCTTCTATTGTTCAAATGTTTTCCTCTGCTAGGTATAATTAGAGAATTCTTAATTTCTCTCTGGTTCCACTTAGCTTGTTGTCTTGAAAATTATTTATGGTGTCAAGCCAAAGAAGTCTATGGTATGCCCTCTCCTTTGGTGTAGCTTGAAACATTATTTTTAAGTCTTTTCTTTGAAGTTTGCTTACTAGGGTTTAGGCTAAAGAATTTTATGGTTAGCCCTGTCCTTTGGTCTATCTTGAAAAGTCACTTTGAAGGTATTTTATAGTCTGATTGAAGAATTTAGGAGTTCCCTTCTCTTTAATCATCACCTATTCGTTATCTTAAATATTTTCTTTCTCTAAAAGTGAATAGCTAGAGAATTTAGGTGTTCCCTATTCTCTAGGGTTTCTTGGATTGTTGTTTTAAAGTTTACTTGATAAAGCTAGGCCAAAGAAGTTTATGGTGTGCCCTGTCCTTTCGTTTTTCTTAAGCTTAGTGATCTTAAAGACCATTATTGTTCTATTATATGCTAAAGGATTCTTAATTTCCCTTTAGACCTACTACACTCACAACTTAATGTTAATTTCACACCCACATAAGCTATTAATATCCATTTGGCTTTGTTACCTTGCCCTATGAAACACCCTTGATTTATTGTTGTACTTTTCAAGCCTTTCACAAACCCCATAGCCCAATGGTTTGAATTTCTCTTACTCTATCTGTTCATCTTGACAAGCAACCCAACCAAACAAAAAAAAACAAACAAACCCTATCATTTTAACTAGCCTAAAATCAATATCCTAAATCCATCAAGTCATATCTTTCATACAAATATAGAGAGAGCCCTCTCTGAGTCCAGGAAGGCTAGGTACTAGGAATCCAAAGTTGGTTTGATGTTACTCTTGTTCATTTGGTCTTGCCAATCTGACAAATTACAGGGACCTAACAGTCAGGAATCAAACTTGGTGAGGCAATGGGCCTGAACTCTCTCTCGACAATGGATTCCTCTCTACCTTATTCTTCACACCATTTATAGTAAGGATTGTTCAGCTAGTTGAAACTATGTGAGAAGGAAGTATTTATAGGAGAGGAGGAGGTGGTTTGGGATCCCTCATAAGGTGTGTTATCACTATAAAAGTTTTCCAAACTTGGACATTTTGTATTTGTTCCTAAGTCATGGTCCTAGAATAGGGGTTAAGTCTTTTTTATGTTTTTAAAGTCTAAATCATAAGGTTAGAGTTTCATCTCCATCATCAAATAAGGTCCAACAACTTTGTTTCATATTTTAAGGGTCCCATTTCATGTTTCGGAAATCATGTGTTTAGTCACTTTGCAAAAAATTTCAAATAAGCCACGAAACCACGTTTTCGTAGCGCAGACAGTGTTAAAAATTGTTTTTGTGCTACGAAAATGTTGGTCTTTTCGTAGAACAAAATCCTGAAAATACATTACACACGCTACGAAATCGGGGATTCGTAACCAATCCTGTCCAACTGTCAAATCCATCAAACTTCATTAAATTTTCATGATTAGGTGTCAGTCCACGAACCCTTCTCACACATGCAACCATTCATAACCATCATGAGATTCGTTAGGGGTCATTTATCATCAGTCATTTTAAAATTTGAAAAGGGATGGTTGTCCTTGGTTATATTATCTGATGCAAAAACACTTTTTGCATGTTTTTCTTCGAATGACAAGCTTATGGTAAACATAAACCAGAGCTTCTCTCAATTCTAAAGCGAGGTTGAACCCTTAATCAAGCGAGCCAGTTTATTACAGGTTTTTTGAAGCCACAGGGATTCCGAGTAAAAGATGACAGAGGAAAAAAGAAACCACAGATTACGCCACTGTTTGAGAATGGAACCTGAAGGCATAGAGGCTCTCACCAAAGATAAATCAGTTGAAGAAGCTTTCAAGAAAGTAAGATGTTGGAGATTCTGTGAAAAGCTGCAGGGAGGTCATAATCAAGTCACAAAAGAATTTGCCATTAATTTCACAGGTTCAAATACAAAGGTTGGATGTTTAAACTTACCAATTTCTCCTAAAATTATATCTTTAGTGATAGAGATTCCAAGGGGAGAAGAAAGGTGGTTCAAGAACTTCAGGTTTGAAATGGAACCTTGTAAAATATTTTTGAAGCTAGAGTTTGTGGACACAGATTTAACCAAAGCAGTGCCAAGAGGTTATGTCAAGGATACATATGCTAACTTGCTCTCCAACATTCATAGGTACTTCACCTGTGAAGGAAGATACCATAAGGTGTATTCTTACCATTTCAAGCTCTTATTGCATTTTACTGGAATAATTTCTCTAGATTTACCTTTCTTTTTGTTTTTGAGTTTGGCCAAAATGGCAGATAAGGTGCAGATGAAAACCTAGGCATGTGAAACTTCATTATTCCATCATGGTCTTGTTAAATTAATATTTTTGCATGAACTTCAGAGGGTAAATAGAGAATGGTCTGCGTTTCTGTTTCTGTGTGTATTTGGGGTGGAAACATATGGAACAGGTGTTAGTCCTAGGGCCAAAAAAAAATCACCATTAGAAACCACAGACCCTGCAGAAACAAGATCAAAGAGATTTGTCAAGTTAAAGCCTAGAAAACTAGTGAAAGAGCCAGTGACTAAAACACCAATAATGATTCAAGAAACCCCTCAACCTGCACAAAAAAGGATAACCAAAGGTAAGGAAGCAGTACATAAACAGTCAACCAGCAAATCAGCCCAGAGAAGATTGACTGGAAGACAAATAGCAAGGGAAAAAGGCAAAACATTGGTTTTGAAGAAGAAGATCCAGGTTTAAAGGGTAGTTTGAATGATATTTTACAAGATATTGATATTGAGGAAACTCCTTTAGTGTAGGAAAATTTCATAAATTTAGATGAAGGAAAATATAAGAAGATCAAGTCCTCCAAAAAGCTGGATTTTAATGATGAAATTTCAGAGTTTGTGTTCAAGCCCAGAAGGCCTCTAACTAGGAATTCAAAAAAGTTACAAGGACTGAATGTGGAGTTAGATAAAGCTGGAGAAGTTTCAAATGTTTATGAGGAACCCATAGACCTTTCATCACCTATGCTTGAAGATGACAAAAACAAAGTTTTCCAAACTCAAAGAGAAAAGAGAAATTATGAAGGAATGAAAGAAAAACTAAGACTAGCTTATCTTCAAATTGCTAAGCTTGAGAAGAAAGTAAGAAAACATGTGGTGGAAAAGATAAATTTTGACAGAATTAAAGCACTGTGGGAACTTGAAAGAGTCTCAAAACCTGAAACAGTCAGCAGTGAAGCTCAGTTTTTCACGTGGACTCTGCCTACAATCAAAGAGGATAAATTTGTGAGGAGGATAAATGTAAATTTAAGGGCCACTAACAGGAAGTTGAAGAGGCACATTGAAGATCTTGAAATCCAATTGGAAAACTATGAAGAAGGTCAGCCACAGTAGAATTAAGACAGTAAGTGAAAAATCCCTAATATAATTTTGTTTTGGGAAAGACACCACTTTTTGAAAACATGGCAAAGTTGACTTATACTGATTTCAAGGTCTATTAGCATCAAAGTCATCATTAAAGGACTATAAATATTTTTAAGATTTAAAGGTGATGAAGAAACTGTGTAATATGGAGATACACAGAAATTTCGTAGCATGCTACGAAACGGCTATAGGTGACATACACAGCAGTTTCGTAGCGCGCTACGAAACTTCTGTAGGTGACATACACAGCAGTTTCGTAGCGCGCTACTAAACTGTTGTAGGTGTAGTTTTAAATATTTTTTCAATATTTCAAGGGATAAAGCACCTAGTTTTTGAAGTGTGGATGTTGCTAGAAGATGGAAATGGTTCACAAATGAAGTTACAGGGGTTAAAGCAAGAGTAATTGGATGTTAAGAGATGTTTACAAAGGCATAGTTACTGTGCTACGAAAACAGCTGATATTTTCGTAGCACGGACACATAAGCTTTCTTTACACTCTTGCAAGGTCTTAATTTTGCACAGGTGGAAGGAAATGGTTCCATAGAAATGATAACACTTATCACTTGTATAAAAGGTCCATTTTTGTCAGCGAAAGGATTCAAGGAGCATAAATGAAGGTTACAGTTATATTGCGGGAAACATGTTCCTAGTTTTCAGGACAGATAAGGGATAAGATAACAGAATATGACAACAAAGTTATGGATACCATCAAGGTCAAAGATTAGGAGGAGAAGCTATCAAACATAATATTTAATTTTTAGATAAGGTTTTTTTAGTCATAATAAGGAGTTTTACTCCTAATTGTATTAGGACTCTAGAACAGACAATTAACTGTCACATGTAATTAATAGTGAGTTTTAGAGTAAATAGGTGTCAATCTAAGATAGAATTTGAATTCCTCTAAAGATTGATCATAAAATCCAATGTTGTAATGACTCTATAAGAGAGATGAGGTCGAAATCCTCAAGGTTGGAAATTTTCATGAACAAGCAGACTATGTTACTATAGCAGACTGTGTGTTTTTATCATAATACAAATATTGGCTTACTACTCAGGATTCAGAAAGAGTTTTTAATGTGTGATTTTACTATGGATTTCCTTATCTATCTATTTGCAGTGGTATAAACATATGTTACTTAGAATTCATTGAAAATGCTCTAACTTCCTACATATTTTTGTAAACTGTGTTTGTTCACTCTGTTTTTGTTTCACTGATACACTTAAGAACTCTAAAATGCCCTGACTTCCATGATAAGTTGATGTTGATGTTTTGTTGGAAAATACCTAGACTCCATTGCCCAATAGATGTTTTTTGATCATTATCTCAACCGGTCATACACTTTTATACAATTTATTCCTAGAGTTAGCCATCTTATATTTAATTCAAAATCTTAAACTTAGTGAGAGAGCCCTCTCAGGCTGAGGAGGCTAAGCCTTAGCTAAAAGATTGGTTTGAAATAGTTACACTGAGGTAGCCTGACCAGTAGCCTATCAGGTCCTATTTTGGTGATAACAAGGTGGAAGGGAGGCCTTATCCTTTGGGGAGTTGCTCAATTATAGGAAACAAGAAGCCAAAGGAAGGACTTCGACACTATTCAGTCGAACAAACCATGATGACTCCGCTCATGAAGTGGTTGGGCATGGAAAATTCGTTTCTATTTTTAAAAAAATTCCAAAAACAGCTTGGCATGGGTAGTCCACTGAGACAAAGCACCAATGGGCGAGAGCCCCAGTGTTAATTTCTCTATGGGCACGAGGTCATAACTGCCCACCAACGCCGACCCAAAATCATATGTTTTTGAGAGCCTGCTCCAGGAATGATCAATAGAGGAAATTTTATTGATATGACAAGGGATGCAATGAGTATTTTTCAAGGTATGACAATACACAGAAATCACTGAAATGGTCCTCTGATATTCAGGATGGGAATTGCAGGGACGGTGACAAAATACTGTGTAACACTATTTCCCAAGGTTCATTTAATAATATTAGATAACACTTAGGGATGTTGTATTCTTATTCTCTTACATAATCAACTCAAGTAGAGCTTCGCATGCATTGACTTAGTGGGATCAACTTCAATAGTTACAAAAAGTATTTGGCATTGTTTGACATTGAAGTTAGCTATAATGGTTTTTGGTCTTTAATGGTTAATTTAAATCTATGCCACATGATCAGGGGAAGTAAGTATTCTAATCAGTATCATAGGAGTTAGCATATTCTTAGAATTGTATGGGATCATAGTAGAACATTCCATTATAATTACCATTTTCCATTGATATCAAAGTGGGAGAGAGATATTAACCACTATTTAAAGGGGGAGAGAATCTTGTCGTAGTAGGTGGTTTCCATCAATGCCAAATGGGAAGATTGTTGGCATTTTGTTGGCATTGATATCAAAAATTTATAGAAAGACTCATATCTCTGATATGATGTCTTATGAAATAATTAATTTTTTTATATTGATTTCTTATTTGGTAAATGATGAAGAGAAAATTTTGTGTCTTATATCAACATTTTCACTATCATATCTCAACAATATTACACAACTACGTTAGGATTCAAGATCAAGATTGTGATTGTGCAAACCAAAAGAAATGGCTTTCTCTACTTGGTATATCTACTTGGTTTCAAAATGGATGAATGTCACCTTGTATTATGATCAAATTATACCTTTGTTTTTTCCCATGGTAAGTTGATGGGTTTTCCAGATTTACGTGCCAAAGGATGTATATAAATAATCTCATCGCACATCAAATGGGTATCCAATTGAGAAAATATGTGCTTCTCATCTATGGATCTATCTATTTATTTTTGTGTTATAGAAAAAGTGATCATCTATGATGATTTAGTATTAGATATGAGCACAATATAAGTTTGGAAATCATTTTTAACGGTGTAATCACAAATCTAGGAATTTGATCTCTCTAGGAATTTGTAATTCTAGTAGAGGTAGTTGTTTATGAGGGAGTAATTACAGCCTTGGTTGCAATATAATTCAATATAGTTGGTGGAGGAATATCAATCACGTGTGTTATGAATCAATCATACTTTTTTGATGGCATTATGAGCTCGTCAATATGTTAATGCTCAAGCCCTTGTTTTAATGTATAAAAGATATCGATTACCTTGTGCACTCTTAGAAAAATTAAAAGAGAGTCTAAGATTTGTTATTTCTTCTTATAAATTGATATTTTTTATTTTGATAGTACCGGAAAATGGCTTCACCATTTCGGTGCTATACTCCCATGAATCACCAGTGCTATTCCTTTTTTTGAATGTCCCAGTGCATATAAAACCATGTTGCACCATGGAAAGGTTTTTAATTTAAAATTAGCGGTGCTCTTCCTACATAGCCAACACCAGTGTTGTTAATAGAATGGTACACCCCTGTACTTAATAGAAAATGTTGCACTGTTGGAGGGTTATTTTTTATAAAAATAAAAAATAAAAAATATGTTAAGTAAATAGGAATCCCCAATGCATATGCCACTCAATAACACTGGAAAAGGGTTAAATTAAGAAAAAATCCATTCATAAAATTCATTTTCGCCATTTCGTTGCTATACTCCCATGAATCACTGGTGTTATTCATGTTTTGAAACACCCTAGTGTGTAAATAACATGGTGCACCATGACAGGGTTTTTAATTTAAAAAATGGTGGCACGCTTTGTACATAATCCACATTGGTGTGTCGGATACTCGAGCGCCCCGGAACATGGTTAAATTAAAAAAACACTTACTAACCATGAAATCCAATTTTACCATTTGAAATGTTATAGATATATCAAGCACTAGTGCTACTTTTTCCTCTCAGAATCACCCTACCATCGGTGCTTCCCTTGCTTTCCATCATTCTTTCTATTTCTCATTAGGTGCCTTTCGCATTTTTTCAAATGGTGGTCAATTGTTTTTTCAATTACATGGAAACCATGCCTCCTCAATGACCAAATATCTAGGTAATGTCTATGTTTCTTTCTAACTTAAATTTTTAGTAGAGTGGAATTGGAAATTAAGTAAAAAAATTCATTGTTTTTTTTTGCATAGTGCGTTCCAGAGGTTCGACTCGCACTATTCACAGTGCACCCTATAAATTTATAGGGTGCACTGTGCTACACCAATTTTTGGTCATCTAACCTATTACTATTAGATGGACCAAAGTACACCATGTAAGACCAATTTTACCCTAAGTAAATTTGCTTTCACTATGAATAACAACTTAGTAATCCCTAATTTATTAAGTTGTTTATGGTCTAAACAGGAAACCCCATGAGAAAATATTGAATAAATCCATATTTGTTTGATTTTACTCAAAGAATAATTAGTTAAACAACAGTTTAATTAATATTTCTGGTCATATTTAACCCAAAACAGGAAAATTAATTAGATAAATCACTATTTATCTTATTGTTTTCTTGGAATAATTATTTAAACCTTATTTAAATAATATTCCTTGTTAAATTTGACCAAATCATTTACAACTAATTGAATAAATCACTATTTATTTAATTATTACTCAACCACATTCTTAAAATAATAAATAAATCATTTATTTATTTATTATTTACAAATAAATGGATTTGACCAAACTCAAATTCCTTTTCCCTCCAACAAATATAATTAAATATTTCATAAAAGTTGGATCTAGAGTTGGTTAATAATATTTTAATTATACGCCAATATCTAGACTAACTCAATATTTTGTTATAAATAGAAGGGTTTTTCCATTCATTCACTACCTTTTTTTGCCTAAAGATCACTCTGGATCTATACTCTTGGTCTGACTTTGATCCTCCATCATTGTCATATCTTTCTATCTTTTTTCTTATGAACTCCCGTTGAGTTCCATTTTTGTTTGGGTTTTCTACACCATCAAGAGAGAAAGATCTTAGATCTAAATCGCTTAGGACATACAATAACCCATTCCATTGAGGGGAACTGGTAACATCTTTCTATGTTCCCTTCCCAGGTGTCATAAATACAAAAATTCTTTAAAAATATTTTTGTCTTGTCTATTGGATGCATGGAGCAACTCTTGCTTTTATTTACTGCTTAATGTCTTTAATTGCATAGATCTAGATTTTGTAGCATTTGTCTTGGTCAACTAACTGCAGATCTAAAGAAATTTGCAGCCATTTTTGATGTTAGGGTTGTTTGTTATGCACAGCTAAAGTGGACTTTTTTCGTATGCTTGCGATTAGAATTCACACTAACAACTCGTGACTCCACAAGGGTTTATAATTACGACCACTGTCATTTTTTAGATCCCTGCATGACCAGCTACTTCAAACCCTAGGGTTTTTATTCAACTTCTTGTTTTTATTTTCTTGATGTTTTTTTTAACCTTTAAAACCCTAAAACAGCAAAAATTCTAACTTCTGTGTGTTTATGGACCTATTGCATAGGTGACAGGCATCAGCCACAGCTGAGACAACAATTTTTTCTGAAACCTGCTCTCGAGAGTGACGGTAGTGCAGGTCACATTTTTTGGGCCAAAACCTGCAACCTCAACCTTCAGGATGCATAAAAATGCCTAAAACCTGCGACCTATGCTAAAAACAAGTCAGAAAATGCAACCTGTAATTTTTGCGGGAATTTTTCTGTGATTTTTCTAGGTTTGTCTTGGCTACTGTTTAGGGTTGTCTGACCTCTTTCTCCGCCCATTTTGGACCTGTAATTGCTCTATTTTACTCGCCAAAGTAGGAACCTAACCCCCTAGGGCTTCAGTACGCTTCCACCTTTCTAGGAGGAGTTTAGCTGAAGCAGGTTGTCAGAGATTTCAGTGTGTTCATCCATTTTTTTCAAATCTGATCCTGTACCTTTAGATCCTTTTCAGATTGGTTATTCATCCATCCAAAACACCTCTTTTCAATTTTGTTTGGTCCTCCTCTAGGGTCCCCTTTGTATCCCTTCAAGTTGTATCCTTTAGCCACCTCATTTGCAGCACTTTTCCCTCTGGTTTTTTGCTATTTTCTGCACCTATTTCCAGTAGATCTGACTTTTAGATCATTTTCCCTCCTGACTTTAGATCCATTGGCTATTTTTGTGTGTTTTGAATAGATTTTTTCCCACCCATAGACTAGTTTTTGGGAATCTCTCCTCCTTGGGTGTAAATTGATGCATTTTTAGCTCTTTATTTTATGTTATATTCAGTTTACTTTACTGTTATTTGCAGATTTATTTACAGTTATACAACACACTTTTTTTTCTCTACACACGTCTGGGTTTAAAAATTAAAATTAACACACTTAACACACACACCCTGAGTGAAGAGCACCTATTTTACACTACCAGGCGAAGACTATAACATTGTAATCATTTGATCCCACACATATTTTCCCTTGTTTCAACGTTGTAATCATCTGATCCTGAACCTACTTGCCCTTGATTGGTCTCTCTTCCTTTTGTAATCCGTGTTAGTTCTTCCATCATTGTGCCCCCAAGGCATTTATCCTGGAGACTTCCTAGCCTTCATCCTAAGTTTCCGCTAGGAATACTTACTCCTCCGCATAGGATTCAAGTTAGTCCTCCACCGAGTCCCCATTCCGACTCTGCTTCTGGTTCATTGGGTTCCCCTTCTATTTATATCCCCGGTTCTCCCTCTATCACCTTCACCATGTCTGGTTCAGGACCTAACACTAGTGGTAGCCCCGACCCTAATGTTGGGAATACTACTAGTGGGACCGCAACAGGAACTGTCCTGGTTGCTCCCTTGCTCCCTTATATGGCAGGCCTCAGTCTTCCCGATTTTAACCAGTTGATGAATGAACCCATACACCATGATCCTAGTTGGCATGCTATGCCAACTAAGCTCCCTTCTGACATCCCTAATTTTAAAGGTCTTGCTGGAGAAGATCCTACAAACCATGTTCGATCTTTCCACATGCGGTGTTCATCTAACTCCATCACCGATGACTCTGTCCATATTCGGTTGTTCTAACATACGATTACTGGAGAAGCTTCTAAGTGGTATGTTGACAGACCTCCTCCTCTCATACTACTTTTGCGACTCTTGCCCAAGCTTTTCTATCTTACTTCCAGCTTCCCCTTCGTTATGACACTGGTACCGAACTTTTGACCTCTTCCCATCAATCGTCAGGGACCTGCCTATCCGATCATGTCCAGGAATGGCGGAGAAGAAAGAGCCTATGTTGAGCCCCTACCTTTGAAGACCGTGTCTACATGGACTGGTTTCTCAAATCCCTTTTTCCTGCTATTGGCAGAGATGTCGCATCTCATTTCCCTCAGACCGAAGAATTCGCTCTCCAGATTGCGTTGAAATATGACCCGATCTACGCACAGTCTGTTTATGTTTATATCGTCTTACCTGATCTCCCTAGAATCGATTGTGCCAATGCACCGGGGGCATCCCATGCCGATGACGATATCGTTGGAGCCCTTTATTATCCACACACTAATCCTCCCATGGGTTATGGTTTCCCTCAGGGAGGGGCCAGCTCCTCCATCACTTTCCCCCCTCATGGTAGCATGTATCCAAGATATGGCATGCCTCCTCCTTTTGCCCAAATCGTTTACCACAATGTTGCCCAACCTCCTTATTTCCCGTATCCGCAGCCTAGTGCTCCAGCTCCTCCAGCATTAGCACCTCAACCAGCCTCCCTTTCCTTCTCAACCCCCGCAACAACAGCCACCACCCCCCAGGGGTAGGTGTATGCACAAGAGGCTACAACTAATCCTTCTACTTCCAAAAATAAGAGGAAAGGAAACCAAAACCAATCTGCCCCAGGTAATCCAGGACCCTATCCCCAAGGGAATACACCTAACACTGCTAACCAGCAATAGGGCACTCAGCCCAAGCAGGACAGGCCTGTTTGCACGAAAAAACCATTTTCTTGTTGCGGTGTCTATGGTCACCATACCCACAATTGTCCTCTTTTACCTCAGATGTGGTAGATGTACGAAGCTCAAGCAACATCCCAAGGACACCAAGCCTCCCCTTTGGTTCCTCCCCATGCTACACCTATCTAACCGGTTGTGTTTACCAATCCTTTCCCCTAGAAAGGATTCGTGGCTATCCAACCCCCTAAAGGTCAGGTGACTGCTCAACCTCCTCCATCTGGTACTTCTAACTACTAGATTCTCATGATGAACTCTGACCAACCCATTACCGTTGACCTCAACCTTCAGACTCGGTCCTGTCAGTACAAAAAGCCTCACGCTACGTTTGCCCCTGAGCACCCGTATACAGGTCCTACAAAGCCTCTTTCGACAACCAATGGTCCTTTACGGATCCCTCAGCCTAAGTCAGAGGTTCATACCAAGATCCCCAAGGGACCATGACGTCGAAATGTCGCTTCTAGAAAAATTTCCTATTCGTATAGTATAGTAGATGATTTGGTGCAATCTCCTGCTGCTATCTCAATGTTGGAACTCCTCAGGTCGTGTCCTTCACAATGAAAATCTATACTAACTTCCATGGGCGGTGTGGATCCTTCAGATGATCGTTTGATCATCTTTGATGTTGACTGGTCATAACATCCTCCCCTTACTGCTTCCTTCGCCTTCCAAATCCCTGTCAAGATCCAGAATTCCAACATCTCACGTAGTATCATTGATGAGGGGGCATCCACCTGTGTGATGTCTGCTTCGGTTTGGAAGCAACTCGGATCTCCTGAGTTGGCCCCTTCCACTATCACCCTCTGAGCGTGGGATGGCTACTCTTCCTAGCCCATAGGCCTGTTCTGCAATTGTCTTATTACTCTTGTGGGTAAGACTGTTTGTGTTGACATAGGATTCATTGATGCCCCTTTAGACTACAAAATTCTATTGGGTCATAGCTACACTTATGCAATGTCTACTATCCCATCTGTGGTTCACCATAAGATGTGATTTCCTCATAATGGAAAGATAGTCACCATCAACCAGTTGACATATTACGAACCGAAGTCTCAGACCTCCCCTGAGTCCATCATCTCTTCGGTGGCCAATAAACAGATAGTTGAACTTTTTACCAATGTTTCACTCGAAGTCAACAAATACTCCTCTTTTATTGGTTCATTTCGTAGTCTTTATCCTCCTATCTCTGATCCCATATCGTCGAATGCTTACATGATGAAATCGTCCCGATCCGACCTCAAGCGGCCCACTTTGACTAGCCAGCAGCCTCGTCCTCTACAACCTACTCCTTTATGACCCCCTCCTCAAGGCTCCTCATCTGCATCTAGTATCCATGAGCCTCTCTACCCTCCTGGCATAGTTCCTCCTGGCCTTAACCATCTCAGAGCTGTCCCGCCTCGCCATTACCCCTTCAGTCAAATACCATTTTTAGCTCCCCCTCCTGGAGTATTTTCGGTACCTATTATGGCTACCTTATCCCTTCCTAACATGACCCTAGGGATCCCAGTCTGGTACATTTATCCACCAACCATTATCCTGCCTGGTCAGCCTAAATCTTATCTTGCTTTGACCCCGGTTCCCAGTGCCCATGACCCCTCCCCTTTCTTCCGTGCCTCAGCTACCTTAACAGGAACCCACTCCTATTGTGACAGCTTCAGGAGAGAGGGGAAAAGCTCGCATGAAGGCACCTAAAGACAAGGCCGCCTCGACAAACCCTGCTCCTCCTCAGCCTCCAAAGCGTACCCCATTGTGTACTTTGTGTGATGTTTTTGTTCATGCCACCCATCATTGTCCCAAATTGCCTCGTATCAAACCCATGGTCAATGTCACATTCCCCGAGTCTACGGTCCTGGAAACCCTGTACCTTCCTCGACTGTAGCCAAGAACCCCAAGACTATCCACACCAACCAACCCTATGCCTTATGCAATCTCCATGGCCATTATACCCACCGTTGTCCCCGCCTCACGCATTACCGCACCTCTTTAGAGGTAGTTCAGGAGTACGAGACTGAACAGAACCATTCTACCTCTCCTGTCCTCACGTAGTATGCTTCAGGCCAACCTGAGGATACCTCTACTCCCACTGACATTCCCCCTCCTGATGTCGAGATGACGGAGTCTTCGGCCACCATCCTCTACCTATCATCATTCATGAGATCCACGGTGGAAGCTCCCTCTGAGACTTCCCCTTCTGTTTCACTTGACCTCCCTTCAGTGATCACCCTCGGCTCAACATTAGTGGATCCCTTATCTTCTTATTATTCTGTCACCCTCCATGATGATACACATGTGAACCTTTCTTCTCATGATGATGATTCAGGTAGCTTCATCGCGTTAGGTGGTTTTTCTTCCACCATTCACCCCATATTCTATTACGATGAAGACATTATGGAAGCAATCACCACCCCTGACTATATCTATCCCCCCTTACATCAAAACCATACATTCGAACCACATACACCTTGTGGTCATTACATTGACACACAATTTTTTGGTAAGGGGGCACTCATATTTGAGAGTCCAGTAGAAGAAATTATCCACAACCCTCTTAGTGCATCTGGTCGTGTCGACTCTAGTACCATTATTCTTCCCCATTTAGAAGAACCTCTAGAGTCCCATATCACTTCAGATCACTCTAGGGATGATCCCCTTCATCATTCCTTTATCTTACATCAACAACCCAGTCCCTTCAACATTTTTGTTGACCAACCTATGGGTTTTATAGGAGAGCACCAGTTCATTATCTCCAAATCCACTCTTTGGGATAGTGACACCATGTATGCCAACCCAGAAAATTAGTCCATTTTCTTCATATATGCAGTACCAAAAGAGATTTGTAATCCTCCATTCCCTTTCCTGAACTGCATAACCATAACAAAAAAAAATGGCGCACCACATCATAAAAATGTGTTTAGATTCGCCTTTTCTAAACAAATTTTGGCATGACCATAACATGCTTGGGGGCACCTACGATACTCATCCATAAAATCCCAGACCTTAGCCAAAAATAACACTAAAACCCCCTTTCTTTGACAGGTCACATTTTTCAGGTCATTTCCTAGGACAAGTCACAGTTTTCTGCCCAGTACCTACTACCCAGGTCGTAGAATAGACCTAAAAAAGTGCGACCTGGCCTGTTTCTGAGCTCTGGGTGCCTAATCTGAAAATTTAATCCCCTAAATTGAAAGAGTATGGTTAGGCCTCTTACCTACAACTGACGGATCTCAATTCCAACAGTAGGTTTGTCCGCTATGATCGCAGCAAGATTTAGGGCCTTTTCTCCTCTCTACATTCACAACAACTACACTTTCAAATGAATCAAATTGGAGGGAAAATGCCTTATTAAAAGAGAGACCCTAGATTTTTCTTTCACCAGTTGCGACCAAACCATAGCTCCGTTTGAAAAACCATCAGCACCGTTGGAAAGCTCTCACTGAGCTCTCAAATGGGTATCCTTTAGTTTTTTGTGATGTGATACTTCACTTGGACACCTTTTTCTAAGAAGGGTCACTTCACCACTCCTTAAAACCAAATTTCTTCACTTGCAACACTTGTACTTGGGGCACCACTTTTCCTCCATACTTGTCCATGCTCGTGTCGATTTTCATCGTGAGTAACCATCTTGCACTCATGTTTTTATGGTCCCCACCGAACCTTTTCTGTGTGGTAGCATCATCAAGTCACCCTTGTTTAGAGCATCCGAGTTGAGTCATCATCGCATCCATGGAGTATATCCTGAGTCCCTTTGTATCCCAGTATAGTACTCCACCCTTCATTTCTTGGTTCCTCTCTCGTGTCACACATTGTGGCTTTCAGACATACTGTCCCCTATCCCCTTTTGATATTGTGTCAGTTGCTGCTAGGTCATCCATGCCCTTCATTCTCTAACAAGGGAAGTCATCAACCCGCTACTCAGTACCCCCCATTCCACCATCATCCTTGGTGTCAGTCTATCATTCGCTCTACTATTATCTCTTGTGCCTTAGTTGAGGATACCTTATTCCCTCACCTATGGTGGACCTCCTTTTGTCGACATCATCTTATTCATTCCATAAGATATTTCTAGAAGGAGGTATACCTTGGTTCCAGCTTCCACTCTTGTTCAGTGCCTCAGATCAGGAAAACGGACTCTTTATTTCCCTTTGACTTGATTTTTTCTCAGCTCCAGCTCCTTACGGCATGATCGAGATCCATATACTCGATGGTTCAGTGATGCAGTATATTGTCCCAGTGATTCCCGGGTGTGTGTGAGCTGTTTCAGACCTCATGAGGGGGTGGCCCTTCAGGTAATCCCCCACATGCCTAGATGACCTCTTCATTACAGCCTTCGATGCAGCTCCATAGATTTGATGGTTTCGGCCTCAGCTACTTGCAATGCCTTTTAGTTTGCATGTATCATTCAGATTTTCAGAGCTCCCTCCTGTTTACAGGGCCTCTTTGGTTGTACTTATATCTCATGTACTCAGATATTATTGTATAATTCCTCACTGTTATCGCAGGCAGAGTATGTATGTGGGATCCATTATCATGTTTTTATCTGGCCCATGTTTATACCAACATGTATTATATAGTTCAATCCCTTGTTTATTGGACTCATTATTCTTTGTACTTTGTTATCTCGACGGTTATAGGTATGCCTCCCCACCTCTTGTAGAATAGGTAATCACCCATAAAAGAGACTTGTCGCACCTGTAAGTCTCGCCTCCTTAGGGTCTTGTCCTCTAGCGCTTTGGTATACCTTATATATCTCTCTCTTTGACTTCCCCTTCCATGTCTGGTGATTGAGTTCTTACAACGTACTTCGGTTATACAATTAGCTCCTAACGCTCACACGCAAGGGGGAAATCTGTTACACCAATTTTTGGTCATCTAACCTGTTACTATTAGATGGACCAAAGTACACCATGTAAGACCAATTTTACCCTAAGTAAAATTGCTTTCACTATGAAAAAAAACTTAGTAATCCTTAATTTATTAAGTTGTTTATGGTCTAAACAGGAAACCCCATGAGGAAATATTGAATAAATCCATATTTTTTTTTATTTTCCTCAAGGAATAATTAGTTAAACTGTATAATTAATATTCCTAGTCATATTTAACCCAAAATAGGAAAATTAATTAGATAAATCACTATTTATCTTATTATTTTCTAGGAATAATTAATTAAACCTTATTTAAATAATATTCTTTGTTAAATTTGACCAAATCATTTATAAATTATTGAATAAATCACTATTTATTTAATTATTACTCAACCAAATTCTTAAATAATAAATAAATCATTTATTTATTTATTATTTACAAATAATGGATTTGACCAAACTCAAATTCCTTTTCCCTCCAACAAATAGAATAAAATATTCCATAAAAGTTGGATCTAGATTTGGTTAATAATATTTTAATTATACACCAATATCTAGACTAACTCAATATTTTGTTATAAATACTAAGGGTTTTTACATTCATTCACTACCTTTTGTTGCCTAAATATCACTCTGGATCTATACTCTTGGTCTGACTTTGATCCTCCATCATTGTCATATTTTTCTATTGTTTTGCTTGTGAACTCCCCTTGAGTTCCATTTTTGTCTGGGTTTTCTATACCATCAAGAGAGAATGATCTTATATATGAAGCGTTGAGGAAATACAAGAACCCATCCCATTGAGGGGGACTGGTAACATCTTTCTATGTTCCCTTCCCAGGTGTCATAAATACAAAAATTCTTTAAAAGTATTCTTGGCTTGTCTATTTGATGCATGGAGAAACTCTTTCTTTTATTTACGGCTTAATGTCTTTAACTGCATAGATCTAGATTTTGTAGCATTTGTCTTGGTCAACTAACTATAGATCTAAATAAATTGGTATTCATCTTTGATGTTAGGGCTATTTGTTATGCACAACTAAAGTGGACTTTTTTCGTACACTTGCGATTAGAATTCACACTAACAAAATTCAAATCGGTGTGTAAAGTTAATGCACACGCAAATTTTTAATATTATGTGGTGCATTTCGTAAATGGAAATACACCAGGTCACGAATTTCCATGACACACCACTTTAAAAAAAAAAAAAATTAGGGAGTGCATCGGGTAACTGATCGAAAGAAACACTAATTTGTGTGTAAGATTATTGCACTGAGAATTTACGTTCAAGGATGCACCAACTTTTTTTTTTTTTTTAATGGTGCGTCTGGTAAAAGTAAGTTCCCAGTGAAATTATTTTTATCGAATGCACCGCATAATATTAAAAAATTATATCCTAGTACGTTCTCTAACCTAAACATTTCTGTGTAGTGTGTTAACATAAAATTATCGCACTGGTGTGAAATATTATGTCGACACACCACATTGAAAAATAAAAATAACTAATGTTATCTATGTATGCACACCAAAAGTGGTGCATCAAGTCGATGTGTGCACCATGTTTTGTGCATTCCTATTTTTTTGCACACCGATGTTGATTTTTTTTAATTGAAATTTATATGTCCATATGTATAAACACATTTTTCATTTAATACAATAAATTTATGTTTTATATGTGAGGCTTATGTATATTATATGTTAGTCATGAAGAGACATCAATAGAGAGAGGATAAATAATAGAAGGATCAAAGGGTCGACTAATACAATGTGGTATGAGAGTGGGAGGCACAAGAGAGGAAGAGATATTTGTACCCTCGCCCTATTACGGAAGCAACCCTAGGAATTTTGAGGAACTTATGCCTCCTTAAGTACTATAAGGAGGCTACATCCTTGAAGTGGCACTCCAGATTTTCAGTGTAGCTGATCCGTCTGTGGAAAGGCCACTGGAAGGACTTTCATGTTGGTCCTAACATGTGGTAAAAACCTAGCAACGAAGACATTTATTTTATCATTGGCCTATCCAAGAGAGGGGAATGATGTCCCCCTTGGTCTTGCAGTAGAGAGTTATCTTATCTACTATAAAATATATGTTGGGGATCATGTAGTTTCTCCATTGGATTTTCAGGTGTTCTGTGGATAACTATGGACCTCTTATTTTGGTGCAGAGGAGGTTAGGTGCATCTCATTATTAGTTACTACAATTTCACATTGTACAAAATATGGGCAGCCCATTAGTTGCCCTCTTTTCTTTTATGTTGATTATTTGGTGCAGAAGCCACCATCTCTCAGATGGTCTACCATTTTTTTGTGACATTTTTGTATATATTTATATAGTTATCATGTTATGATACATGGGAGGTCAACCTTCCCTTTTTATTTAGATTTTTTTATTTATTTTTTAAGATGTTTTCAAAAGTGAGACCTAATATTGACCGTTACCCTCCTAGGTCGATGATTGATGTATGGATGCACATCTGGGGCAAGATGATGACCAAGAGGGGCCAACCAAAGTATCCAACGAGGATTTTCAACGAGGATATTGGCCAATGAGGCCAACCACATGTTCATCATTATGTCATGTCCTTATGCGATGATGGATTGGAGACAATGTCCCAACATCTTATTCACACGGGATGAGCTAGAAGAAGATATAGTGATATTATTGTTTTCTTTAAATTAATCTAGTTTCATTTTATTGTCCTAATTAATTAGAATAAAATTTATTTTGGCACGTTGTTTAAATTTTTTTATTAAATTATTTAATGAAATTGCCTAATTATTCTTGTGTCATATATAAATATCTTTTTATAAATTTTCTTGCTACGAGTATTGTTATCTCTCTTTCTAACTTGTCGCACAATATCTACTACAAAAGGTGCAATTACAATCCATTGAGGCTTTCAAGTTATATCACTAGTCGAGGCACCACTAGTGTAGATTCAAATCAATATAAAAGGGCCCTTTTAACTTCCCCGCCTAACGTCTTCTCTCAACCACTTAATATAAACTCATTGTTGTGAACATTGATAGAAGCAACTTGTCTCTTACGCTAGACACAATTGAACTTGATAATCACATTCATAGTTTTAAGGTGATTTCAATTGAAATTTGAATCATATGTAGATATTATATCTTACATTATTTTTCAGTAGTGACTAAGTAATAAGATATTTTAGTTAGTCTAGAATATGATACTTCTTCGATGTTGATAACAAATTTGCAAGGTTGTCTGTAAAAAAGTCCAAGATTAATTAATAGGGATTTTGTATGGGTGGTTGATCCATACACTTGTACAAAGCAATTCACACATTACCAATCTTTTTATCATAGTGGCATGACTATTTCAGTAAGTTAAAAAAACCTTCAATATTGTTTATATACTTACTCGTAAATTGATTTTGACCTTTTTTGAAAAGTTTTCATTCCCCTTGTGACATTGTTTTTTATATGGTCTTGACAGATGGATTGTTGAATAAGAGAAATGATTTTTATTATTGAAGTCATATAGTTATTTTGCTTTGTTAGACATAAATCAAATGGTTTTAAAAAAAATTCCAATAACTTACATAGAAAATGAGAACCATTTTTATTCCCTTTTGTAATAAACACATACATTCTTTGTAAATTCATGTAAATGAAGTTGTTTGCAATATCACATGTTGATGTATATAGTGATACGTTCTTGTCAAAAATTGTGATTTCTCTTTTTTTTGGTGTATTTAGATTGTGTGGTGGTTTATTTACAATCATCAAATATGCCCCCTTGAATCCTACGAAACATAGCCTTTTAGTTCTATGGTAGATAAATATTCTTCTAATTTGTGCATTTCTTGGACATAAGATTGATATGTACATATTTACATTTGTACAAGGAAGTTTCATTTTCCTACTTGATTGTAACATACCCATCCCCCTAAATATCTAATTAGGGATGTGGGGTAACCAGATCCAACCTCCTAAGTTACCTTAAATTAGCGTAGTTATCTAAATTTCTCCTCCTTCAATCACCTTAAAACTTATTTTTGAAATCACCACCATTTTCTACTTGTTGAGAGTTTTCCAATGATATAAAATTCATCCAAACCCCGGCTTTGGATCCAAATTTATTCCAAATTTAGTAATGACATCCAACTGTGACATAGCATCCACACCACTTCCATGTGGTGGACATAGGACATCCCTTCTCTATGTGTTTCCATGGTGCAAAACCACATCACAAGCATGTTGCAACCATAATCATGTCATCAGGTGTGCCACGTTAAAGTTCTTATCGAGTTCAAAAAATTAGGAGGAATACCTTGATAGTCTCAACCCAACCTCCTAATTCATGAAACTCTAAAAGATCGAACTCTTCTATGTCATCCTCAAGTAATAGGAATACTTCTCTTTGGAAGCTAATGAGTTTCAAGTTTGTTAGTATTGGGAAGGCGAGGGGGGGGGGGGGGGTGTCCATCCTGATATGGAGGTATGAGCCTCTTGATCACTTGACACTTATTTGTTGATTGAGGGCTCGCCTAATTTCACCACTTCACTCCTTTGTTAATTGATGCTCTATCTCCCAATTTACAATTCCACTGGCCCATTGTAAATATACAAAGAAACTCCATGAGTTCAATAGCCCAATACTCTAGTACTTTTCCAATCTAGGACTTATGCCCCCTTTTGGCTAGATCTTTGGTCAAGGCCCATTTATCATCCACATGACCAAGGCCTGAGGCTAGGATTCCCAAACCCAAAATTTTTAATTAGCTAGAGAATTTAAAAGTGAATCAATCCCCAAATTTATTTAAGGTAAAGTGGACCTACAAATGGGGTTTTATTAGTCTGTTACCAATTTTGGAGGAGATTATTATAGGGAACGAGTCAACCCATAAAACTTCTAAAAAAATAAAGGTCTTTGCTAGCCTTAAAGGTATCCATACTCCTTAATCAATTTGCCATATTCTAGGCCTTTCCTTCAGTTTCTTCAGCAACCTTCCACCGTATTCAAAGTTCTACAATGAACTCTTTATTGCTTGATCCTCCATTTTTAAATCAACTTATGTTATTTTCTCCAATCACATATCATCCATATGGCTCTCTAATCACTTTAGTAGGACTAGAAATTCTTTAATATATCTAATAAAAAACCACATACATTAGCGATAACTAGGACTAAAGGTCTAGTTGCCCCATTCTTAAGGTGAACAACCACTTCCTATGCATAAACATGAAAGACACAAAAAAATAACACATTACATGTTGATTAAAAAGCATATGAATATTGTGCAACAAGTACATTCATGTCTATTAATTCTCATCATAATGCGTGATATAGGCAATGTTGTGCATTAAACTTTCTGCCACCCACCATTTTTGTGGACATATAAAACCTCACATACAATTTGGAAAACCCAATACAGATCATTATACGGTATAAGTTCCTTCTTTCACCACCTATTGTTTCATCTACCAGACCACTAGAACATACAACGAACTAATCATTTGCTCAACCTAACCCAATAATAGATTGTCCTATTATGAAAATTGTCATCCATCACCTATCATACTATCTATTAGGCCACCATGCTATTGGGCGTATAACAACTCTACTCTACATAACCCGACATCTGATAGATCTATCCGATGATGGATCATTATTTAATGGCTAGCTCACCTTCTAGTCATCTAATGTTTTGTCTATCAGGCTTCCAGGTGACCATGCCACTTGTACATTTATTGACATATTGCAATTATAACTTTTATATTTTCAAAGTCCTATCATGTCTTGTCCCACATTAAACCCTAGATACTAAATCAATGATTCAATAACACTTAATTGATATACTTATACATATCTCCAAATGTGACTCAAATGTTCATTTTGTTAGAAAAAGAGAGAGAGAGAGATCAATGTCACGGACAAACCACACTTCACTTCATATTTTATTTATCACAACAGTTACACATATATAAGACATAAAACATTGACTTCGACACATAAAGATCATGACTACAATTCATACATAGGAAACAACAACTTCTAGATTGATGCTTGGGAACTCACAATGACAACACATAGAAGCATTACTTCCAATACATTTAACAAAAATAGGTGTTCAATTTCCTTATTCAACTACGCTTGTTCTGCTCTAAAGATAGTACAAACTAGTTAATTTACCAATCACCATTTCAAAGCCTAATAGAGTAATCTAATGATTTAAGATTTTGGTTAGTATAACACTTTTCATTTAACCAATTCATTTTCTTGTAAGATTGCTAATTTTATTTATTTATTTATTTTTCGGCAAAATCATCCTATATTTGAGCCTAAGGGAAAGAGTGAGGGTCAATACAATAATATTGATATGCACACAACCAATACAATAATATTTCTCATCATCATCTCACTCACATGGATTTTAACCTTGGTGGGGAAGATAACAACCATTCTTCCCAACCACCTGAGATAACCCCAATTAACAAGATGTGTTAATTGTTTCATTGTAATTTATGTTTTGGGTTGTCTTCCCAAAACACAATTTCATAATACAATACGAAAAAGAAGGGTAAGGATAAGCAGGTCAGATTCAAATATGAAGACGATGATCATAATTCCAATTTTGTGTTCTTCTCAAGTACTTCCACAATACCATGATGAAGAAAAACACAAAATGAAGCACGATTTATAACTACTTGTAGGAGGGAAATTTTGAAGGCGAATGTGAAGAGGATGAGGATAATTTCATGAACCTTAGAAGGGCGTGCCTACATAAAAAAAAATTCCCAACCAATGATTCTACCCTATTATGATATGGCACAATGCATCATTTCTCATATTGATGTTAGGACTTGCACAATACTTAATTCCCCTCGATAAATTTTTGGCTCATTTAAACCAAAATATGTACATATGATGTATATGGTATACACCCAAGTGGTGGTGCAGGATCCAATCCAAGTGGCTGAGTTAATTCGGAATTAGTGGTATGAATTGAATCATCTATAACTAGAACAGAGAAATTATATGTTGTCCAACATCTAAAAAGAACCCAAATGTTTCTAATAGAAATTATGTATATTATATAATCTAAGTAGCTCTCAACAATTCAAGTTAGAATGAGTACCTCTCATTCATAGGATTATTCAGAATGGGACCAAATTCAACTAGGCTCATATTTTCTCATCCAACTTACAAGATTTAGAAGTTCCAAGGCAATGCTTGGGATTCTTTATGTCAACCTTTCTCATAGATGCAATTTGTTACAGGTATCCCTTTCCATTAATGAAGTGGAATTGGTATCCTAACAATGACCCAATATGTGTATATTGCTCAAAATTATGACCAATAAACTATAGAAACTTATTTTGTAAAAATTGTGTTAACTTCGTGATTTTTATATTATCTTGTTAAGAAATCAATCACACAGAAGGTTGACCTATGATGCCACAGATGGAATTAAGGATATAAGAATATAAGGGATTGCTTTATTCATGAATACTTTTATGATATTTGGGTTTGTGGATGTAAGATAACCCCTCACCTCCTTCCTAAATATATACCTGACAGGCTAGCTCTTGGAGAAATTTCTTATTATACTATGCTTACTAGCATTTTTGCTACCTTAGAAAAAAAAAAAAAAAAGATTTGGCCAACTTTTCCTTTTTCAATAGGCATTTATTGTTTGCTAAAAATTAAACATGCTTTAAGAAGGAAAAAAATGTTTGGAGCAATTTGGTTAACCCAAGAAAAACTTAAAAGACATGGCTCAAAAGGAATGGTGAAAAGGAATTGTTCTACAATCAAAATTAAACTTTATATTCATAATAATTTACCTTTTGATATCTTTTTTCAAAGAGAAAAAGGTTATGGAGATATTAATTAATGATTTGAAGAAATCAAAGATCCTTCAAATGCTTCATATTTTCTAGCCTTTAGATTTAAGAAAACAAATTCCTTTGTAAAAGAAATAAGTGAAATACAGGGAGATACTGTGAGTTTTGTCACCGAGTTTCATTACTAATTAAGCATAGCTAGAGATAACAAAACATACTTCTTCTTTAACCACACAAACTGATCAACAAGCAAAAGAAAAAAATGTAAGTAAAGATATTGAAGAACACAATGAACAAGAACAAAAGCAACAAAAACAAAGTAAATAAAAATAGGAGGAATAGGAACATAAAGTGCAGGAATAAGAAAAACAAGACAAAGGCACAAATAATGTCAATCAAGAGAATCAAGAGAGAGATAAAGAATATGCATTTGATGATGTTTAGAAAAATATAAGTTTGGGAATTCCTTCAAAAAATGTTGAAATAATAATTGTAAGTACTCTTATGCAAGGCATTAGACACATGTTTACATCAAAGTTAACTTTTATCACTACAATTGATACCATCTCAATCATTTTTTTTCTTGTTCCATTATCTGCCACAACTATAGATCTAAATAGTTTGCAGCATGTTGAAGAGCTATAGTGACCTTAAGTAGTTGTGCTTTTAGTAGATAAAAGAAGAGCATAGTTAAAGCAACGAGTAGGAAAACATAAATGGGACAACTGTTGGAAATATTGTCATTGATGGCAAAGGAACAGAAAGGAGAAGTACCATAATTATCATTGATAACAAAGGAGCAGATCAGGATCAGCTAGTGTATAAAGGAGAAATAAGGCAAAGAAGGAAAAATTTAAGTGGAGGAGCAGAAAAGAGGAAAAGGTGCAACAAAGAGGCAAGGAGCAGCAGTAGGAGAAACGACAGCAAAGGAGCAAAGGCAGCAAAGGAAGCAAAGGCAGCAACCTTGGGTCAAGTCGTGATCGTATTGAATCAAGGTGTGAATGTGCTAAGACAAGTAATGAATGAGTTCAGCAAATGGAGAAAGTCGTGAACAAGAGGGTCGAGTCGTGTTATTTTAAGTTCAGAAAAGCTCAAGATTCGGGCTATTGAATATGTTTAGAACAGTGCACAGGTCAGGGTCGATTCGTGCAAATATCTACGCAGAAAAGTGTTTAGAGGCTTCAGCGCAAATCACAATCGCTTGTGGAGGGCCTAATTGCATATCGCAAATCACAACAGAAGGATGATCACAAAACCATAGAGACACAAGAAATTGTGAAATGTGAAGTACGGAAGATGAATTATGCAGTGGTGTGGCAAGATGATGTGGCAGATGACGTGGCCCCGAACCCACAGATCGCAGTTAATTTATGATGACGTCGCAAGGTGACGTGACAGTGATGTGGCATGATGACGTGGACCTGGCCCGCATATCGCAAATCGCAAGAGGTGAAGATCCAGAGATCGGAGAACTTTGCAATAAGAAACATGTGATAGAATCTTGTGATAGAGAATTTGTGATAAAGTCAAGTGGGACCCAATCGCATATCACAAATCGCAAAGCTTAAGAGGAATGATGCTCATGAACCAAGTTGGAATGTCGAAATGCGATAAGGGGTGGATGCGATGTAGTTTTAGAGTTAAATTGCAAAGGATTTCAAATCCGGAATAAGGCCTTTTGTGAATAAATCGCATCGAAGCTAGAAGCGGTGCATATAACGCAGAACCACCAAGAATTTCAAGATGTGATATGAGGAGCGGACGCGATATAGTGCAAAGCTAAAATCTAAAGGAATTGAAGTCTAACTGTGGGACCCAATCGAATATTGCAATTCGCAAGTTCAAGAGGATAAGCACTCAAGAATCATGTTGAAATGTCGAAGTGCGAGATGCGATACGAGGAGTGGATGTGATACATTTCAAAGGCGAAGTCCAAAGAATTTCAAATCCAGAAGTAAGAATTTTTCATTAAGAAATTGCATCGGAGAATGGAAGAGTTGAATATAACACGAAACAAAAAGGAAACGCTGAAATGTGATAAGTGACTAGACGTGATATCATACAGAGGTAAAAGCAAATATATTTCAAATCCAGGTGTTTATGAAAGTTCTTTAAGAAATCACATTGGGATTTGGAAGAGCTATGCATAACAAGGAACACATGAGAACACCGAAGTGCGAAGTGCGATAATGAAGCGGACACGATGCAGGTCAACACTGAAGCCTAAAGGAATTCAATTCCGGGTGTATGTGGTTTTCCTTTGTTAAATCACACCGGAGAACAGAAGAGGCTTATAACTTAGAACGAATGGACCGCCGAAATTCTATTAAAGGATCGAACGTGAGGTTGTTCAAAGTTATTTTGAATTTATTTAAGATCCAGGGTTCTTTGTAGTTATGTTGTTTGATGAAGAAAAGTGAACGCAGGCAGTAGACTCGGGTAAGACCTGACACTCGTGCAGAACAGTGGTTGATGCAGTAACGACGACTTATGAAGAAAAGGCTAAACATGGCAGAAGGACTTGGGTAGAATAAGACCTGACACTACGTGTAGAGGGTAAAGCAGTGACACATTGATAATGGAAGAAAGTCTGAACACAGGCATAGAGGCTCGGGCAAGGACCCGACACAGAGTAAAGGGCAGAGTCGGGTGTTGAGAAGAGCAGTGAAGGCTGAACATGTAGAAAATAAAAAACTTATGTGTTATATGTCCAAGATTCTCCTAATCTCACACTATTTTAACTTCATGCAAAATACAAAATCTATTCCACCTTTGATCATCTACGGAAATTAAATCAAGATTGCAATGCACACATGAAATAATAAAAATTCACACACATTAACACAGTTGTTTAACGGGAAATATTGAAGCTGAAAAACCTAACTATCTGTATATAATATATGTCATAGAGATCATGTAACAATCCTCATACAAAGTTGATCATATCAAGCTCTCAGTACAATACAATCGCTACACACTAATCAAGCCCGATCTTGCAAATCCATACATCAATCTTTGCCACCTGCTAGCATGCCTCTATTGTGCAATCCTTGCTAAAGAATGGCTCTGAATGAACTCGAATTGCTCCAGCCTTGCTCACGCAATCCTCATAGGCATCTCCACTGAGTGTTGGACGTGTTAGTGTCGGTATCTTCATCCCTCCGTCAGAGATCAATTTTCTCTTATTGCATTGCATTCTTAGGTGTCTCATTCAGTCAGCTGCATTCCATTAGGAGCATGGATCATCTGACGGTAGCGGATTTTTGCTCATATCCCTCATGCCTTATACCTGCTGGCCTATTTCTGTTCATTAAAATCATTTACAGTCATTTTTGGTCTCATAGTTTGAAAAGAATCACTTTTAGGGTTTTAGTCTCATTAGGTCTAGGGCTTCATTAATCCGGTCTTCAGAATGCCTAATAATGGTTAGCAGGCACATGAGGAAGTCTGAAATAAGGTTTCAGTGCAAAAAATTTCATCATTATAATGCTTAATAATGATTTTTTTTCAAAACTCTGTTTTGAAGAATAATAGTCTATTTCATTTTTATGTAAATAAATGTAATTGATTTTAAAGTTTTCAGTTGTAATAATACTCCACTGGAAACCCTAGTCGCCTTTGCCAAATCTCCATGCCATCCATTCCCTGCAAGACAGACAGAAAGCTCATCATTCAGTCCAAAAGCAAAAATGAAGCAAAACAGAGTTTTTAAAGTGAAATGTCAAATTTCAAACATTGCAAAGTGGGTTTTCAAATAGAAAAATCAAAATCCTTGGTATATATATGATTTTCATGTTTCAAGAATCCATTTGAATTCCAAGAGACAGCAGTGAGCAAAGGAGAACCTGTGAGGAGCGAAGGAAGAAGTTTGAGGGCAGACTGTGTTGAAATTTTCGAGTGTGACACGTTGGGTGACTGTCACGATGCATCGGGCGAGCGCGACGCAATGGGTCGGCTCCCTGTGTGCAAGTTTGCTCCTGCGCGACGCATTGGCAGAGCGTGGCGCACTGGGTTTGTTGCGCGACGCACATGGCAGAAAGCTAATTTATTGCCATCTCTTCCAAATTTTCAAACCGGTTCGATCTCGTCCAAGTAAGTCCATGCAACCTCTCCTTTGCCATGAACATGTGTTTGGTGTTGATTATGAGAATTTAAATACAAAAACTCAAACCCTATTGTCTTGTTGAAAGAGTGCTCTTTTAGGGTTTTGAAATTGGTTTGGTGTCAATCATTCCCATTTCCCCCATCTTGTTAATCCCTCATCATTTTTTATATCCTCACAACAGCCCATTTCACTTTTTATCTTATATCCCTAGTTACTCATTCCTACTCATTCCTACCCATTCCCATTATCCCCATCCCAATTCTAAAATTTCTCCAAACCCCAAGGTTATCTCAAGAGATTAAGTGGTTGTCCCTAAACTTATCAAATCATAGATTTCAAATGGAAAATTTCACTTGATAAAAGTCCATTATTCCCACTACCCTATTCCTCCATAGTCCCTCCCATATTACCACATATTTGGCAATAAATCAAAAACACCAAAATTCTCATTTTCATCCAAGACAACATAGACCTTGTAAATCATGGAGACAGATATCGATACATCTTATGACTGAGACAATGATTCCACCACTGAAATACATGCACCTAGAAGGCCTCATAAGAGTGGCAGACATGTGAGGGAGGAGCCCACTTCATTGGCTGAATTGCAGGCTTGCCCACTTTCCATGGCATGTTTTCAACAGAAGTCTTGTTATCAATTTTTTGAAATGGTTGCTAGGGTCCATCATCATCAGGAGCTGTCCCGTTTGTTTGTGTTTCATTTACATGATGGTCAAGTCACCCTTGCCGGTGTGACATTCACTTTAACACCGGAAACTATCTCTCAAGCAACCGGAATACCAAATGTTGGAGAACAATGGAACAAAAGACAGCAGGTTGACAGGGTACATTATGAACCATATATCAGGCCTAGCTTTGTGAAAAAAATCAGCAGAGTGTTTCATTTCCAGTTCTTAAAGGATTCCTATGCTCCTCTGATGAAACTTATTATCAAATATTTCAGTTGTGAGGGCTGGTTTTCACGTCTCTATGCCTATCATATCAGGTTATTGATGCATTTTACCAGGGTGAGGATGATGAAACTCCCTTATTTCATGTGCCGGAATATTGAGAGGATGACCACTCTTGTGCAAAGGAAAACTCCTGAGCAGCAGTACAACAGTATCTATCACTTTGCACTTATCAAGATTGTGGTTATGCATCAGCGCGGCTTGCAGGGCATTTCATGGGAGGATTTCATTTCTAATGATTTCTTCATAGCTCCTCAGGTTCCTTCGGAGGTTTTTCATGAGGTAGGTGAACCTTCATATCAGCATGAAGGTCACGAGACACAGACCACCAGTGTGTCGGTGTTTGTTACTTATCAGAGAGGCACTAGAGGATTATTTGCAGCAGCCTGGCGAGTATTATCTCCACCCAGGGTGGAAGGGGTCTCACTTCCATCATTAGCAGCACAGGTACAGGTATAGGATAGGGGTAAAAGGCCCATGCAGGATGAGGGGCCTTCAGGAGGCCAGGATACCGATTTCATACTCATTGATGAGAATTTGAGCTCACCAAGCTCAAAGTTGAGGGAGACTATTGAGGAGAAGAAGGCGGAGATAGACACTTTGTCCATCAAATTGCAAAGATCCCAATGGATTATCAAATACCCTGAGCAGTGAAACAAATATTTGGAAGATCAGCAAACTATCATGGAGTTGCAAAATATCCGTGAGAACCGGCAAGCTGCCCAAAGAAGCTAAACCGAGATGACGTCCATTGAGCGAGACATTGAGGATGATCGAGAGAATTGGCTCGAGAGGGTCAATATTCATTTGGAGAAACTACTGGAGAAGGCCAATAAGAAAAAGAACATGTTGAGGCACATGAAGAATCATTATTGGGCGAGAAATCATGTTTGCAAGCCACGAATCAAGATCCTGAAGGCAAAGTTAAAGAAGGCATTAAAGCGTCGCAAAAGGCATGATAGACTCGAAATTTTGGCCGAAGCTTCCTTGGTCCAACATAGTACATGATGGAGGACACTCAGCCCAAATTTCAAGAAATTTGGGACACATTTTGTCAATTTTGATTTTTTGGGCCTTAACACAGATTTTCCTGTCCGACGCATCGCGCCACTTGGCGCGCGCTTATAATTGGGAGCTCCTCTTGGGTAAAAATTTGTATTTTTGGATTTCTCATGAAAATTTATGCATTCCTACCAATTACCCAGAGATTTTGACAAGTTTTGGGTTGCCGGAAGGGTCAAAAACACCCTAAAATTGACCTTTCTGCCCCTTTTTGGACACACAGGAAGCATTGTTGGGAAAACTCATTTTTTGAGGGGAAAATGGAAACAAAATTCATAAATTACACTTGGGTTGGAAATTAGACAGGCAGAGCTTTCCAACGAGCTATCCTACACTCAATTTGGACACTGGGAAGGCCTTCAAAATTGACTCCAAAGTGGCACAATGCATAGAGATTTTAGGCGCAACACATTGGGGATTTTGGCTCAATTTTCACTCAATAACTCTATTTTTCGCCTAGTTTTGGCCAGTTTGACTTTTTTATCTCTAAATGTAGAACTCTTGATGTAATTTCATGGCTTTTGATTTAATTTTGACAAGTTTTTACTCATGTAAGTAGATTCATTCATCAAAAAGTGAATTGTAACTGAATGAATCAGTTTCCTATCTTATAGAGGCAAGTTGTTCCACTGCCTATTTTCCAGTTCTTAGTTTAGATCTTGTTGAAACAACTCCTAGACTAGTGAGCTCTACCCCTAGAGGCATGGGTATGAGTTATGCTTGTCTATATCTTGTAGTTTTTCAGTCATTTTTAGGGTTGGACAATTGGGATTGCTTTGAGCTTCATTGTACATTTCATCTCTGCATTTTGGCAAAGGAATAGACCAGGGTTTGCAACACTCTTTGGGATCCATGTGGCTCTATGTTTTGATGGTGTTTTTCTCTCTGTGATTGTAAGTTTATTGATGTTTCATGTGTATCATCTTCCTTCTTATTTCTTCTTAAGTTAAAAAAACAAGTTATAAAGGTGGAATTCATTAGATTTGCAGTGCTCTAGCTTGAGTTTTGTTTAATTTTCTATGTTTTCAAACTGCTTGGAGAGGATTCCTGCAAGCCTCTTTCCCTCTTCAACTCCTCACTGGTCTGAGCTATCCATTTCATTCAATTTAAAGCATCAAAACAATTGACTTCCTTGCCCCATTCAGACCTCTGCAAAAACTAAGCCTCATTCCCAGACCCAAAATCCGCCTTTCCCTTTGATCCAAAAAACACCTTCAAAATTAAATCCAACCTCCTTACATATATACCTAGCCTAAAATCATCCTTTTTCAAAGTCACCTCAAGCCTCACTGATTATTTTTGCTGAGATTGACGAGGAGAGAGCCCACTCCCGATCTGGTAGGGCTAGCTACCATATTAAGCGTGGTTTGATGTTACCCTAGACTCTGCCTTTCTCAGCATAATGTAGATTTAGGCTATAACATAGTGGCAACCATACTGGGGAAAAATGGTTTTCTTGTTAGTGTTATTTGTTTTATAGACTACAGACGGAGCCTAAAGTTATGCTAGGTAGCCTTCAAAACGCTCTTGCTTCGCATTAGAGAAAGTAGATAAACGCTGCTTCATTCAATCTTCGATCTAGTTTCTAAACGTAACATCTAACTTGTGAATTTCCCCAGTACATCAGAGAATTCTGGAATTTTGGGTGATGAGTCTAGAATTCGATAGGTTGAACAAGTTGGTTTTGTCCATTTGATTTTTTAGGATAATTCAACACACTGGCTTCCAGAAGACATACCAGAGCAAATCCGGATCCTGATCCACCTCCTGTGTATGAAAATCCAAATATTATTTCAAGAATCCTTCATCGAGAAAGTCTTGTGATTCCTATGTTCAAATCTCATTCATGTCCCGTTGTTTTTTAGTATCTTGAAGATCTTGAGTTTGATGAACAATTTGAGTTGTCGTTGTTTGAGACTAAGTCTGAAAGTGCTATTGATTCTACTATTCTAAATCCAGATTTTATCAAAGATCTTGAAATTGAAAAGGCTAATAGATCCATTGACAGTTACATCTTGAATATTCAGAATTCCATTGTGGCAACAAACATTCCTGAATTCATAGAGTCTGCATCTGCAACTCTTGGGTCATCCGCAATTACATCTGGTTCACAAATTCCTACTGAACCTCCTTTCATTCCTACCATTCCCGTGCAACCTTCTATCCCTGATCAACAATCTGGAGTAGTATCACCTCCATCCACACCACATAACCCTCATACATCAACTGCTTCGACTCCTCCTGTATCCCAAAATCCGGTTGTAAATTCACCCAGAGCAATGGCTGCCCGATTTGCACCCCTCGTATTGCCTCATAACATGGATGACATGCCTGCTGATTATCAAAGAAAAATTCCATTGTTTGATGGCACTCCTCAAAGTTTCACTGCTCAACAACATGTGGATAGGATGGAAGATTTCTTTGACCTTCATGAGATTGATGCGGAAAATGTGACAATGAGATTGTTCGTACAAACCTTTGGAGGTGAAGTGAGAAAATGGTTTAGAGCTTTGCTGGCTAGAAGTATTACTACACTGCCTAATCTTTAGAGACAATTCTTGGATCGATGGGAAGTGAAGAAAGATCCGCTTCAGATCCTTTCCGAATATGACAATATCAAGCGGAATGTTGGTGAGTTAGTTCAAGATTATTGTATTAGATTCAACTCTGTTTACAATGCAATTCCTGCTGATATAAAGCCACCTAGGGGGTCAGATTTGATTAAGTTTCTGGATGGTTTCGATCCTGACATGGCTTATCAATTGAGGGAAAGAGATCCAGGTACTTTAGAAGATATGCAGAAAATTGCAGCCAGTGTTGAAGCCAATTTGATTGCCAAGAGAGCTAGAATGAAAGTTGAAAAGAAAGTAGCAATAAAGGAAGAGGTTTCCACTTCAGATTAAGTGCTTCGTAAGATGGAAAATATGTTTGAAATATTAACACTTGACAAGCCTAAACTGCAGATCAGAAATCCTAACTTCCGTGGCCAGCAGCAACCACAATTTAGAATCAAGCAACGAGAGCAGCGAGCACAAGAACCAGCAGTACAACAGCAGGTGAAGACACCTTTACAGCAGAATTTTCTACATGGTTCGGAATCAGATGATGAAGATAATTTAATAGGAGAAGAGAATCATTTCTTTACACCTGATGATATGCCAATTTTTATCACTGAAGATGAGGAGTATTCGGAAAACTCAGTTGTACAAAAGGACGAGAATTTCATCTTGGCAAATGAGGCATCTCTTGAAGAAGAGTTTGATGAGTATCAGAGGGGGTATATGAATGCCTTGACCGCCCAGCAGCGATAATATTCACTCAGAAACAGATATGTGCCCATTAATCCAATCCAAAAAAGAAAGGAAGCTACAGCACCAAAGAATGATTCACCTGTTGTGCAGAAAAAGGGAAAAGAGATAACTGATCCCACTACTAGCAAATCACCATCAGCAAATGAAAGATCCAATCAGCCAAATATATCAAGGGAGAAAACTGAAAAGAAGGATGTTCCAACTAAAGAGGTAGAGAAAACTTCAGTTTTTAACTTAGAAAATGAAATTGCTAAGTTAAAAGTATCCATTCCCTTGACTGAATTGATGAAGAATAGCAGCTATAAGGGTCAGGTGTCTAAGATTTTGAATTTAGATCCATTATCTGATATGGTAAACGTGGAAGATGATCAACCTGAGTTGATTTTTGGTCCAGCATTGGATGGTGAGTCTCCAAATAGTGATGTACCTCCTTTTTATATCAGCCTTAGATTGCATGATTATGTGTTACACAATGCTATGTTTGATTCCAGAGCCTCTTATAATCTCATGCCTAGGGCAATCATGGAGAAATTGGGATTGGATATCACTAGGAAGTATCATGATCTTTATTCTTTCGATTCTAGCAGAGTAAGATGCATTGGGTTTATCAAATATTTGGTGGTCAGTTTGGATCATATTCCTACTAAAAATGTTTTGATGGATGTGGTTGTGGCGGATATTCCTCCTAGATTTAGCATGCTTCTTTCCAAATCTTTGGGAGCGAAACTTAAAGGGACATTACAGCTTGATTTCTCCTATGCTACTATTCCTGTGTTTGGTCAGATGAGGAAATTATATCAGGAGCAAAAAATGAAGTATATTATCACCAGCAAGGAGAAACCGGTAAATCATCCAATCAATTATGTACATACTGATTTAGAATCATTTGTTTTGTACTCAGATAGCTTTGATGATGTAAATAGCCAATTAGTTGAAGTAGAAGACATTCCAGAGATCACTGAAAATTTTAGAGAGGTCTTAAAGAAAGAGAGACAAAGACTTGATAGTACTGATGAGAAATCAACCTCCCGATAGCAGCTAAATGTTGATGGACAGCAAAGCGAAGAAAAAAAGCAAATAGAATTTCAACATTTGGAAGAAGACGAAGATGGTTTGTGGACCATGGATTTTGATGGTGCCATAGGAAGGGATGGTGCTGGAATTGGAATTTGGGTACGCAGCCCTTTTTCCTCCCCAAACAAAGTGCCAAGTAATGTAAGGGTCTGTCCTTATAAATTGGCTTTTGATTGTTCAAATAATGAGGCTAAATATGAAGCTTTGATTGCTGGTCTAAAAATTCCTAGAAAGTTAAATGCTAAGAGGATTGCAGTGTATGGCGACTCCAAGTTGGTTATCAAGCAAGTGAAAGGTGAATATCAAGCTAAGCATCCTCGAATGCGGGCATACCACAATGCGGTACTAGACATCTTGAGATTGTTTTCATATTATACTTTGACATGTGTCCCTCGTATTCAGAATGGTATTGCAAATGCACTTGCAACAACAGCAAGTAATTTGAAAATTCCGATGAATTCAAGCAATAAATTTAAAATCCATGTGAAGCCTCGTCCGACTGTTCTTGACAACCAAAGATATTGGCAAGTGTTTCAATATGACAAAGAAATTGATGAGTTTCTGCAAAATGAAGGTAAATTCAAAGACACTTCTGTTGATGTGGAGCATGATGATGGCGAAACTAATGTACAAATCAATTAGATGGAAGTTTTGCAGCTGAAGGATAATGTCATTCCTAAAGGTTTGATACCTTTAGAGGAGATTTTTGACCAAGATGATGTAGCTCGGAAACCAACCTTGCTACCCACCGAGAAAGGAGTTGAGGATGTGAACATTGGATCAGCAGAAAATCCAAAAATGGTGAAATTGTCCAAAGCATTATCCCCACAGGTAAAAGCAAAGTATATCAGTTTATTATCTTCTTTTGCTGATGTATTTGCTTGGGACTATTCAGATTTGAAGACATATGACACAAACATAATTCAACATACCATTCCGATCAAGCCAAATCAAAAGCCCTTTCGGCAGAAATTGAGAAGAATAAATCCAAAGTTGTTGCCCTCAATAGAGAAGGAAGTGAAACGGTTGTACAAGGCTGGTATCATCGTTCCCATAAGATTTTCATATTGGATTTCTAATTTGGTGCCCATGCGCAAGAAAACAGGTGAGATTCGCTTATGCGTTGACTTTAGGAATCTGAATAAATTTTCTTTGAAAGATAATTATCCATTGCCAAAAATGGATCACATACTTCAGCAAGTAGTTGGAGCATCCTGTATGTCACTACTCGGTGGTTATTCCGGTTATAGCCAAATTCTGGTCCATGAGGATGATAGAGACAAAACAGCATTCACCACTCCATGGGGAACTTTCCACTATGCTAAAATGCCTTTCGGTTTGAAGAATGCTGGTGCGACCTTTCAGCGAGCAATGGATATGGCATTTGCAAATGAGAAGGATGTTTTTCTAGTTGTGTATCTTGATGATTTGACAGTTTTTTCTAATTCAGATGAAGAGCACCTTAACATTTGAAGATTGTTTTTCAGCGGTGTAGAAAATATGGTGTGTCTCTCAATCCAAAGAAGAGTTTGTTCGCCATGGATGAGGGCAAGCTTCTTGGTCATATTATCTCAAAGGATAGCATCTACATTGATCCAGCTCAAGTAGAAGCTATTCAGCAAATTTATCTTCCCTTAAACAAAAAGGAGATCCAATCTTTCAACAGTAAGATGAATTTCTTACGTCGCTTTGTGCCCAATCTTGCAGAACATTTAAGGGAAATCACAAACATGCTCAAGAAAGATAGTGTAGTGAAGTGGACTGAGGAGGCAGTAAATTCTTTCAATTTAGTGAAATTGGCTCTTTCTTCAGCTCCGGTTTTGATCAGCCTGGACTATACTCAGGATTTTATTTTGTTTTCATTTGCCTCGGATCATACTATGGCATTAGTCTTGATGCAGAAAAGAGATCATTTTTCAGCCAAACCAGAAGAGATGTAGCCTTAAAATATAACATTATTGAAAATCAAGCTCTTGCCTTAGTGAAAGCGTTGAAAGATTTTCGAGTATATATTCTACATTCTCACATTCTTGCTTATGTTCCTAATGCTGCTGTTAAGGATGTCTTAGTGCAAACAGATCCAGAAGGGAGACGAGGCAAATGCATTGCTGCCTTTTTGGAGTATGATGTGAAGATAAAGCCTACAAATCTTATCAAAGGACAACGGCTGGCTAAGCTAATGGCTGAGTCAAATTTACATGCCTTAGACATTAATCTCATTTCTGCTATGTCCGAGGAAAATGAAGAAAGTTCGCTAATTCAGGTATCAGAAATCTTTGTTCTTTCTCCTTGGTATTCAGACATTGTATATGTGCTCCAAAATTTGTCACCAGCACCAGGCATGGCTAAAAACAAAAGTAGGACTCTGAAATTGAAGGCTGCCAAGTTTTGTATCATGAATAACGCACTCTATTAGAAAGATCTCGGTGGTGTTTTGCTAAATTGTTTGGTTGAAGCAGAAGCAAAGCAGGTTATGGAGGATTTTCATAAGGGAGATTGCGGAGGTCACCTTTTTCGGAAAACAACGGCCAAAAAAATTTTGAGAGCAGGATATTATTGGCCGAATCTCTTTGCTGATGTGTACAAAATGGTTAAAAGCTGTCATGAATGTTAGATTTTTGAAGGGAGGAAAAAATTGTAGCCTTTGTCGCTCAAGCCCATTGAAGTAAGTGCTCCTTTTCAGCAGTGGGGTTTGGATTTCATTGGTGAAATCCATCCTGCTTCTTCAGCTCAGCATAAGTGGATCCTTACAGCGATGAACTATTTTACTAAATGGATTGAGGCGATTCCCACCAGGCAGGCCATGGATTTGGTAATCATTTCATTTCTTGAAAAAAATATTTTGTCTCGTTTCGGTTGTCCAAATAAGCTGATCACTGATAATGCAGCAGCCTTTAAATCTAAAAGAATGATTGAATTTTGTGATAAGTATCAAATTACTTTGGGGCACTCAACCGCATATCATCTACAAGGCAACGGATTGGCCGTATCCTCAAATAAATCCTTGGTCAACATTATCAAAAAGCTACTGGAAATAAACAAGAAAAGTTGGTTAATGCACTTTGGGCAGATAGAGTGAGTCAAAAGAAATCTATAGGCATGTCTCCTTTTGAGCTCGTGTATGGTGTTGACACAGTATTCCCGACCTCTCTCGCAGTTCCAATGGTTAAACTTCTGCAGGAAGCTGGCCGTGAAGATGATCATACGCAACGGAGAATAAATCAAATGATCCATCTACAACAAACTAGAGAGGAGGTTTTTCAAAACACTTTCAAGCTGTAAACCCTAGATTCGGTACTTGAGAGATTCTTACCTTCAACTTCCTTCACTTGAGATGGAGACTAATCTTCCTCAACTCGGCTTGAGGATTCACTTGATTCCTTCAAATCCACCCTCTCAAGATGAATGTAATACCTCGACCCTTTCTGCAGTAGATAGCACTATAATCTCGCATGTGTGGCAGATTTTAGCCCTAATACAGATCAGAAAATGACTTGGCTATCTTCCTTTCTCATTCGCTTGATGATTAGGCTTCTTTCTTGATGTCTTCACACTTCTTCTTGATCTGATCAGAAAATGGCTCGGTTATCTTCCTTTCTCCTTCGCTTGATGATTAGGCTTCTTTCTTGATGTCTTCGCACTTCTTCTTGATCAGATTTTCCTGTCCAAATTCTTGTGCACAAATGAAGCCCGAGCTGCCTATATACAATGGTTTTCCTATGAAAATATTCCGACTTGACTGAGATCTAGGCCGACATGAAGAACAGCTTGTGATGAGGTCTTAGAGGGCTAATGAATTTTCTTTTACAATGGATTACATGCCCAAAATAGATCTTCAAACTTTGACATTGAATTTATGAACTTTATGACTTGATGATCAAACCTAATAGCTCATAATGGGAGTTTTAACTAAAAATAAAATTCCTCGATCATGAAACCCATGATTCAAGTATTGAAAAATTAATTTTATTTTTCTTCTTTACATCAATTACATAAAATCATAATTACACATGTCATTATGAAAACCAGATCTTGTTATACTTTTCAACACCTGTCACTATAGCAACTTTTCTTCCTCCTATTTATTGTTAATGATGATTATGTTGAGACTTAAAAGACATTCCCTTCTCACTAGGTTTTGCAGACTTTTATAGCTGTGTTGAAACTTGAAAACCACTATAAAACAGTTTGGTTTTTTAAAGAGATTAGATTCATATTTCTGATTAAGAAGATGTGGGAATTTATTCAAATATTTAGTATCTAAGTCACTACTATTTGATTGTTTTCACAATGCTTGAGGTTGGGATGGTGGAAGCACTCGACTTGAATGACTCTTGGAAACCCATTTACAATATGTAAAAGCTGAGCTGACCCCAAAAATGAGAAAAACATCAGCAATAACCACAAGGGTCATCCCTTTGAAATGTAGCATTTCTTGTTTTCTTAACATGGATTGCTTGGTGTAATGTTGTTGCTGAAAATAAAATTTTTAAATCACCAAAAATTCAAATTGAATCCCATCATACAAAATCCATGTTTTGGGCTACAACTTGTACAATAGATATATATTCAGTGCAGTATAAAAATAATGGATGGGAAAAATGATCATATTGTCCATGATATTCTTTCACTTCTTGAGATAAAGTCCTAAATCTCAAGTGCAAGACCATTGTATAATTAAGAAGGGGCCAACTATCACCTCACCAACCCTCATCTCACTTATGGCCAACACTCCTAACAAGTGGGTTCTCCATAAGATATTATTACTAGGGTTTTGAAGGTAATTTCAAGACTCGAGTTTAAAGAGTCCATTGGTTGATTGGAAGGCTTAGGTCAAACAATATAAGCTCAAAGAAGGTCCCCAAACACATACAATCAAGAAATGACTTGGTGATTTTAACGAGCGAACCCTAGCAAAACATTTTAAAGATAAATTAGGGAGGGAGCTTCACTTAGATCACCTCAAATAACTTCATGAAAATCTTGTCCAAGGAAGATAATGAGATAAAAATACCAACAATTACTTTGGTGAATATTTAATAACCATCATCTATCATCTTAAAAAGATAAAGAAAGATAGATTACTGAATTTACCATGCATCCATTAAAGTTCACCAATAATCATCCATGAAAAGAGAACTATCCACATCAACAAGGCCTCTCCTGTTGAGAGACCAAGTGCAATGCAATATAGACACTTAATTTATCTTCTTTATAATTACTTGTGAATATTAGATGTCTTCTTATTACTCAGGTCTTCTTCATGAAACAATTATATGTTTGTTCAATTATTCAAGAAAGATAGAGATCACAATGAAACAAGAGACAACATAAATTAGGCTAGTAGCTAGGGAAAAACCCAACAATCCTTTCCTTATAGAATGAGATCAATGTGGAAATTTCTGAATTATTACACTTTATGCAGAAATTATTACCGTTAATCTGGTTATGCTCATCCTACTTATATAAGTTATTAACTGAATAAAATTCAATTTAAAATCGAAGAAAAACACATAACAGATCTCCACCAATCTAGATCTAGGATAAGTTCATGCACACATAGACAAAGTGACAGAGTTATTTTTGGGAAAATAGTCCCCGGAAAAACCCAATGTGAGGAAACTGGTCTTCTGGCTGCTGGAGGGTTTTATTATTAAGAATTTTCTGAATACAACAAGCCTGGGTTCTAGATCTGGAAAAACCGACAGAGAAATAATAGATCTACAACTCATTGGCTGATCTAGGGCCAAAATAATGACTGATCCACACCCTCAAACGGGATTTACAGAACTCAGCCAAAATTAGGGCCAAGAAACCCCAGCGCTACCCCTGAAGCCTCTGTGTCAGCCTCTGAAGCCCCTCTGACCCTCAGTGCTGCTCCGGAAAGGGCTGTGTTACCCCAGAATGGGTGACGCATTCCCTACGCTACCCCTTAAGGTCTCTGCGTAACCCCTGAGGGTTTCTTGCAGAAAATCACGTTGTCCTTAAGGGACTGTGCAACACCTGCGTAGCGCGGTTGCTGCCCTTCCTGCTCCTTCTCTCCTGATTCTCTGCGCTGCCTCTTTGAGCTGATCTCTGCCTATTGTTGATTCTAGACCATGGGATCAGATCATCCCCTTGGCATAAATTCCCCTCTCTGCAGCTGAAACACTTCTGAGAATTCTTAGCAAACCCGCCCTAAAATCTCAGCTTAGCTTCAATGCTCTACCTCTGTGTGTCTTTACAAATGACCCCAAGCCTTTCCTTTATACTTTTGTCGTTGGGAAACCAACGACCATGATCAGATCTTGAATCAATGGCTAAGATTAAAAGAAAGCTTGATTCGTGTGACTTAAGACAATTTCATCACACGTTTAATTAAATTCACTTTAATTATTTAAGTTCCCTAAGTTTTAACTTAGGACACACATTAAAATAATTAATTAATTTAATATCTCCTAAACCAGATGAAATTTCCCAAATCCATTTCTGGGTCTTGTAGATCAAGTGTACTCTAATCCCTCCACAAAATTTGGGAGCTATAGCACAACTGATGCTACCCCAAATACACAAAATCTCAACACTCACTCTTAGCATCAAGAGAGTGCTCTAACAATACATCACACTATGCATTACAAGACTTTGAGTACTGGTTCTGTGCTGCTGAAGCTTGGTCTGCTACCACTCAACTCTGCACTACTGCTACCATTCTATACTGCTGCCCATGACTCTTCCACTGCCTCTGCAACCTTTGTACTGCATCTCCCTATCAATATGCTACATCTGTGCTACTCATAGCACTACCACTACTGATCGGCTGCACTGCAACTTCAGTTATTGAGAGAAACAACTGAATCTCTTGTCCAATCTTTGAAAAACAAGACAGATGGGCTGCATCCTCATCATTGAAGCTCCATAGGCTACAGATATTGTGCTGGCATTTGAAGGATGATGCACATCTACAACTCTGCAATACGTAAGCAGACTCCCTCTACACTACTGAAGTCAGATCAGCCCCTTGTGCTGAAATCTCTCACGTTGCTACTGCACTGCGTTGTCCTTCTGAAGCTTTCTGCACTGCTGCAACTCTGCACTGCGTACGCAGCTTTTCTCTGCGCTGCTGAAGTCACATCAACCTCTGCGCTACTACTACTTCTATGCTGCTGCTCTGCACTGCTCCTCCTAGTCTTCAAATCTGCCTTTGCTTGATCTATGCACCCACTTCTCCACTTGCCCCGCTATTGTCTTAAGGTTGTCGTAGCTCGCATGTGATCCAAGAGATGAGATGCTCAAGGATCCCGCCTTACTTCTATGTAGCTCCTCTACATATCCATGTCACCCCACCTTCATGGTTCATGAGCACTCATGGCTGCATCATCTTCCTACCCATCATCTGCCACAACAGCCTTGGAAGAAGAAGCCTCCTTGTCCTTTTTCTTCTGAGGACAATTGCTAGCAAAATGTCCCATTTCACCACACTAGAAGCACTTGATCTTTGAGAGATCCTTCTTCTTCTTTGTCTGCCTCTTTGATGCCAAGGCTGCATCGTCCTCATCTTCCTTCTTCACTTTTCTCGGTCTAGAGCTATACTGCTTCTTGGTGAATCTGCGGAGTTCTTCTTGACATAGAATTTACCACAAGCTGCCCCAATCTGGAAGGTATGCTTTGCCCAAGATACTTTGGACAAAGGTTTCCCACTCATCTGTGACTGCATTGAGGGAAGTCCTGACCATCACATCGTCTTCCACCTTAGCACCCGTTGCAGTCAATTGATCTTCGATCGACTGCAGTCTGAAGAGGAAATGCTCCATGTCTTCTCCCTTGGTCATCATGAATGACCTCATCCGTGTCTCCAACAAAATCTTCCTTTGGACAGATTTTCCCTCATACAGGGAGATTAAGACCTTCCACATCTCATTAGTTGTCTTCTTCTCAGCTAAGTGTGGTACAATATGATCCTTATTTCCGTCCATAATCAGCCGCTTGTCATGCCCAGCAGCTTCCTTATGCTTCCGAAGGAGATCCAGATCTGTCGGTGTGGCCATAGTTTGGTCTACATGGTCTCTAAGATTGTATGCCTCAAGGACTATCGAGATCCTTGCCTTCCAAACTGAAAATTTTGAGAGGCCATCTAGCCTGTCCTGATCACGTAGTCCATGAGGAGCCATCTGTTCAGAATGTGTCGGAACTTCCTTTTCTCTTTGCTAGAGAAATGGATCTAAGGCCCTTGGTGAAACAGGCACCTTCTGCTCCCTCTAACAACCGATTTCCCTCCTTGGAAATCTGCCAAATCAACTATGATTCAGCTCTCTTTGATCCTTTGATCAAACTGCAAGTTTCTTTTGGCTAGAAACTCTTTGAGAAGCTGATCTCCTCCCGCTCTTTGTCACTTGATCTTAGGCTAAAAATTTGAAGACTTCAGAATTTTAACCCCACCAGCACCTTCTGAATTTCTGTAGCTTTTCTTCAGTCTTTTCTGGATCTGACAGATTCAGATCTGCATCACACTGGCAGGCTTTAGACTAATTCAACGTTGTTTCTGAGCCGCCTTTTCGTAGTAATTGCGTGGGCTTTCTAGGAGACAGCGTTAGACTACGTCACCCTTCCCTCTGCGTGAATCTACCTCTAAAAACTGCGTTGTCCCTTCATATCTGCGTTTCTGCTGCTTTTCCAGCTGCTTTTTGCAACTAGAACCTTCAGTATCTTGCTGGTGACCCCCCTAGATCTAGAATTGCTTTGATACCATGTGGAAATTTCTGAATCTTTTACACTTTATGCAGAAATTATTACTGTTAATCTGGTTATGCTCCTCCTACTTAGATAAGTTATTAACTGAATAAAATTCAAGTTAAAATCGAAGCAAAACACGTAACAAATCTCCACCAATCCAAATCTAGAATAAGTTCATGCACACATAGACAAAGTGACAAAGTTATTTCTGGACAAATAGTCCCCAGAAAAATCCAATGCGGGAAAATTGGTCTACTAGCTGCTGGAGGGTTTTATTATTAAGAATTTTCTGAATACAACAAGCCTGGGTTCCAGATCTAGAAAACCCGACAGAGAAATAATAGATTTGCAACTCACTGGCTGATCTAGGGCCAAAATAATGACTGATCCACACCCTCAAACGGGATTTACAGAACTCAGCCAAAATTAGGGCCTAGAAACCCCAATGTTGCCCTTGAAGCCTTTGCGTCAGCCTCTAAAGCCTCTCTGACCCTAAGCGTTGCTCCAGAAAGGGTTGCGTTACCCTAGAATGGGAGACACAGTCCCTACATTGCCCCTTAGGGTCTCTGCATAACCCTTGAGGGTTTCCTGCAGCGAATCACGCTGTCTTTGAGGGACTGCGCAACACCTGCGTAGCACGGTTGCTACCCTTACTGCTGCTGCTCTCTTGATTCTCTGTGCTGTCTCTTTGAGCTGATCTCTGCCTCTTGCTAATCTTAGACCTTGGGATCAGATCATCCCCTTCGCCTAAATTCCCCTCTCTGCAACTGAAACACTTCTGAGAATTCTTAGAAAACCCACCCTAGAATCTCAGCTTAGCTTCAGTGCTCTACCTCTGTGTGTCTTTACAAATGACCCCAAGCCTTTCCTTTATACTTTTCTCGTTGGGAAATCAACGACCATGATCAGATCTTGAATCAATGGCTAAGATTAAAAGAAAGCTTGATCCGTGCGACTTAAGACAATTTCATCACATATTTAATTAAATTCACTTTAATTATTTAAGTTCCCTAAGTTTTAACTTAGGAAATACATTAAAATAATAAATTAATTTAATATCTCCTAAACCAAATGAAATTTCCCAAATCCATTTCTGGGTCTTGTAGATCAAGTGTACTCTAGTCCCTCCACAAAATTTGGGAATCTCAACAATCAAAATGAGAGATATCCAATCCAAGACCAAGACCAAATTGGCACCAAAGATGCCAAGTCAAACCCTACTTCAAGTCACCTCCAAAAGTCAAAGTCAACATTGGTCAAACTGCTATGAATCTGGACAAATTTTAGAGATTCACACCTGCAACTAAGGCCAAATTTTTGGCCTTTTACCTAGAACAATGCATCCTTCCACACATGCGAGCTGGTACTAGTCAAAGATTCGGTCAAGAGGGAATATTCTTCTAGTCTTTTGTCTTGTCTTCTCTCTCCTTTGATTTGGCATCTTCTTCTCATTTGCTAGGTTCAGATGTATCTCTTGTTGTGATGAATGAATGAGCTCTAAGTAGATTGAAATTTTCTCTTATATATAACTGTCCAAGAGGGTTGAATAGGTAACACTAGGAGGGCTAGGCCAACTTTTCAAGGAGGGTCGACTATGTCATTTTGTGGACTTATGACTCATACTAAAAATTCAAATTCTCTTTCTTTTAAATGTCCAAATGGGACATGAAAAAAAATAATTTTCTTTTGACTCAAAAACAAATTCTTCTAGTCTTTTGTCTTATCTTCTCTCTCCTTTGAATTGGCTTCTTCTTCTCCCTTGTTGGGTTCAGAGATTTGGACATGCAACTAGGGCCGAATTTCGGCCTGCAACAACCTCATAATTTTCGGCCTCTTACACATAAAATTCTTCCTTCCACACGTGTGGGCTGGTACTAGTCAAGATTCAGTCAAGAGGGAATATTCTTCTAGTCTTTTGTCTTGTCTTCTCTCTCCCTTGACATGGCTTCTTCTTCTCCTTCTTTGGGTTCATATATATTTCTTGTTGTGATGAATGAATGAGCTCCAAGTACATTGAACTTTTCTCTTATATATAGCTGTCAAAGAGGGTCGAATAGGTGCCACTCGGAGGGCTAGGCCAAAGTATCCAAGAAGGGTTGACTTGGTCATTTTGTGGACTTGTGACTCTCTAAAAATTCAAATTCTCTTTTTTTTTAAATGTCCAAATGGGACATGATACAAAATAATTTTCTTTAGACTCAAAAACAAATTCTTTTTTACTCTAGCTTGAAGAACATGCCTGACAAAAATATAATAAATACATCAACTATATATATATATATATAATGAAGACCAAACCTAGTTACATCTTTAACACTCCCTTTATCAACTTGAAATATTCTCATAAGAAAGGATCCAAATTGATAAGCATCATTGATGATAACATCATCATAACTAGCATTCCAAATTACCAAGGCCTTGACAAGTAAGCTTTGTCTCTCTACTAGATCAAAGCACAATGTTGGGAGGCATTCAATAGGACACCACATTGCCTCTCCAAGGCACATACTCCACCTAGGTTCACCAGATTATGTCGTCATAGGATTATTCTTTACTTAGGTTAGTTACTTCATTAGATTATTAGCTCATTATTAATTCCATTAATCCATTAGCAATCACATTAACCATCATCATATGAGAGTAACTAATGAAAGAACATTAAACGTAAATGTAGAAGACAAGTCAAGACAAGAGAACGCAAGAATTGGCTTAGGCCAACGAAAAACCCCAAGATGGGGAAAACCCTTGATCAAATCTTCTTATTATCAATTTATCAAATGTTCAAGAGAGAGAGAGAGAGAGAGAGAGAGATAGAGTACAATGACTTAAAGTCAAAACTTACTTGTCGATTGGAATATGTAACATAATAGCCCATATACAAATAGGTGGCCCACTCAAAACTTCAATCCTGGCATGAGTTGGAGACATACTACCGAAGAGGGTTGATCTGGTTAGGGTTGCTTATGAATCACTGATGACCCTTTTTACTGCATCAAGACTTATTCTCTTAACCGCAGCTTTGATTGACAGGCAAGGAGTTGCATTCTCCTTTTTTGAACTGCATTGTCCCTTCATCTATTGCGACTTGATGAGAGGGTAGCTCCTAGGTCTTTCGACACTCCCAAAATGAGACCCAACCTTCTGCAATTGACACAGGTACCTGTGGCCCAAAAACATAAAGATAAATGACTACAAAACAATGTCCAAAACAACCATGTTCTCACCTTCTAGACTGCGGCCTTCTCCCTTGAATTTAGTCTACAAAACAGTCATGCAAAACCATAACGTCTACCCTATTCCTCCTTTGCTTGGAGTCCCTTCTTCCTCCGGCTAGATCAAAGAAATTTTGTGATGAAATTGCTCCTTGGATGTGTGAAATAAGGTTGGAGGACTCCTCCCTTTATAGGGGACAGAGAGGGGTTCCACGTGATTATTTTACCCCAAGCCGACCTTGTCAATTTGCACAGGTGAGGGCTTTAATTCAAAAACACATTTTTCCTTGAACAAATTTGATGATATTTATGTCGATTTTGGTCCTCTCGAAAGGAGGAATTCATTGCAATCATCATCTCCATCAAATGAGTTGTCTAAAGTGGAATTTGGCCCTAGTTGCCAATTTTAACATCTTTCTTTTAAATGTCCAAATGGGACATGATACAAAATAATTTTCTTTTGACTCAAAAACAAATTATTTTTTACTCTAGCTTGAAGAATATGCATTATCAAATTACCAAGGCCTTGACAAGTATGCTCTATCTCTTCACTAAATCAGAGCACAATGTTGGGAGGCATTCAATAGGACACCACACTGCCCCTCCAAGGCACATACTCCACCTAGGTTCACCAGATTATGTCCTCCACAGGACCATTTTATACTTGTCACAAGGAAATGTTAGTCCATCAAACCATTCTTTAACCAAGTCCATGTACGTGACTTAGGTTGTTAATCCTAATCAACGACAATACATGACTCAAGAATGTGTCCAAGATTCTTATCCAATCCACCATTTTCCCTATCTGTGTCCATGTACTTGATTTACGATTGTTATTCCTAGCCACAATACATGACATAAGGAGAACTAGGTGTCCAACCTCACTCCCTCTCAATTTGGGAGGAGTAACCCACAAGCCTAAGCTTGTCTCAAAAGTATTCATACTTCCCTTACATCAGCTACCCGTTCATCTACGAAGATCTTGTTGTAGCTTCTTGGCTCCCATCTGCATCACATCTTGAATCATAATGTGCTTTCGACCTTCCATGAAAAATAGGTTCTCTGATAATCTTCATATAGTAAAGTATCATGGTCGAATTCAATACGTCATCAATAAATCCATCAAACATTTTATGGAGCCAAACTTCTTGCACAAACTTCCATATCTTCTGCTTCTTCAATAGAATCCTGCTTTATATTCTTTCAAGAAATCATAACAAATCCTAAGCATAAACAAACACCAGTAGTACCCTTTCTCAACATTAGCATTGTTAGCCCAATCAATGTACCCTTGAGTTAAATGTATCAAGGAACCAATCAACTACTGGTATAATGATGAATCAACAATACCAGGATTCTCCAAGTCTTAGAAGTTGCCATAAGTCTACAATTTATCATTTTAAATTTCTTGAGGATCTTGATCATAAGATTCCTTTTACCAAGGAAAGTCTCACCAGTTTTTTGTTGAGTCCCAGTTAGTAAGATTCTCCATGTCACATTCTGCTTCAATCTTGAGAGCAATACCTTGTTCTTTCAACTTCATGAGTTTTTTTTTTTGAATCATCTAAAGTACAAGGTCTTCTATAATCATGAGATTACCCTTTCCATATCCTTCACAAATCTGGAATAACCCTTCCAACTGAGGGCAAATGTGAGCTACTTTCTTTTCAATGAGAGAATCTTCTTAAGTCTTTCTTTCATGCTGCAAACTAGTGTATGCTAGCTCTTGATTTCTTTAATGAATGCATACTTCAAACTGCCTGCTCCTCCTATATTAAGGAACATCCTTTTGTTTTGCTATGACTCTTCCATCTGTTGTCAGGGTCTTGCCATTGACTTGCAAAAGTCTGCTTTCTAAAATATTGAAATGCTTTTGCACTAGTCATTGTCTATGTATATTAGTATCACTGGCTCATTCTCAGCTTCACTGGAATTTGGAGTGAATATCTAATCAAAAGTTTAACTCTTTTTGGCAGGAAGAATCTTCATGATATTTCTAACACGTTGCAAGCTAGATTTTTGTTTTTACAAAAACAAATAGACCATTGTTTTAATGATAGACTTCTTCTTTGTTCTTCTTCTATCTACCAAGGTCTTGGCTACCTTTATCATATTCATGTTATCCTTACTTCTTTGAGAGAGATGTTAGTTTCCCCTGAATCTTCATGATGAGATTGTCTTCTTTTCTTGGAGACATAAGAGTTTCTATTGTGCAACTGCTTTCTTCAATTAATCAATATTTCTTATAAACCTTTTTATAGTCAACGAGGCTACTTCAAACGATCAATTATTTCTATAGATGGTCAAGAGCTCCCTCTTAATTTTAATTCCCTTGAACCAATCTAGACAAACTTCTATCTGCGAATCCGAAACATACTTTCTTTCATAAATCACTTATCTTATCCTTAATAAGTTATATTCGAACTATCATCTTCTAAACACAAAAATGAAAAATAAACTTTTACTTCAAACCTAGTGCAAGAGTGGATGTATGATTTATTGCAGACTTCGTTATCTTCAATAGTAGAGATTCTTGTGATTTTTTTCCTTGTGTTTCTTCGGAGCTTCTTCATCTTTAGTTGTTGATGCTTCATGTATTTCCTTTCTCTTATTGTTCTTAGGGTTCTTAGGAAAATATTTCTTGTAGTCTCCATATTCGTGACATCCATAGCATTGGACTTTGGACATATCTTTATTTCCTTGAGATTTGTTACCAACATTTTTGTTTTGAAATCCAAGAGTGGATGTATGATTATTGCATACGTCATTATCTTCAATAGTAGAGATTCTTGTGAATTTTGTCCTTGTGTTTCTTCGAAGCTTCTTCATCTTCAATTGTTGATGCTTCATGCCTTTCCTTCATATTATTGTTCTTAGGAAAATCTTTCTTGTAGCGTCCATATTCATGACATCCATAGCATTGGACTTTTCACATATCTTTATTTCCTTCAATTAATCAATATTTCTACTAGACCTTTTTATAGCCAACGAGGCTACTTCAAACGATCATTTCTTTCTATAGATGGTCAAGAGCTCCCTATTAATTTTAATTCCCTTGAACCAGTCTAGACAAACTTCTATTTGTGAATCCCAAACCTTATCTTATCCTTAATAAGTTCTATTCAAACTATCATCTTCTAAACAAAAAATGAAAAATAAACTTTTACTTCAAACCTAGTGCAAGAGTGGATGTATGATTATTGCATACTTCATTATCTTCAATAGTAGAGATTCTTGTGATTTTTGTCCTTGTGTTTCTTCGAAGCTTCTTCATCTTTAGTTGTTGATGCTTCATGTCTTTCCTTCCTCTTATTGTTCTTAGGGTTCTTAGGAAAATCTTTCTTATAGTGTCCATATTCGTGACATCCATAGCATTGGACTTTGGACATATCTTTATTTCCTTGAGATTTGTTACCAACATTTTTGTTTTGAAATCCAAATTTCTTCTTTGATCTAGTTACAAAGGCTTGAGAACCTTTATTATAAGGTTGAGTATTTATTTTAGCCTTTAGTCTTGATTCTTCTTGAGTGCAAGATGTTAGAAAATCAGAAAAGGCAGAAAGATTTTCTTATGTCGATAATTACTTGTGATATCTTTGTGTTCTTATTAACTTTCTTATGTTCTTCTTTTATCTTTGTTTCATCAAGCAACTGTTAAAACAAAACACAAAGATCAATGACACCAGATGTAGGCACTCATTCAGGGATAAAGCCCCTCTATAGGGGAAAACCCAGTCAAACTCTTCCACTACCAAATTCATGTTGAGATAGACCAAGACCCTGGACCAAAAGACCTTCCTCCTCAACCGAGTTAGCCCTTCCTTCCAATAGATCTCTCCCAAAATCACCAAGTGTCAGCTTCTCAAATGCCGCTTCAACCCAAAATTTTGTCCCCCAGCTTCAGGACTGCAGTTTCGGCCCTTCCAGTAGCTCAACAACTTCACACGTGTGAGAGAAAGAGAGAAAATTTCGACTTCTTGTGCTTATTAAAGTCGTCCTTCTTTTTCGCTAGCCCTTCCTTCTTGTTCCTTGAATTTCACACTTTTTCTTGTCCCAGAAGTTGCAGATCGAACTTGTTGAGTGAGTGTTCCAAATGAGGTCAAGTTGTTGCCTTTATATAGGAGATTCTGCCCCTCAATTAGGCTAACTTGTCCAATTTGAGGCCGACTTGGTGGAGGAGGCCTAGAAGACCTAATTTGCATCAAAATAAATTTGTTTCTTGATTGACAATGCCCAAGAAGGGTCTATTACATTATGACATGGACAAAGACACTTGACATAAAACCCTAGAATCCTACAATGGAGGCTTTGATCTATAAACCATTGATCCAATCATGAAACCCATGCTTTTAATAAGTCAATTTCTTTAATAATAAAATTCCTTTTTCTTTCTTATTACATCATGACTCAAACACAATAATGAAGACCAACACTAGTTACATTCCTCAACACTCCCTCTTAACTAGGGCGTTATTCATAATTACATATATACAGAAGTACATGGAAGATCTCAAAGTGATATACTTTATGAAGAGTCGCAACACACGCAATGATATAGATTAGATACCTAACCAGGGTATTCTAATCAGGTGGGACTAAGGTGAACTCAAGCTTTAGCGACTATAGGTACCATCAGGAATTTAAGCTCTATCACTAACCTGGGGATCTAGGTGCGTATCCAAGGTTGAAGTTTCATGACCAACGCCACCCTCCTTAATTCGAGATCTAGACATCAACACATAGGTCGACCAATTGTCCTCCCGGGCGTTTTGTATTACACATGATGCCTCATCTCTCCTTAAATCAGATATATCCACCAGTCCAAGCATGCTTCCAAAAATGTTCAACCTTCTCCTGGAGAGATTTACTTGTATAGACACAACCCCAATTAATAATAAACTTTCAAATACATATATACAAGTAAACACAAACCTTCAAGGTCCTTAATCATTCTGATGCTACTTATATCATCATCAAGTCATCCAAATACAACTTGTTGAAAGCTTTCTTCTTTCATTTCTTCAGTAGCACCAAATATAGCCTCACTACTTCTCAAGCCTTTTGTTTACAACTAAATGAACATTTATCTGTAGTATTTCGGTTTCATTCTTTCTTCAAAATATTCATTGTCATAATATGCCCTCCCTCTCAACTGGGGAGATATAGCCTCTTGTTGAAATATGTAACTATGCTTGGTCTTCATAATGACATATGTAGTCATGATTTTATGTATTTATTGTAAAGAGAAAAATTAATTTATTATTGTCATTCTTGAGGCATGGGTTTCATGCTCAAGGGAAATTTATTTTTAGGTCAAGCATCCATTGAGTGCTTCTAGAGTTTGTCATTGAGTCTACAAGTCAATTGAGTCATTGTCATATATGGAACACCCTTTTGGGCATGTTAGATATTGTAAAGAAAATTTATTTGAGTCAAAATTAGAGTCAAAGACCCTCCAAGACCTTATCAATGGGCAAGGAACAAGTCGAACTTCATGGAAGATCAAGTTGGCCTCATGGAGGAAATTCACACCCCTAGAAAGCCTATAAATAAGAAGGAACTCAACCTTATTTGGACACACACAAGCAAGTTAGATCTCCTCAAGAAAGAAGTTGGAAAATGGTGAAATCAAGGATAAGAAGAAAAGTAATATCGAAGTTTTTAGGTTTCTCTCTCTCTCTCTCTTGTGTTAGGGTTTCTAACGTTGTTGGGCAAGTCAAAGTGCTGGAAAGTTGCTAGGCAAGTCAAAGTTTTGGAAAGTTGCTAGGAAAATCGAAGTGCTGGAAAGTTTCTCCGCAAGTCAAAGTGTTGGATAGTTGCTAGGTTCGAAGTTGCAATAGAAACTGTTGGGTCAAATTTGTAGAAGAAACTACTGGATCGAAGTTCCAGAAGAAACTGCTGGGTCGAAGTCGCTGAAGAAGTTGTTGGAGTTGAAATTGCTAGAAAGAAAGCTCATCAAGGAAAAAGGTCTTTGTCAAGGGTCTTAGGTCTTGGAATTCATCATTTGAAGATTCTATAAGAAGAGAAGAATTCTCGTGGGTTTTCCTCTCAAGAGGAGAGGTTTGGGCCTTGGCTGATTCCCTACATCTTGTGTCCTCTTGTCTCATTGTTATTTATGATTTGGTAGTTGTTTTGATGATAATAACACTAAATATAATCAAGAGAAATAAGAAGCTAATTAAGTTAAGTAAAAATATATCACAAGAAGTTATAAAAAAGGAAGATAAATCACCTAATCTAGCTGCCCTAGGTTTCTCAACAAGACAAGAAAAGGCAGCTTGTAGAAGGACCATCAAAAGGAATATTGAGAAAAGTCAAGGATTCAAAGAAGACATCAAGAAGGGATACACAAAGACCAAACACTATCAAGGAAGGAACTAAGGAATATCAAAGAAGACCTCAAACCCTAGATAATCCAAAGAAGGGTTCCACACTTGAAGCACACACATTTTACAATAATCATCTCAAGGAGAAGAAATTCTCAAGGACCCCATCTTCAAGGACTAAATATTGAAGCATCTTGAAGCCTCTACATCAAAGAAGGAGGAGGGCCATCATCATCCAAAAGAATCAAGGTAATCTCCCTCTCCTTGAAAGGACCACACAAATATTTGAAGGACATCTCTAGAAGAAGCAATGTCAATCTTCAAGGAAGCAAACATCATGATCAAAATCAAGAAGGCATCAAGTTGAAAATATCACCATCAAAGGAGCATATTCACTTGACAAGTAAGTATCATTATATCTATGATTGAATCTACTATCAAAATGACTTCATTCTACAAGGAGAGCAATAAATTGGTTGGGTCATCAAATTTCCTTGCATGGAAGAAGAGGATAGATCTTATTCTCATAGAAAATGAATTCATTGGACATGTTAAGGGTTTAATTGTCAAACCACCAAACGAAGAAGCTCAAGCTCTAACAAAGTATATGAAGAGGGAAATAAGGGCTCAAATAATCCTTATAAAATCAATCAAGGATTATCTTATCCCTTATGTAGCAAAATTGGAGAAGTCAAAAGACATCTATGACAAACTGGTAGAATTGTTCTCCGTAAGCACTGCAAGATAAGTCATATCATTGAGAACTGAGCTCTACAAGATGAGGATATCAAAGGAAGAATGAACAACCTCATACTTTATGAAGGTGTCAGAAATAAGGGACCAACTGCAAGAGTTGGGGGAAATAATGTTTGATAAAGAAATGAACATCGTGGTGCTCAATGCACTACTTGATGAATGGGGCAACATCATATCAAGCATTTGTGGAAAGAAGGAAGCCACCCCATTCAATAAACTATGGTCATTGTGTAAGATTGAAGAAACCAAGTTAAAAGAAAAGAGTGATGTGGGACCAAGCGAACAAGCTCAAGCATTTGTTGCCATGGCTAAGAGAAAAGGAAAGTTTGGGAAGTTTGGTCCTCAAGAAAAGAATAAGATCGATATGTCAAAGATCCAATGCTATGTTTGTCAGGAATATGGGCACTACAAGAGAGATTGTCCTAAACTCAAGAAGGACAACAAGAAAAGGAAAGAAAGAATTGAAGCCCATATCACCAAAGAAGTAGAAGAACCCGATGAGAAGAAATCCAAGAAATAAGGGATATGTCTTCACTATTAAGGTCTCTAAAGCAAGGAGAAGTAGGAGGCGAAAAGGCCTCTACCATGGTCAAAGATTGCTACCAAGATAAGAAGCATTGCAAGTATGACAAGATGCATCATGAAGATGGCATCATATTAGAAGCATACAATTGAAGCAAAAGCTCATGACATCATTATAGAAGCTTGGAAGATAGTTGAAGTTGAAGTCTACATGATTGTAGCAATCATCATAAAAGAAAGTAGCTCTTGGTAACCTCATTGAAAGCATAAGTAGTATGCAGGAAGAAATTCATCTAGCATGATAAAAAGAAATCATCATACATCATCATCATTAGGAAGGAGCATTTGCAAAATGAGGACAATTAAGATCCTCTGTTGGAATCTTCATTAGAAGGTTCACCTTTCTTGGAAGAAGCAAGTGTCTCGCTGGGAATTCCATCTTGTATGGGATTCATTGTTTAGAAGTTTGATGATATGGTGACAAAGGAATGCACATGTCAAAATGATTGAAGAAATTTCAAGCAAGGAAAGGAAGCCGCCGAAAGAAGTCTAGATGACCAAAAGGAGGAAATAGGTATGTATATGTTTAAGTCATGTCATCATATAGTTGCAGACAACATGGGTGAATTCTTTGCCTCATGAGCATGATCGAAGAAAAGGGATCTCTTCCTTTGGAAAGATGCATGAAGGCATGGTTCACATATCGACAAGATGAAATCAATATAATGTGTCCTCATATGGAATATGAGGTGGTTGACAAAGATGGAAGAACTATGGATGGAAGTTCTTGGGGAGAAATATGTGAAGAGAGAAAGAAGAGATCGTCAAAGTTGCAACTATGGTCACATAAGATAAGGAATCAACATTCGATGACTTGAAGATTTGGCTATGACATATCCATAGAAAAGGTGTGAAGACCCTGATAAGGTCTGTAAAGGAAAGAGACCCTTGACATTGAAAGTTTTGGAGATATGTTTATGAATGTGCAGGATGTTGATGTTGCTAGCAAGCAGATGTCATGATTAAATACCATCATAAAAGGTAACTTTGATTTGATGTTTGTTTTGATTTTTTGAACAACGTCTGGTTGGGTTGATACAGGGCTACCAAAAGAGAGTTGTAGATGTCACCTATAACTATTTCTTATGGGAATGGATGGAAGATCCTGAAAAAAACATGAAGAAGAGGTAGTTGTGTGAAGGAAAACCAGATGTGGACTAGAAGATCACTTTCCGATGAATAGAAGGATGGCATGACTGATATGATTCGTGAAGGAAAGTGATCGATGGCCGATGCCCTACGAAGAAGATGAAGGCTCCATAAGGATGAATATGAAATTCATGACATCTAAAGAAGGAGCTCTACAAGCAATTGATAGTACCATGATCTCCACCAAAGAGATGATAGCAACTGTTGGTAACAAGTCCCTAGTTATGAGGGAGCTTGGATATATTCCTTTTATAGGAATGAGTATATCTTCCCTAGTTTAGAGGGAGAGATAGACACATCATTCTTGTCTTCATATTGTGAAGAAAGAATGGAGGATTGGGTAAGCATTTGAGATTGATTCCGATACTCTTTGAGGATGAGGTAGGGCATCCAAGATAAGAGTAGTCGAAGAGAAAATTCCTTGAGGATGTGTTATTCCAAGATACGAATTGTCCTAAATGGACATACCCTGTGAACACCCAGGTGGGGTATGTGCCTTGAGAGACAATGATGATGGTGTCTGTCAGTCATTGGTCTCGCAAGAATTGTGCTTTGATCTTGGGGAGGGATAGAATGCTGGTTAATATGATGAGATGCTCTAGCTTACCAATTCGACTTTTTTTATGAGAATTCTTCATTTTGAGAATGTACAAGTACCTTGTATGGATTATGAATACCTCCCTAGTTAAGACTCAAGAGGGAGTGTTGAAATATGTAACTAGGTTTGGTCTTCATAATGTCATATGTAATCATGATTTTATGTATTTATTGTAAAGAGAAATAATTTTATTATTGGCATTCTTGAGGCATGGGTTTCATGCTCAAGGGAAATTTTTTTAGGTCAAGCACCCATTGAGTGCTTCTAGGGCTTGTCATTGAGTCTACAATTCCATTGACTCATTGTCATGTATGGAACACCCTTTTGGGCATATTGTAAAGAAAATTTATTTGAGTCAAAATTAGAGTCAAAGGCCCTCCAAGACCTTGTCAATGGGCAAGCAACAAGTCGACCAACATGGATGATCAAGTTGGCCTCATGGAGGAAATTCACACCCCTAGAAAGCCTATAAATAAGAAGGAACTCGACCTCACTTGGACACACACAAGCAAGTTCGATCTCCTCAAGAAAGAAGCTGGAAAAGGACGAAAGTCAAGGATAAGAAGAAAAGAAAGATCGAAGTTTTTGGGTTTCTCTCTCTCTCTCTCTCTCTCTCTCTCTCTCTCTCTCTTGTGTTAGGGTTTCTAAAGTTGCTGGGCAAGTCGAAGTGCTAGTATGTTGCTAGGCAAGTCGAAGTGTTGGAAAGTTGCTAGGCAAATCAAAGTGTTGGAAAGTAGCTGGGCAAGTCAAAGTGCTGGATAGTTGCTCAGGTCAAAGTTGCAGAAGAAACTGCTGAGGTCAAAGTTGCTGGAGTCGAAATCACTAGAAATAAATCTCAACAAGGAAAATGGTTGAATTGGTCTTGAGTGGTCTTTGTCAAGGGTGTTAGGTCATGGAATTCGTCATTTGAAGATTCTATAAGAAGAGAAGAATTCTTGTGGGTTTTCCTCTCAAGAGGAGAGGTTTTAGCCTTGGCTTATCGTGTACATATTGTGTCCTCTTGTCTCATTGTTCTTTATGATTTGGTAGTTGTTTGATGATAAGAACACTAAATATAATCAAGAGAAAGAAGAAGCTAATTAAGTTAAGTAAAAATCAATCACAAGCAGTTATCAATAAGGAAGAGAAATCACCTAATCTAGTTGCCCTAGATTTCTCAACACTTCTATCCAAGTTCCATTCTCAACTTAAGGAGATCAACAACTTCCTTCTTTAATGTTGGAGTATCTTTATTCTTTCAAGGCTTCACTCTTTCTTGTGGTATCAAGGTCATCTTGATCAACTTCCTTCATCATGCTTATCATCATCTCTAATTTCGAACGTCTTCAACATCTTGAAGATTGTGTACCTACAAAACTTTAATAGCAAGTAGTAGTAGAACCAAATACAAATATACAAAAGCATGAAGTTGACTATATCAAAATCATGTCATTATAATGGAAGCATCAAAACATTCAAACTTTAAACATAAGATAAATAAACCTAGTTAAGTTAATTATTAGCAAGGATCACATCTTTTGTAGTCTAGACTTCGACAACTTGCTAGGGTTTTGTAAAAAACCATAGACTCCGTTATCAAGACTTAAAGTAACTCAATCAAGATATCAATCCACTCATAGCAATATACATCTAAGGTTTCAACAATTTTCTTTTACATGTCAGACTCTACTAGGGTTTGTTGCAAGCCCTAAGTTTTATCATCAAGGCTAAATCATATCAGTAAGCGAAAACAATATCATTTGGCCCTACAATACCAATATATACTAGGATTTTATTCTATACGCTAGATAAAACTAAAACATCAACATATGCATATCTAGGATTATATATATATATATATATATATATATATATATATATATATATATATATATATATATATATATATATATTTTTTTTTTTTTTTTAATTTTTCCGCAAAAAAATCGTAGCTTTCTATTAAATTATAAAAAGTTACATAAGTAGTTGCACAAGTGCATTCAAGAACTGTCCTAAGCTGCACCACTAAAAAAGCTGGTGCCCCTAGAAGCAGAGCCAAAAAAAATAAAAATACAAATTGGGGCCAAGTTTGAAATCTTAGGCCCCCTTTCCTTTTTTCTTTTTTTACTTTTTGCCATCCTCCTTGATCAGGAGTGGTTGTTACAATAATTAGTTGGTTCTCTTTTTTCTGCCTCAGATGTTCTTTATCTGAGTCAAAACTCCCTGATGTATAAGGACGTTTGAATCCCGCTCTCTCTTTTTCCTTCATAATTTCTTGGGATGAATATCCTCATGCACTTGGATTTTGCGGGGTTGATCTCCCAGTTCCATATTGGCTCAAATATTTGATTTCTAAAGATGTTCATCGATTTGGGATTTTCTCATTGTTGGGAGGTTCCAAGTCCTCCTCTTCCTCTTCGTCGGGCTGTGGGGTTGGGAATTGCCATCCCTTTGGTTTTTTGACATATTTCTTTTTCCTCTTGGGATCTTTCTTTGCCAAAGGACATGTAGTTTGTAGATGTACGGTTTGGAGACAAAGTCGACATCTAAAAGTTGTGTTCTCATAATCTAAAAACTAGGTCCAACACTGGTTGTTGTGTCAAAATGATACGGTCTGGTAGTCCTTTGCTAAGGTCTACCTCTACATCTATCCTAGCAAAAGTATAAATTGCTTAGATCCAAGACTTTTGTGATCCATAATGTAGATAAAAGAACTTTTGGATTAATCACATCATTAGGATTAGGTCTTAGATCACATCATTAGGACCTAATCCTAATGATGTGATTAATCCGAAAATTCTTTTATCTATATAAATTGCTTTTTCAGTTCTTTGTGTATCCATCTTGATATATCTCCCCAACATTTTTCCGATTCCTTCCAATACTCTTGGATGATGGAAGTAAAGGGGTAAGTTATGCAGTCTTACCCATACCGGTATTTTGGAGATTGTCATTATATTAGCATCAAAATTTGGGAACCATGGGATAATAAACAATCCCGCATTTCTCCAAAACCAAGGTCCATCATGTAATACTTGATCTCTGATCTCTAATACTACAAAAAAACCTTTTGAACATAAGTGAATCTCATAGTCTACTATCTAGTTCGTAAAGATCCACTAAAATAGATCCACTGGTTTTGGCCAGAAACCGTTGAACCTGCAGATGCTTACATGGGTTTGTTAGGTTGTACACATATTATTGATCTTTGCTAGATCTACTGTCATTGCTGGTATATCATTCATTTTCTCTACTATATAAGCCCCGAGAGAATTGAGGGTTTGTTCAAATTTACCTGAGGCTGTAGCCTTTCCTTTGAAGGCGTCTTTAAATGACGTAGATCCGCTAGTTTGTCCTTTGGCTAAACCCGGACCGTTGGGGATATTAAGTCCTGCCGAACACCCCCGCAGCCTCAAGTTAATGATGATCGAGGAATTTTGTTCTATGCCATATCCTTGTAAGCTCCTTTGGTCTTGCATGGATCTGCCTACATAGATCAAATTTTGCAGATCTGTTGGGATAAGAGTTTTGTTATAAATCTCCACTTTCAGATCTCGCAACAATGATTCCTTTCGAACCCTCAACAAGATCGATCTTTCCTGTTGGGGGTTGCGCAAAAATTTGAAACTCCGCACCCTTGCCAAAAACATAAATTTTCTCGTACCTTTCTGGTGGATCTGCAGAGGATCCATCATGTTTATTCATCTCTTCATAAAAAGCAATAGATCTGTGGTTTCCCCTTTTTCCAGTCGGGTGATCTGTCAAATCTGGGTTGCCAGGATAACAAAAGATCGATAAGTCCTTCCATTTGTTGTAAAAGATTTTTGTCGAAGGGATCCTCTTCCCGTGCCCTTTCCCATCCCAATGGCCTTTCGATGCCACAACCTGCAAGGGGCTCGAGGAACTCGGTATATGTCAGATCCCTGCAAAAAATGTGAATGCAAAGCCTTTAGATCCGCATGCGATCATGTCGATCTGACACGGAAGGTGACTGGGAAGAACCTTGCCGATCCGTTTCTTGATGGTGACAACGACAACCCTAATACATGAAGCATCAGAAACATTCAGATCTGCCCGAACAATGCCTCCATATTAGCTGTGGCAGAGCTGATTTCCATAGCCGCCAACTCCAATCTCCAAGAAGGGGGCTTCTTAGTGCGGAGGAAACCCATGTTTGTCCACCAGGTTTCGCCATTGCACATATTTTGCTCTTCTGGCTCGTTTATGGAAGCCATGCAAGTCGCCAATGTGACCACAAACCGCTTTACAGTTTTGGGGTTGAAGTTGACGGGACCGACTGCATGGAAAATGCCATCACAACAGTCTATGGCAGCATCAAAACCACGTTCTTCCCATAAACCCGCTCTGAAAATCTTGAGTCTCTCTCCAGCGCTAACAATGTCCAGGAAATGCCGCACTTTCCCCTCGTTCCCTGGCTCATGGACAATAGCGTGGATAGTGTGACCCTGGTGGAGAAAGCTCTTGACGAGTGAGGATGCCACGAAACTTGTTGATCTGATCACACAGAAAATGGTTTTGCCCGTGAAAGATGCAGAGGCCATTTTTCCCGAATCCTCGATGGTGATCTTCAATATATCTAGGATTTCATTATCATATACTTGAATCTTATATTAATACTTACTAGGCAAACCCTAGATATAAACATCAATACATCAAATATACAACAATTTTTAAACAAGCTAGGGTTTTGATTAAGCGAAAGAATACATACCTAGGGTTTCATTCTTAATATCTCATTTCAACTATTACAAGGGTTTTGCTCATAAACCCTTATTTACCAAACCCTAAAAATTTAGGGTTTCGACTTATAACCTAGACATTAATAACAAACCCTAACCTATCAAAACCTTAAAGATCTATGGTTTTGGTTTTTAACTATAAAAATAACTATAAGCCCCTAAAAGACTAGGATTTTTGCTAAAAAAACCTTAAACATCAAAAGAATAGAGTTTTAATCATAGATTCTAGATGTTATCAACAACCTTAAAGGACTAGGGTTTCAAGATTATTGTTAACACACCTTAAACACCAAAAGGCTAGGGTTTTACAGTGAACCTTCAAGGTTGGGGTTTCACAAGAATGATCGAATGGTAGATTCAATCTAATGATTAATCACCCTAACGAGAATCTTTAAGATTGAAAACCCTAGACATAGCAATGTTAGTAACAAATTTAAAAGAGAATGAACATACCTTTTCTACGAAGAGAACCTTGTAACAAAACTTGTAGTTTAAGACATACATTGAGTTGTTCTTTAACAAACCTTGTAGGACATCAATTCTTGAAGGGCTTCCTTTGCAACAAAACTTCTTCCATGCTTCAAGTCTACCCTTTGAAGTCTCCCTTTGTGTATTCTGCAATCTTTCCTACCAAGGAAAATACAAAGAAAAGGTTATTAGCACATAATACAAACAAATCTTGATATGAGAGGGAAACCAAACATAAAAGAGGAAACAAAGAACAATATACTTATCTTTTGGTAAGATGGTGAAGGCTCCCTCTTAATCCAATCTTTTTGAGGGATACCTACAACTTCTCAAAATAAATCAAAAATGTTCTAACAAGACATATTAGACCTACAAACTCTAGAAATAATGTTTGATTGTTCCCTTTCTCTCTTCTTATTCCTTGGATTCTCAAGACATTGATTTTTGTAATGACCCATCTTATGATAGTTATAACATTCAATTTTGGATAAGTCAACTTTCTTCTTTGGTCCTTTGAACTTCTTGGAGGTTCCCTTCTTATTGTGATGAGCAGAATATGCATTAGATACATGTTTCTTTCTTCATCCTCCTCTTTTTGTTTTTACTAATGATATTTAGGCTTCTTCTTGATTGCATGCATTCCACATTTGTTCGAACGTTAGAGCATCCTTCCAACTACTATTTCCTGATGCAAAAAATCTCCAAGATTTTGGTAGACCTAGAAGAGTAGCAATTACGAGTTCTTTTTCTGGTACAACTTCATCTATTGCTTGGAAATCATCTCTCATTCTAGATAATCTTACAAAATATGATGATACCGTATCATTTCTTGTCATCCTTATTGTCCTTAGTTCATTCTTGAGCCTCGCTATTTGATCAATGTTCTTGATGGCGAATAATTTGGAGAGAGCCTCATACATTTCTTGAGTGGAGTCTATGTTGGATATATATGGAATTAGGTTGTCATTTACTCCATCAACTATCAGATTCATGGCCAAGATTTCGGTTTCTCTGAACTTCTTCTTTCCTTCATCATTTGTAGGATTCTTGACTTTTCCTTGAACAAGATCCAAAACTTTGTGCTTAGCGAGGATAAGATCTATCCTCTTTTTCCATGCCTCGTAGTTGGAGGCTGTTTCTAGCTGTTTTCTCCCTTCATTGTAGTTGACTTTGTTTTTATAGATAGTAGGCTTTTCTTTTTATATAAACATTTTCTTTAATGACCTTCCTTTGATACCCTTTTTCTTCAATAGATCTTCAATATGCATTTTCCTTCCTTCTTCACCTTAGCTTTGATACCATGTTAGAAAATCAGAAAGGCAAAAAGATTTTCTTATGTCGATAATTACTTGTGATATCTTTGTGTTCTTATTAACTTTCTTGTGTTCTTCTTTTATCTTTGTTTCATCAAGCAACTACTAAAACAAAACACGAAGATCAATGAACCAGATGTAGGCACTCAGTCAGAGCTAAAACCCCTCTATAGGGGAAAACCCAGTCAAACTCTTCTGCTAGCAAATACAAGTTGAGATAGACCAAGACCCTAGACCAAAAGACCTTCCTGTTGAATTATGTAACTAGTTTTGGTCTTCATAATGACATATTTTTCATAAGAAGAGAAAAATAATTTTGCTATTGTTATTCTTGAGGCATGGGTTTCATGCCCAAGGGAAATTTATTTTTAGGTCAAGCACCCATTGGGTGCTTCTAGGTTTTTCATAAAGTCAATTGAGTCACTTTCATGTATTGAAGACCCATTTGGGCATGTTACATATTGTAAAGAAAAATTATTTGAGTCAAAATATAATCAAAAGACCTTCCAAGACCTTGTCATGGTGCAAAGATCAAGTCAACCTACATGAAGGGACAAGTCTGCCTAAAGATAGCTCTTCGTATCCCTCACATGTCGATAAATAAGAAGGAACTCAACCTCATTTGGAGTCTCACTCAAGCAAGTTCGATCTTCTTAAGATAGAAGCTGGAAAAGGACGAAAAGAAGGAGAAGAACTAGATCGAAGTTTTTGGGCCCCCCTCTCTCTCTCTCTCTCGTGTTAGTGTTTCTACATTTGCTGGGGGAAAGAATTTGTTGGACATAAGAATTTACTGGGCAGGTTGAAGTTGCAGAAGAATTTGCTAGGCAAGTCGAAGTTGCAGAAGAATTTCTTGGGCAGGTCGAAATTGCAGAAGAGTTTGATGGGCATATTGAAGTTGCAGAAGAATTTGCTGGGCAGGTCGAAGTTCCAGAAGAATCTCCTGGGCAAGTTGTAATTGCGAAGGTTGTTGGAATCAAGGTTTGACATGGTCTTGGAGGGTCTTGGTTAAGAGTCATAGGTCTTGGAATTTGTCAATTGAAGTTCTATAAGAAGAGAAGAATTCTTATGGGTTTTCCTATCGGTTGGAAAGGTTTTGGCCTTGGTTGATCGCCTAAATCTTGTGTCCTATTGTCTCATTGATTTTATAATTTGGTAGCTGTTTGATGATAAAGAACACTAATTATAATCAAGTTAAGTAAAAATATATCACAAGCAGTTATCAAAGTAAGATAAATCATCTAATTTAGTTTCCCCTAGATTTCTCATCATGTTATCAGAGGTAAGGTGACAAGTCAAGGAAAGGCAACTTAAAGAAGGAAACTCAAGCATCGAAGCTCTAGAAAAGCATCTAAGAAACATCAAGAAGTCCGATCAAGAAAGAAAAAGAAGCCTAATACCCAACTAAGGTAGAAGGAAGAAGAAGCAAAGTATTTTCTGATTTTTTTTTTGGGCAAAATCTTCTCCACATGTGCGAAGGTTAGGGCATCATCCTGCAGTAGTAAAGAGGAAAATTGCAGTCGCTCAAAGGAGCCAAAGTTTGGGTTAAAGGGCTATTTAGCAAGATAAATTGTCAAGAGGAGTCAAGGACAAGCGACGTTAGAAGGAGGGAACTCTGTCCATATTCCAGCCACACTTGTGACCTAGGGTTTTTGCAAGACAAGCCGAAGTAACAACAAGCCGAAAATATGAAGAAGGGTCGAAATCTGAAGTTGTAAGAAGACCTCAAAACCCTAGCTCATCCATAGAAGAACTAAAAATTGAAGCATCTAAAATTCTCTACATTCTAGAGAAGCAGGAACAAGTGTAATCATCATCATCATCATCAAGGAATCAAGGTGATCTCCCTCTCATTGAAGGATCACTTCGTTGATATTTTGTGTATTTGGGGTAGCATCAGTTGTGCTCTAGCTCCCAAATTTTGTGGAGGGACTAGAGTACACTTGATCTACAAGACCCATAAATTGATTTGGGAAATTTCATCTGGTTTAGGAGATATTAAATTAATTAATTATTTTGATGTATTTCCTAAGTTAGAACTTAGGGAACTTAAATAATTAAAGTGAATTTAATCAAACATGTGATGAAATTGTCTAAAGTCACACAGATCAAGATTTCTTTTAATCTTAGCCATTCATTTAAGATCTGATCATGGTTGTTGGTTTCCCAACGAGAAAAGTATAAAGGAAAGGCTTGGGGTCATTTGTAAAGACACACAGAGGCAGAGCACTGAAGCTAAGCTGAGATTCTAGGGCGGGTTTGCTAAGAATTCTTAGAAGTGTTTCAGCTGCAGAGAGGGGAATTTATGCCAAGGGGATGATCTGATCCCAGGGTCTAGAATCAGCAAGAGGCAGAGATCAGCTCAGAGAGGTAGCACAAAGAAGCAGGAGAGGAGCAACAGGAAGGGCAACAACTGTGCTACGCAGGTGCTATGCAGTCCCTCAAGGATAACGTGATTTTCTGCCGGAAGCCCTCAGGGGTTACGCAGAGACCCTAAGGGGCAGTGTAAGGGCTGTGTCACCCAGTCTGGGGTATCACAACCCTTTCTCGAGCAACGCTAAGGGACGCAAAGGCTTTAGAGGCTGACACAGAGGCTTTCAGGGGCAACATTGGGGTTTCTAGGCCCTAATCTTGGCTGAGTTCTGTAAATCCTGTTTAAGGGTGTGGATCAGTCATTATTTTGGCCCTAGATCAGCTAGTGAGCTATAGATCTACTATTTCTCTATCGGGTTTTTCAGATCTGGAACCCAGGCTTGTTGTATTCAGAAAATTCTTAATAATAAAACCCTCCAGTAGCTAGAAGACCGGTTTTCCCGCATTGGGTTTTTCTGGGGACTATTTGTCCAGAAATAACTATGTCACTTTGTTTATGTGTGCATGAACTTGTTCTAGATCTGAATTGGTGGAGATATGTTACGTGTTTTGCTTCGATTTTAACTTGAATTTATTCAGTTAATAACTTATCTAAGTAGCAGGAGCATAACCAGATTAACAATAAAAATTTCTGCATAAAGTTTAAAGATTCAGAAATTTCCACACACTTTTGAAGGAAGACATATTCATCAAGAAGACATCTTCTGTCATCATCAAAATCAAGAAGCCATCAAGTTGAAGATATTAACCTCAAGGGGCAAGAATATAGTAAGTATCTTTATATCTATATTTGAATCTATAAAAGATGACTTCATTTTGGAAGAAGAGCAACAAATTGGCTGGGTCGTCAAACTTTCTTGCATGGAAGAAGAGGATAGAGTTGATCCTCATAGGAAATGAAGTCGTTGAGCATGTTAAGGGTTCTATCACTAAACCTCTAAAGGAAGAAGCTCAAGCTCTAGCTAAATACATGAAAAGGGAAATAAGGGCTCAAAGAATCCTTATGTAGCAAAATTGGAAAAGTCAAACTTATAAAAATTTTCTCCATAAGCACTACAAGAGAAGTGATATTGTTAAGACAAGAACTCTACAAGGTCAAGATATCAAAATAAGAAGGAATAAACTCATACTTTATGAGGGTGTTGGAAATAAGGGACCAACTACAAGAGTTGGGAGAAATAATGACAAGGAAATGACTACTATAGTGCTCAATGCACTATCGAAGGAGTGGGGTAACTGTACACCAAGCATCAATGGGAAGAAGGAAGCTACTCCATTCAATGAACTATGGTCACTATGAAAAATTAAAGAAACCAGGTTGAAGGAAAAAAGTGATCTAGGATCAAACGAGCAAACTCGAGCATATGCTGCCATGGCGAAGAGGAAAGGAAAGTTTGGGAAATTTGGTCCTCAGAAAAGGAAGAAGAATATGGAAAATGTTCAATGATATGGATGTCAAGAATATGGGTAATACAAGAGGGATTGTCCCAAACTCAAGAAGGATAACAAAAGAAGAAGAAGAGAAGAAGCCCATGCCACCAAAGAAGTGGAAGAAGCTAAAAAGAAGAAATCCAAGAAGGAAGAAGTAAAAGATCTCTACTATCATTGAGATAAGTCTTCTCCACCTAGTTCTTTTCAGTACTTGTAAAATATGGCTATCATGATAGGAATCATTAGAAGCATGATGCATCATTTTAGGAGATGACATCATAGAGCATACGACTGAAGCAAGAGCTTAAGAAGCTGAAGTAGAATTCTATGACAGTCATCATTAGAGGAAATTAGCTCTTGGTAACCTCATTAGAAGCATAAGTATCACTTATGGGTACAACTTAGAAGGTAGTCATCTAGTATAGAGCTCATCATACATAATTGGAAAGGAGCATTTGCAGGATGAGGATAATCAAGATCCTCCATTGGAATATTCATTAGAAGGTTCATCTCTTGTAAGAAGCAAGTGTCTCACTAAGAATACCACCTTGGGTGGGCTTCATTGTTTGAAAGAATGATGGTATGATGACAAAGAAAATTTAGCATGTCGACATGGTCAAAATAATTTCAATAAAGGGAAAGGATGTTGCTGAAGGAAATGTAGATGACCAAAGAAGAAAAGATGTATGTATGCATATGTTCAATGAGTTAAGTCATGTCATTATATAGTTGGAGATAGTAAGGATGCATGCTCTACCTCATGAGCATGGTCAAGGGAAAATGATCTCTTTCATTAAAATGATGAATGAAGGCATGGTTCACATTTTAACTAGATGAAATCAACATAATATATCCTCATATGGAATATGAGGTGGTTTACAAAGATGAAGGAACTATGATTAAGAGTTCGTGGGAAATAATATGTGAATAAAGAGAAAAGAAGAGACCGTGAAAGATGCAACTATGGAGAAGGCAATCAACATCCAATGACTAGAAGAATTGACTATGATATCTCCATGGGAAAGATATGAAGCCTTTAATGTAGTCTGGAAAGAATGTAAACCCTTGACATTGAATATCTTGGAGATGTGTCAATATATATGTGCAAGATGTTGATGTTGCAATAGTCAGATGTCATGATGAAGGGCCATCACAAAAGGTGATTTTTGATTTGATGTTCATTTGTAATTTTTGAATAATATCTGGTGTAATATTCCAAATTAGTGGTTAGCTAAATATAATATTAATTTTTGTCAAATTTTTCCTTTTCTAATGTTAACATGAAATAAAGTGGGTAGGGGGACCCAAAAATAAACTATAAAGTTAGTTCACTCTCCTAAAGTCTCAAAGACAAATATTAGAGCTAGAGTGGGGCCCATGAGGCCAGCCACATGAAGAAGACAACGTCCCAGTGGCAGCGTGGGAGAGGTAGCAGCGCATGCAACACAGTGACAACGTGGGAGAGGAAACAACGTAGTGATTAGTTGGTAGAGATGGCAAAACATTCCAATGCCGCCCAAGGGAATGTTGGGCTTCAGCTAGGTAAAAGAGGATGAGAGTATCTCATTCCTCATTCATTCTTCCACTGATTTCTCTAAATGATAGACTGAAATCATGCTTGAGTTGTTTAGCCGAGTCTGCCCGTGCTATTTTGCACAGAGATTTCCGAGTGGAGATCTCAACCTCATCCTCAGGGGACTTCGAGTGCCCACTTAGAAGAGGAGTCTCATCTAGTTTCGAGAGGAACCATAGACACACATTCAAGCATACGTAGTCCCTCTAGGACAGCATAGAGGCCACACATGTAGCAGGAGAATTACGCAGTCCAATTGAGGAGCAGCCTTGAGAGAGAAGGAAGAGCAGATTGCAGCCGGGAGTTTGAGAGGAGGTTAGCCACTCCCTAGACAGGTTCTTGGGAAGATTTCCAGTAGCTTCTTCAAGCAGTTCAGTCAAAAAACCAGAGTGCCCAGCAGAACAACGTGCCAAGCCCAAATGGGGTGAATTTCCGTGGTTAGGATTTCTGGAAAGCCTTCACGGGTTTTTCTGGGTTTGTTGAGGAGAGTCCTGTGTCTAACTCCCGGAATTTTCTAAGTAGCAACCAATAGCAACAGTTTAGCCAGGACAATGTAGAGGAGGAGCCACGCAGAGTAGTAGAGTAGAAAATATTTCTAAGCAGGGTTGAGGGGTCATTTCAGCTTGCCTTATGCAGGCCAAGGTGCCATATTTCTAAGCACCTCCTTGTACCTTTTTTCCATCAGAGATTTAATAAATGGCTCAGATGTTTTTTGGCTCTATCATGGTGTTTTTGATGGTTATTTTCTGTTAGCTATAGTTGTTGTCTTTGCATGATTTATATTATTTTTTATTCCAAATTTGGTATATTACAGTGGTATCAAAGTTCATAGACTTGGCTCAGCCTGTGGAGCACGCGATCTATGACAACAGAGGATAGGTAGAACTTCACATACCGAAGGCAGTTGTACGAAAGCAAGGAAAGGAGGCTTGAAATCATGCCATACCAAGTAGACAATGTTTCGGAGGAAGAGGAGAAGGGAAAAACACCAATGGTAGAGGAAAGAGATGATGGAAAGGAGTTTGCTAACCTCCTTCTAAAGTTGATGTAGGAGCTCACGAAGAGGATAAAGGAGATGGGGCAGAAGTTTGTCAGAGATAACAAGCAGCAGGAAATTCCAAGGGAATTCCAGATTGGAGAGAAATACAGCACCTCCCATCACCCACCTGAGCCTAACATTGCATAGTCGGTGGTGCCACGCACTCCACCACGCTCTACCATGCCCAAATTCCTGTCTTCAGGAGCAGGAGCAGGAGTAGGGGGGCACAAGAGCCGGAGGTGGCTCACTACAGAGAATAATTTGTGGAATATCAGTCTTATGGGTTAGAGTTCAAAGATGCCCTCACTTTCAATGAGTCATGTCAGTTGAAGAACAAGAAAAAACCACGAGGCCAGACCAGAGGAGCAGGGTACATGCAGGGCAATGACCTGTAGCGTACCATGGGCATACTTTTCTTGCCTACAATGGGTCGTCGAAATTTTCAGTCAAAGCTTAGGTGGCGAAGCTGGATATTTATTTCCAGCTTAACCAGATGGCGGAGGTGGAGGCCATCAAGGTGGTAGCGCTGCATCTTGAGGGAGAAGCCCATGATTGGTGGTTCCATGGGATGGCTACGCTGGATTACTCAAGGGTGACGGCGTATGATGAGTTCACCCAGAGGTTGATAGAAAGGTTTGATCGGAAAGACCCAGAGGAACATTTTGTTGAGCTAACTAAGCTCAAACATATGGGGAACCCGGAAACCTACATTTTCGAGTTTCTGAGGCTTTTAGTGATGGTTCCAGATTTTTCTGTGCCCAGGAGAGTATACATGTTTATTGACGGATTGGCTGAACCCTTGCATGGGCTAGTGAGTTCTACTCGGCCCACTACGCTATAGGACGCAATCGGAAGAACCAGAGATTTGTAAGACACTTTGTCGAGGACAAGAGCTCCCTTGCCCAATAGCCCAACGTTCCAGCAGAAGGAGAAGGATGTGAGAACCCCACCACCGAGAGGGTACCAGGGCCGGGGGCCTTTGGATGATGATACACGGAGAGATTTGAGACGGAGGAAGCTTTGCATCACCTGTTAGGAGCCATGGGCATCAGGTCACAGATTTGTTGGAGGGAAGGCACACTACGTTAAGGTCTTCTCCGACAGTGAAGGAGAAGAGCAGGCAAATAGTTGGGAGGAGATGCCGGCACCGGAGCACTAGGAGAGGATCATCCACCACCACCTCCCCCAGCAACAGAAGGGTTAGCGTTTGCACCTACAGGAGGGGTCCTTGCATCCTTACGCGGAGTTCCCAAGTACCTAACGCTGAGGGTCTGAGGTACAGTTCAGGGGTAGCGTGTCTCAGTGTTGGTGGACAACGGGGCCATGCACAACTTCATTGATGCCTAGCTAGTTCAGAGGAGAGGCATGCAGATAGAAAGCTTTGATGGGTTATCTGTGTTGGTTCCAGGGTCCAGGACCATGTAGTGCATGCGTTATGTCTTGACATTAGCATTGACCATGGGGACATATACATTGAAAAATAATTTCTTCGTGGTCGATATTACAGACACTAACGTAGTGTTGGGTGTTCACTGACTTATGAACCTTGGGAAGGTCACTACATATTGGGAGACACTGGAGATGGAGTGGATGAACAAGAAGAGTGGGAAGCACGTGATGCTCAGGGGCATGCACACATACCCTCCACTGACAGTCTCTACGCATCGAATGGAGGAAAATTTCTGGAAGGGAGACATAGAGTGGGCAGTGGAGCTAAGGCTTTCAAAGGCAGGTGCCTTGGGTCGGCCTATGCACCCAGATGTGTAGACTCTCCTAGACCGTTACTCTACGGTTTTTGGGGAAATCCCACCAGGGTAGCCACCAGATCGAGGGTTTGAGCACACCATTGAGCTAGAGCAAGGCATCCAGGCAGTGATCACCACTCCCTACAACCACCCCAAGGCATATAGGGACGAGATTGAATGAGCTATACATGAGCTCTTAGCATTGGGGCATAACAGGCCCAACACGAGCCCATTTGCTTCTTCAGTAAGTCTGGTGAAGAAGAAGGATGACACACTACAGATGTTCATATATTATAGGGCCTTGAACAAGAAAACCATGAAGAACCATTACATTATCCCTAGGATCGATGAGCTGATGATGAGTTGAGGGGAGTATAGTTCTTCTCCAAGATCGATATGAGATCGGGGTACCACCAGATCAGGGTGAGGGACCAGGACGTCCCCAATACTGCATTCCGCTGTCACTATTGCCATTTTGAATTTTTGGTGATGCCCTTTGGGTTGACCAATGCTTCGACTACATTGTAGTCTTGCATGAACCACATCATCTATGGTCAGTTGAGGAAGTTTGTGCTGGTATTATTTGATGACATTCTCATCTACAACCGCACATGGGAGGAGCATTTGCAGCACAAAGAGGCTGTACTGCGTATCTTGGACGAGCAACATTTCTATGCCAAGTTGTCCAAGTACGAGTTTGGGCTGACAGAGATGCTCTACATGGGGCATATCATTGGGGTGGATGGAGTGAGAGTCCACAAGGAGAAGATCAGGGCCATACAGGACTGGCCAGTGTTAATCTAAGTTGTCATTGATGGCAGCAGGTTGATGAAGGAAAAGCCAGACTATGACCCTTGATAGATAAGCCTAACAATGAAGATGACCTTGGAGACAAAATTTCACTTACTGCACATAAATATTCAAGAACAGTTATAAAGGAAAATAATTTTTGCTACCTTGAAGGCAGTATTTCACTATGACACCTACACTACCTTTTAGAGCATATTTTGAGCTTTCTAACAAGCTCTCACTTGGCCGGAAAACTCCAAGCGGTTGATGAGATATGAATTTTTTTAAATCAAGAAAAATTAATTTTTGCAGTGAGCCGACCTATCCTTATCCTTCATATCGGCCTACCTCCAAAATACATGGTCCTTCATTTTAAAATCAAATTGTATAAATACAACATCAAAACTACATTCTTATCATCAATTGGGTGAAGCAATTGAGAGCAAAGACAGAAGAGATTACAGATACATAAAAGTTCACAACTCGTGAACTGGGAAGCACTAAGAAGTTTTTGAAATGCTTGTCTGGGTTAAAATCTGTTTCGATACCACTATACAGCTCGGATCTGTAGCTGTCTCAAGCTGGTGATAAGAATTATGACAAAGGTATAACCTACCACAGTTATCGGATTTGACTTAGCTCGGATTGAAGGTCAATTAGCTCGGTTTAGAGGATAGTTACACAGTCATCTTGGATCACTTGTCACAGACCTGTTGCAGCGTTAGGAGCTCGGATCAGTACCTACAGACTTCGGATTAGTAGACCTCAAGCTCGATACTATTGCAGATATACAGAGCCTCGGATCTGTGTAATTCTTATTTTAAAACAGTGGCTCGATACTCATTACAGCAGCTCAGTTTTATCTTTTTGGTGGCTCAACTTCTTCGGATTGTTGTAACTTGCAATCACCTTGAATCCGAACAAAGTACTGTGAACAGTTGGTGGAGGGTTGTACAAGTTAAGAATGTGAAAGATCTTGAACAGTGAGTCTTGGGGCATATTTGGACAGTGAAGGCATCAACAGTTCTTTGAAGACAGTCCTAGAGGCTGGTGTAGACATTCCCGAAGTAGAACATTTGAAGATCCTTGAAGTAGAAGTAACTTGAAGAGAGTTGTTTGGAAGACCTGGTGCAAAACTTGAACAAATTATTGAAGACACCTTTGAGGAACTATTGAAGTCATTTAAAGACACTTGTATAACTTGATCTTGAGACACCATTGGAAACCATGATGCATTGATATCACCATAAGGTGACTAGGAGGATTTGGCTGGGTATCATAGATCTTGTTGAAGACACTTATGTAAGTACATCTCACATTTTCTCTCTAAATATTTCTGAAGGATTGGTGTCCTTGGAGTAGGAGCTCCTAAACACAAGGTTGGTGCCTTGAAAAGATAGGGTCGAAGCCCTAGAGGTCGGAGCCTCATCAAAGTCCAAGTTGGTGCTTGGAAAATAGGTTGGTGCCTGTTTCATTAAAAGGGTTGGTGCCCTTCTCTCATATATTGTATACTATTATTAAAAAGGGATTGAAGTTCTCTTTAATTATTAATATCATTATTACAAATATATCTCTCTGTCTTTAATTGTGAATAATCTATCTGGAAATAATTAACAATTGAAAAGAAATACTGATTCACCCCCCTCTCAGTATTTCCAACAACCAGAACTGAAGAATGTGACAAAATTCTGGGGGTTTGTGGGTATTTGCACCTACTACCGGAAGTTCGTCAAAGGGTTTTCATAGCTTGCAGCACCCCTCATAGACCTCACCAAAAAGGGGGCTTTTAGCTGGACCGAGACTGCGCAGAGAGCCTTTGACAGGCTCAAGGAGGTGATCCAGTGTTGGCACAACCCGATTTCACGCAACCCTTTGTGCTGGAGTGATGCTCAGGGAGAAGGGGTAGGCGCAGTATTGATGCAGGGGGGGAATCCCATAGATTTCAAAAGTTAGAAGCTACTGTTGCATGAGAGGATGTACCCCATCTATGACAAAGATATGCTAGCCATCATGCATGCGTTGGCCAAGTTCCGACAATATCTTGTGGGGAACAGGTTCTGGGTGAGGACCGACCACAATAGCCTTAGATTCTTCCTTGAGCAGAAATAATTGTAGGAAAGGTAGCAAAAATGGGTCAGTAAGATCCAGGCGTATGATTTTGACATCGAGTATGTCAAGGGGAAGAACAATGTGGTAGCAGATGTGTTGTCCCAGAGACCTTCAACTCTATCCTTGATGAGCATTGACATATATTGGAGGGCCCAAATTTTGGTGGAGTACTCCAAATACTGGTTTGCGTGCGAGATACGAGATGGGAAGGTTACAGATGACCGTTACAGGGTGATGGATGAGATCATCTATTATCGTGATCGGATCTTTTAGACAAGCAACTCCTAGCAAAGTGAGAATATTTTTCACACAGCCCATGACTCACCACTTTCAGGCCACCAGGGATTCACCAAGATGTACAAAGCCATCATGGAGAAGTTCTCTTTGAAGGGCCTCAAGGAGGACATTCTGGCATGTCCAGGATTGCGTAGTTTTCCAGCGGAACAAGGGGTAGCTGAACCATCTGGCAGGTTTGTTACAGCCGGTTCCCCTCCTGGAGGGGAAATGGGAAAGCATCTGCATGGACTTCATCACCAGATTTCCCATGGTGCAGGGCAAGGATTGCATTTTCGTGGTGGTTGACCGATTGACGAAGTATGCTCACTTCTTTGCCATTTGAGCTCGGTACACTGCTTCGCATGTGGCTGAGCTATTTTTTCGGGATATCTTCAGTCTCCATGGTCTTCCAAAGACCATAGTCAGTGATAGGGACAACCAGTTCATGGGAGGCTTTTGGTAGGAGCTGTTTCGTTTGGTGGGCACAAAGTTCACACCCAACACCAGCTACCACCCACAGACAGATGGGCAGACCAAGATAGTGAACAAGTGGCTGGAACGCTACTTGAGGAACTATGTCATAGGGCAACAAAAGGCTTCGCTACGCTGGCTTCATTTGGGGGAGTACTGCTACAACACAACATTCCACATTTCAACCGGTACGTCTCCATTTTATGATTTGTACGGTTATAATGCTCTGAATTTTGCTGATGTGATGTTTGGAGCTAGCAAGTCCCCCTCTGCCTACTAATGATGAGGGGCATTTGGTGCTACATTTGGAGGCCATCCTAGACACTCGGGAGAGACATTTGAGGAGCAGGGTAGTCAAAGAGTATATGATCAGGTGGAGGAGCCTTCCAAATGAGGACGCCACTTGGGAGGGGGAGAAGATCCTGCAACATCCATCTCTGTAGTTGGTTGAGGACAAGCAATGTTTTGGCGGGGAGGACTGTAATATTCCAAATTAGCGATCAACTAATTGGAATATTAATTTTTTTCAATTTTTTCCTTTTCTAATGTTAACATGAAATAAAGTGGGTAAGGGGACCCACAAATAAAATATAAAGTTAGTTCACTCTCCTAAAGTACCAATGACAAACATTAGAGCTGGAGTGGGGCCCATGAGGCCATCCACACGAAGAATAAAATGTCTTAGTGGTAGCGTGGGAGAGGCAGCAACATAGGTAGCGCAGTGACAGCGTGGGAGAGGCAACAGTGCAGTGATTGGTTGGCAGAGATTGCAGCGCAGTCTAGTGGGGCCTAAGGGAACACTGGGGCTTAGCTAGGTACAAGAGGATGAGAGAATCTCATCCTTCATTCATTCATCCACCGATTTTTCTGTTTGATATTGAAAGCACGCTTGAGCTGTTTAGCCGAGTTTGCCCGTGCTGTTATCACAAAGATTTCCGAGTGGAGATCTCAACCTCATCCTAGGGGGACTTCGAGTGCTCGCTCAGGAGAGGAGTCTCATCCAGTTTCGAGAAAGGAACCATAGACACACATTCAGGCATACACATTCCCTCCAGGAGAACGCAGAGGCCACATACGTAGCAAGAGAATTACGCAGTCCAATTGAGGAGTAGCCTTGAGAGAGAAGAAGGAAGAGCAGAATGCAGCTGAGAGTTTGAGAGGATGTTAGCCACTTCCTAGCAAGGTTTTTGGGCAAATTTCCAATAATTTCTTCCAGCAGTTCAGTCAGAAAACCAGAGTGCCTTGCAGATTAGCATGCCAAGCCCAAAGGGGTGAATTTTCAGGGCCGGGATTTCTGGAAACCCTTCGCGGGTTTTTCTGGGTTTGTTGAGGAGAGTCCGTTGTGTAATTGGCAGAATTTTCTGAGAAAAAGAGAAACCTCAACACGTAGTCCCTTTTCAACTAGCAACAATAGTTCAACCAAGACAACGTAGAGGAGGAGCCACGCAGAGCAACAGAGTAGCAGAGATTTCTGAGCAGGGTTGAGGGATCATTTCAGCCTGCCTTGTGTAGGCCAAGATGCCATCTTTCTAAGCACTTCCTTTTACCTTTTTCCCATCAAAGATTTAATAAAATGTCTTATATGTTTTTGGCTCTATCATGGTGTTTCTGATGGTTATTTTTTGTTTGCTGTAGTTGTAGTCTTTGCATGCTTTATATTACTGTTTGTTCCCAATTTGGGATATTAAATCTGGATGGGCTAATACAGGGCTACCTAAAGAGAAGTGTGGATGTCATCTACTATTGATACTCATGTGGAAAGATGGAAGATCCTAAAAGATACATGATGTGGAAAAGGTAGTTGTATGAGGAAAAGCCAGATATGGTCCAATGGATCATTCTCTGATGAAAGGAAGGATAACATGACTGCCCTGATTCAAGAAGGAAAGTGATGGATCTCCGATGCCCTACATAGAAGTCTCAAATATGAAATCTCCATAATATTAAAAACAAAATTCATGACATCGAATGGAGGAGCGCTACAAGCAGCTGAAGATCCCATGATCCCCACTAAGGAAAGAGATGTTGCTTGAAACATGTCCCTAGTTAAGAGAGAACCTGGAAGCATGTTTCTAATTAAGAAAAAACTTGGAGGCAAGTCCCTAACCTTAGAGGGAGCTTGGTAAAGTCCCTGATTAAGAGGGAGCTTGGGTACCTTCCTTTTATAGGAATGGGTATATCCTCCCTAGTTGAGAGGGAGAGATAGACACATCATTCTTGTCTTCACTTGGGAAGAAATAATGGAGGATTGGGTAAGCATCTAGCATCTGATACTCTTTGAGGATGTGGTAGGGAATCCAAGATAAGAGTAGTCATAGAGGTCCGATATTCTTTGTCATGCGAATCCAAGATAATAATATTCCTGGAAGGACATACCTTGTGAACACTCGGGAGGGGTATGCTCCTTGAGAGACAATGATGAAGGTGTCTATAAATCATTGGTCTCGCCAGCATTGTGCTCTGATCTCATGAAGAGATAGAGCTATTAGTCAAGGCCTTGCTATGTGACAATGCTGGATGATATGATGCTATACAGATGGGTTACCAATCTGACTCTTCTTATGAGAATTCTTCAAATTGAGAATGTCCAAGTACCTTGTATGGATTATGAGTACCTCCCTAGTTAAGAGGGAGTCTTGAAATATGTAACTAGGTTCGATCTTCATAATGACACATGTAATCATGATTTTATGTATTTAATGAAAAGAGAAAAATAAATTTATTATTGTTCTTGAAGCATGGGTTTCATGCTCAAAGGAAATTTATTTTTATGTCAAACACCAATTGAGTGCTTCTAGGTTTGTCATAAACTCAATTGAGTCATTGTCATGTATTGAAGACACATTTGGGCATGTTACATATTGTAAAGAAAATTTATTTGAGTCAAAATAGAGTCAAAAGACCCACCAAGACCTTGTCATGGTGCAAAGATGAAGTCGACCTAAAGATAGCAAGTCGTACCCCTCACAAGCCTATAAATAAGAAGGAACTCGACCTCATTTAGAGTCTCACTCAAGTAAGTTTGGTCTTCTCAAGATAGAAGATCGAAAAAGACGAAAAAGAAGGAGAAGAACTAGATCAAATTTCTTGAGCCTCTCTCTCGTGTTAGGGTTTCTACATGTGCTGGGCAGAAGAATTTGCTGGACAAAAGAATCTGCTAGGGCAAGTCGAATTTGCAGAAGAATTTGATGGGCAGGGCGAAGTTGTAGAAGAGTTTTTTGGGCATATCGAAGTTCGAGAAGAATTTGCTGGGCTGGTCGAAGTTCCAGAAGAATTTGTTGGCTAAGTTGAAATTGCAGAAGTTGTTGGAATTGAGGTTTGACTTGGTCTTGCGGGGTCTTGGTTAAGAGTCATAGGTCTTGGAATTCGTCAATTGAGGTTCTATAAGAAGAGAAGAATTCTTGTGGGTTTTCCTATCAGTTACAGAGGTTTTGGCCCTAACTGATCGCCTACATCATGTGTCCTATTGTCTCTTTGATTTTATTGTTTGGTAACTGTTTGATGATAAAGAACATTAATAATAATCAAGTTATGTAAAAATACATCACAAGAAATTATCAGAGCAAGATAAATCACCTAATCTAGTTGCCCCTATATTTCTCAATACTTCCTCATCCACCAAAGTTTGGCCCTTCCTTCCAATAGATGAGCTCTCCCACAGACACCAAGTGTTACCTTCTCAAATGCAACTTCAACCCAAAATTTCGTCCCCCAGCTTCAGAACTTCGACCCCCAACTTCAGAATTTCGACACAACTTCAAGACTGCAGTTTCGACCCTTTGAGCAACTCAACAACTTCACACATGTGAGAGAACTAGTGAAAATTTTGATTTCTTGTGCTTGATAAAGTCCTTTTTTGCTAGCTCTTTCCTTCTTGTTCCTTGAATTTCACACTTTTTCTTGTCCCAGAAGTTGCAGATTGAACTTGTTGAGTGAGTGTTCCAAAATGAGGTTTAGTTGCTACCTTTATATAGGAGATTCAACACCTTAATTAGGCTGACTTGTCCAGTTTGAGGCTGACTTGGTGGAGGAGGCCTAGAAGATCTAATTTGCATCAAAATAAATTTGTTTCGTGATTGATAATGCCCAAGAAGAGTCTATTACATTATGACATGGTTTTTTATGCAAAATTTACCACTGTGGATAAAAGTATCTTCCCTAGAACTAGTGGACTGGACTAGAACAACAGAAAGAAAAGAATATAAAGTCCCCCTAAAAGAAATTGAAGAATGGAAAAATGCTTACTTAGAATCTGTCGCAAGCTCTTCTCTCCTCTGTCATTTATCCCATACCCTCGCATAAGTTCAATGAAATACATAGCAGCGTTGAAGAGAAAGTCATCACAATGTTGAAGAAGAAGGTCATCACAGTATGAAAAGAGGACATCACAACAAGCAAGAGATCTTTTTCTAGGGCATTAAGGGTGTAGGAGGATGGAAGAGTCTCTTGAAGACTGAGAGGGATCACATCATTAGGGACCGAGTTTCCCTAGGGTTGGTGCACAACAGTGATAGAAAAGAAGATAGAATTGAGAAGCTGAGGAGAGAAGTGACAAGGTCTTGGAGGCATGCTGGAGTCAAGGGTCTGTGTCATAGTCATGGTACCTGTCAATTACAGATACATAAGAATAATTACTTTGGGTTTTCCTCTCCAGGAGGGAAAGGTTTTGGCCCTGGCTTGAAGAGCCTAAAATTTGTGCCTCTTTTGTTTTGATAATTGACTTGATATAATAAGCTAATGAAGATAAGATCTAAGTAATAAAAGCACAACAAGTTCACAAGTAATTATCAAGAAGATAAATTTGAATTAAACGCTCTAATTTCTCAATATGGTATCAGAGCTAAGGTGCTGAAGATAAAAAAGGGAAATTTTGCAAGAAGACACAAGGATCAAGTTTTGCGAAGGAGGTCAAATATCAATTTTCAAGGAAAGCTTCAAAGAAAAGAGATCTACATTAAAAGGTCAAAACCCTAGATCCAAGGGAGAAGACCTTCATTCAAAAAGTAGTTTGCAGAAATTAGAGAAACACTTGAACGATCTCAAGAAGATCAACAACCTTATTCAAAGGACCTACACATCAAAAAGGTATTCTTTACCATCAAAAATTCTAAATATATTTGGTGTTGAAGCCTAATCAACATTGTTGGAGACATCATTAAGCCACCATTTCGCTAAAGACATTGTTCAACACCATTGAAGACTTCATCAGATTATTATTCTACTGAAGTCTTCATCAAGCTATCCATGAGCATCAAGGATTCAAGGTGATCTAACCCTCTTCACATATCTTGAAGAAGCCAATCTAAGAGGGAGCTCCTGCTGTCATCTATATCATCATCAACAAGGAAGCTGATAGTAGAAGAAAGCATATCCTCAAGTAAGTATCTTAATGTCTTCATTAGAATCTGGAAAAATGACTTTTTGCAAGGAAAACAACAAACTGTCTGAGACTACAAACTTTCTTGCATGGAAGAAAAGGACAAATCTAAATTTGATTGCAAATGAAGTTATGAGTTACATCAAAGGATCAATGACTAAACCTTCAAAATAATACTCTCAAGCTTATGCCAAATACATGAAGGGGGACATAAGAGTCCAGAGGATTCTTATAGAATCCATAAAGTACTCTCTCAGTCCCTATGTATCAAAACTAGAATCTTCGAAAGAAATATATGACAAATTGGTGGAGCTATTCTTAGTGAGTACTACAGGAGAAGTAATATCTCTAAGACAAGAACTATACAAGGTAAATATGTCTAGAGAGGAGGGAATAACTTCATGCTTTATTAAGATTTCCGAAATACGAGATCAACTGTAGGAATTGGGAGATGTAACTTCTGATAGAGAAATGACTACAATGGTGCTAAATGCTCTGCCGGAGGGATGGGGAAAATTCACTTCAAGAATCTATGGGAAGAAAGAAGCAACACCATTCCAGGATTTGTGGTCTCTATGTAAGATAGAAGAGACTAGATTGAAAGCTAAAGTTGATATAGGATCAAATGAAGAGAATCAATCCTTTGCTGCCATGTTAAGAAGAAATGGAAGATTTGGTCCTCAGAAGAAAAGAAGAAACATGCCATGGATCTAATAAAATTGGGTACTATAAAAAGGATTGTCCCAAATGTAATAAGGACAAGAGGAAAAAGGAAGAATCCCATATCGTCGGAGAAATGGAAGAACCAGATTCAAAGAAACCTAAGAAAGAAGAAGTGAAAAATCTCTATTATGATTGAGATCATCTTCCTCTTTAAGAGGTATCTGTCGGTTGTAAAATAGTATGGTAGGAAGCATTGTATATTAGATAGATACATCACTTTAGAATTGGCATCATGATGGAAGCATTAAAGTATGAGTACTTGTCATGGAGGATGTCTAAACACATTTATGCGACATCTATGCTATGAGATAAAATTGGTTCCTGGGAACCTCACTGAAACAACATTTATGGAAGGCACTGATCTAGATCAAGGGTCGTCATTCAATAATCAATATGGAAACAGGTGTCGACATTTTCTAACAGAATCCTCTTTGGACTCACTGGTTAGAAAGAAAGCAAAAGTTTGGGAAATTTGGTCCTCAGAAAAGGAAGAAAAATATGGCAAAGGTTCAATGATATGGATGTCAAGAATATGGGTACTACAAGAGGGATTGCCACAAACTCAAGAAGGAAAACAAAAGAAGAAGAAGAGAAGAAGCCCATGCCACTGAAGAAGTGGAAGAAGCTGAAAAGAAGAAATCCAAGAAGGAAGAAGTAAAAGATCTCTACTATGATTGAGATAAGTCTTCCCCACCTAGTTATTTTTAGTTCTTGTAAAATATGGCTATCATGATAGGAATCATTAGAAGCATGATAGGATGCATCATTTTAGGATATGACATCATAGGAGCATACGACTGAAGCAAGAGCTCAAGAAGCTGAAGTAGAATTCTATGACAGTCATCATTAGAAGAAGGTAGCTCTTGGTAACCTCATTAGAAGCATAAGTATCACTTATGGGTAGAAGGTAGTCATTATTATAGAGTTCATCATACATCATTGGAAAGGATCATTTTCAGGATGAATATAATCAAGATCCTCCATTGGAATCTTCATTATAAGGTTCATCTCTTGTAAGAAGCAAGTGTCTCACTAAGAATACCACCTTGGGTGGGCTTCATTGTTTGAAAGAATTATGGTATGATGAAAAAGAAAATTCAGCATGTCGACATGGTCAAAATACTTTCAATAAAGGGAAAGGAAGCTGCTGAGGAAATGTAGATGAGAAAAGAAGAAAAGAGGTATGTATGCATATGTTCAATGAGTCAAGTCATGTCATTATATAGTTGGAGATAGTAAGGATGCATGCTCTACCTCATGAGCATGATCAACAGAAATATCTTTCATTAAAAGGATGAATGAAGGCATGGTTCACATATTAACTAGATCAAATCAACATAATATGTCGTCATATGGAATATGAGATGGTTGAAAAAGATGAAGGAACTATGATTAGGAGTTCCTGGGAAGTAATATGTGAATAAAGATAAAAGAAGAGATCATGAAAGATGCAACTATGGAGAAGGCAATCAACATCCAATGACTAGAAGAATTGACTATGATATCTCCATGGGAAAGATATGAAGCCTTTAATGTAGTCTGGAAAGAATGTAAACCCTTGACATTGAATATCTTGGAGATGTGTCAATATATATGTGAAAGATGTTGATGTTGCAACAGGAAGATGTCATGATGAAGGGCTATCACAAAAGGTAATTTTTGAATTGATGTTCATTTGTAATTTTTGAATAATATCTGGTATAATATTCCAAATTAGCGGTTAGCTAAATGGAATATTAATTTTTGTCAAATTTTTCCTTTTCTAATGTTAACATGAAATAAAGTGGGTAGGGGGACCCATAAATAAACTATAAAGTTAGTTCACTCTCCTAAAGTCCAAAAGAAAAATATTAGAGCTGGAGTGGGGCCCATGAGGCCGACCACACGAAGAAGACAATGTCCCAGTGGTAGTGTGGGAGAGGCACCAACGCAGTGACAACGTGGGAGAGGCAGCAGTTCAGTGGCAATGCAGTGATTGGTTTGCAGAGATGGCAACGCATTCCAGTGGGACTCAAGGGAATGTTGGTCCTCAACTAGACGAGAAGAATTGTAAATCTGATCTATATTATTGGCTTGTCTTTTGTTGATCTATTATTGTGTTCTATCAACATTTTACTTTCATGTTTATGTGATTTATATATTGTATCGGGCCTAAGGAATATTCAAGTAAATTTGCATTAAGCATAGAAATTCCATGTCTATCTAAATTTAACAACTTGGTACACGAAGACAAATACATCCATTATAAGACAAGTAATTGTATATAAGAATATTTGAATACAAGTGATGATTTACAAACGAGGGTGAGGGCTTTCTTATATACCTAGGCAGGTATCCCTTCACAAATGGTCATGTCCAAAGTGTTGAAATATGTAACTAGGTTCGGTCTTCATAATGACATATGTAATCATGATTTTATGTATTTGATGTAATGAGAAAATTAAATTTATTATTGTTGTTCTTGAGGCATGGGTTTCATACTCAAGGAAATTTATTTATAGGTCAAGCTCCATTGTGAGCTCCTAGGGCTTGTCATTGAGTCTACAAGTCATTAAGTCATTGTCATGTATGAAAGACCCATTTGGGCACAATACATATTGTGAAAGAAATTTTATTTGAGTCAAAGATAGAGTCAAAAGACCCTCCAAGACCTTGTCTATGGGCTACAATGAAATTGGCCTCTAAAAGAAGCAAGTTGGCCTATCAAGAGGACATGTTGGCCTAGGTACAATATCAAGTCAGCCTAGGTACAATATCAAGTTGGCCTACTAGCATGGGTGAAAAGCCTATATATATAGGAGGACTCAATCTCTTTCAAAGTGAATCAATCAAGCATCTATGTCAAGGAAAGAAGTGCGAATAGGGAAGAAAGGAAGCCCCTTGAGCAGCAAAGAGAAGGAAGGAGAATAGCAAAGTCTTTAAGGGCAATTTTTGGGCCATTCATCTCACACGTGTGACTTTAGCTAGGGTTTCTTCAATAAGATATTGCATACATTGAAAGAGCTGAGATATAGCCTAAGAAAGGATTATTTTGCTAGATAAATTGACAAGAAGAGTCCAAGACAAGTGAAGGAGAGAAACCACTTAAATTTGCCTTCATTGTCTCACATGTGTGGCCTAGGGTTTATGAAGCAAGGGCTGAAAATTGTAGAAGTTGCAGGCATGATGAAATTTCAGAAAGACCGAAGTGGCTAATTTGACCTAGAAAAAGAGGCAAGGTTGACTTGGTCAAGGGTCTAGGTCTTGGAATTCGTCAATTGAAGATTTTATAAGAAGAAAAATTCTTGTGGGTTTTCCTCTCAGAGTGGAGAGGTTGGCCCTGGTTGATCACCTATATCTTGTGTCCTTTGTCTTATTGTTCTTTATGGTTTGGTAGTTGTTTGAAGAAGAAAACACTAATACTAAACAAGTGAAATAAGAAGTTAATTAAGTTAAGTAAAAATATACCACAAATAATTATCAAAGTAAGAGAAATCATCTGATGTTGCTGCCTCTAGATTTCTCAACATGATATCAGATTTAAGGTGACAAGTCAAGGAAGTGCAGCTGAAAGAAGGACACTCAAGGGTCGAAGCACTAGAAGATCTTCAAGAGCATCAATCATCAAGGACCACTCCTCTCAAAGACACCACAAGGACAAAGATTATCGTGAAGGGAGTTACTAAAGAAGACCTCAAAATCCTCGAAGGATTCTACAATTGAAGACATTCTTGGGAACCTCACTCAATCATCACCTCAAGAAGGAGACCTCAAAGACCTTACCTCTATTCAAGGAAAGGACTACAAAGTCTCTACATCAAAGAAAGGCTAGGAGAAAGGCATCATCATCATCATCATCAAGGAACCAAGGTGATATCTCTCTCTTTGAAGGATCACTTTTTAAGGAAGACATCTTCATCAAGAAATCTCCTATTATCAACATCATCGTCAAAATCAAGAAGGCATCAAGTTGAAGATATTGTCATCAAGGAGTATCTTCACAAGTAAGTATATTTATGTCCACATTTGAATCTATCAAAATGACTTCATTTTGCAAGGAAAACAACAAATTGTTTGGGTCATCAAACTTTCTTGCATGGAAGAAGAGGACAGATTTCATCCTCATAGAAAACGAAGTCATCGATCATGTTAAGGCTTCCATCACTAAACCTCCAAAGGAAGAAGCTCAAGCTCTTAGAAATTACATGAAAGGGGAAGTAACGGCTCAAAGGATTCTCATATAATCCATCAAATATCCCCTCATACCCTATGTATCAAAGTTGGAGACATCAAAATAAATATACGAGAAGCTCGTAGAATTTTTCTCCATAAGTACTACTGGAGAGGTGATAGCATTAAGATAATAACTCTACAAGATGAAGATATCAAAGGAATATGGAATAGCCTCATACTTTATGAGGGCATAAAAAATAAGAGACCAACTACAAGATTTGGGAGAAGAAATGACCACCATAGTGCTTAATGCAGGACCAGAGGAATGTGCTTAACATTACATCAAGCATCTACGGAAAGAAGAAAGCTACCCCTTTTCATGAACTTTGGTCATTGTGTAAGATTGAAGAAATTAGGTTGAAGGAAAAAAGTGACGTGGGATCAAACGAAAAAGTTCAAGCATTTGCTGCCATGGAAAAGAAAAAAGAAGGAAAGTCTGGGAAGTTTGATTCTTAGAAAAAGAAGAATATGTCAAAGATCCAATGCATATGGGCATTACAGAGAGAGATTGTCTAAAATCCAAGAAGGATAACAAGAGGAAAGAAAGAAATGAGGCTCATATCACTGAAGAAGTGGAAGAATCACTATTAGGGTTTCTCCAATACATAGCCAAGAGAAGTGGGAATAAAAAGCATTGTGACGTGATGCATCTTAGTAGAAGATGGCATCATACTAGAAGCATACCGTTGAAGCAAGAGCTCATGATATCATTATAGAAGGTTGAAATAATAGCTGGACTAGAAGTTTACATGGATGTAGCAGTCATCATATAAAGAAAGTAGCTCTTGATAACCTCATTAAAAGCCTGTGTAGTGCATATGGGTAAAAGAAAGTCATCTAGCGTAGAGTTCATCATACATCATCATCGTTGGGAATGAGCATTTGCAAGATGAGGATAATCAAGATCCTTCGTTGGAATCTTCATTAGAAGGTTCACCTCTCTTGGAAGAAGCAAATGTTTCATTGAGAATTCCACCTTGTATGGGACTCATTGATTAGCAGGATAATAGTATGATGACAAAGGAGTGCAACAAGTCAAGACAGTTGAAGTACTTCCAATCATGGAAGGGAAGCTTCCAAAGGAAGTCTAGATGACCAGAAAAAGAAAGGAGGTATGTATGCATATGTTTGATAAATTAATTCATGTCATCATGTAGTTGCATGGGTAAATGCTCTACACTGAGCATGATCAAAGAAAATGGATCTTTTCCTCGAAAGATGCATGCATGGTCATATTCTTATGATGAAATCAACATAATATGTCCTCATATGGAATATGAGGTGGTTGACAAAGATGGAGGAGCTATGAAGTTCCTTGAAGCAATATGTGAAGAAAGAAAGAGATCAGAAAGATGCAACTATGATCACGTAGAAAAAGAAAATCAACATTTGATGACTAGAAGAATTGACCATGACATCTCTAGGGAAAAGGTATGAAGACTCTGATGAAGTCTAAAAAGGAAGGAGACCCTTGACATTCAATATCTTGGAGATCTATCAATATGTATGCAGGATGTTGATGTTGCTACAAGAAGATGTCATGATGAAGGGCCATCACAAAAGGTAACTTTGATTTGATGTTCATTTTTTATTTTTGAACAACATCTAGATGCGTTGATACAGGGCTACCAAAAGAGAGTTGTAGATGTCACCTACTACTAGCACTCATGTGGTTGGATGAAAGATCCTAAAGGAAACATGACTTGAAGAATTAGTTGTATGAAGAAAAGTCAGATGTGGACTAGAAGATCAATTTCGGATGAAGAAAGGAATGACATAACTGACATAGTGTGAAATTTTCTGAGGAAAATATTTCTCAATACTTGTCATTTTCAATGTTTCCTACTATAGACAAGTTATTAAAGGCATACTTCAGAATTTTGAATAGGTCTCTTTGCGCTCTTCACTATCGTCATTGGCATAAGAACAGAAAGATAATTTACACCAATAGCACAATAGAAATAACCACATGAACAGAGATGTTTTTGGACAATTGTCCCCGGAAAAACCCAATGTGGGAAAACCGGTGCAGCAGATGAGGGTTTTATATTAATCTTCAGAAATGGAAAGTACATTTACAGGAGTCTGATGAGTAGAGAAAAATTAGCAAACACCTGTTTGAATTTTCTAGACCTTCCAGACAATTTTCGGACCCTTGGGATGACCTCCTTCACCCTCTGCGTCATCCAGCGTGAATGCTCTACGCAGTCCCTCTCTGGACTGCGTGATTCTGCGTGTAGGGGTTCTTGTTGCTGATTAGATCACCCTTCCCTTCACTCCCCTGAGTTCTGCTTCCCGATAACTGACTCCTCCATCCTCCTTATGCTTCTGCAACCCAACCTCTACAAATTCACTCACTGAAATCAATTTCCCTTGCTTCATAATCGATTTCCTTCGTGTACTGAGAGTGTCCCCGGCTTGATTTTCAAATGGCCCTCAAGTCTCTTCTTATAGTCTTCTCGCTGATGAATCAACGACCAAGATTATATCTTTAATCAATGGCTCAGATTAAAAGATGACTTGATCTTCGTCTTCTAGAAGATTCACACTCTGCTCTATTAATACCCTTCACTTATTTAATTTCCCTAAGTTTATACTTAGGCCCAATTAATTATTTTAATAAAGTCATATCCAATTGGAATTATTGAGATTTTGTGTATTTGGAGTAGCATCAGTTGTGCTCTAGCTCCCAAACTTTGTGGAGGGACTAGAGTTCACCTAATCTATAAGACCCAAAAATGGATTTGGGAAATTTCATCTGGTTTAGGAGATATTAAATTAATTAATTATTTTAATGTATTTCAACAAACGATTTTTGGGTTCTTTGGATAACTGCTATCCAAGGCTCTCCACCAAATATCAGACTTGGAACACTTCTCGATGCTATAAAAATCAACACTCCCTCTTAGTGAGGAAAGTGTTCAAGCAAGATACCACTGCACTGCTCTGATTCTTATAACATCTGCTCCGCTGATGCTGTCCTAGATGCTGCCCCTCATCTTTGCGCTGTTGCCTTCTATATTGGTGCCCGTGACTCTATCTCTGCCACTGCCTCATCCGTACTACATCTCCCTCTGTTTCTGAAAATCGTCCTTTCCTCTAATGGAAAGGGTTCTCAACCATCCCCAACTTATCTCTGAAGTAAGTGAACTTAATCTAACTCAAACCCTTGGTGAGGATATCTACCACTTGTTCCCCTGTAGGAGTGTATCGCAACTGTACTGCTCCTCTTTGGACATAGTCCCTGATGAAGTGGCACCGAATGTCAATGTGTTTCGACCGGTCATGAAACACAGGATTTTCAGAGAGCTTAATGCAACTCTGATTATCGCAAATAATCCTGATCGGTTCTATCCGCTTCTGAGTAGGTTCAAGAGTAACTTGCGGAGCCATATGGCCTCGCACGAAGTTGTGCTAGCTGCCATGTACTCTGCCTCGGTTGAACTTAGTGCTACGGACTTTTGTTTCCTCGTCGTCACATGGAGGCCATTCCCTATCCACTCCTCCAAATACACCACTGCATTTTTTCCTTATCACCGTGCTTTCCAAATTTGTTCGTATTTCTAGAACCCACTCAACTAGATCTCATTACCCATGGTGTACTTTAGCCCATACTCGACTGTCCCTCTCAAGTATCTGAGAATATGTTTGGTTGCTGCCTAGTGAGCCCTCCTTGGTTCTACAATGAACTGACTAAGGGTATTCACTGCATAACATATTTATGTTCTCATGTTAGCTAGATACATCAATGATCCGGTGAGCTGTCTGTACAATGTGGGATCAGCCTCATCATCCTCTGATGTGTCTATCTTCTTCTAGTTAGCAATAATTGGCGTGGCCATGGGTCTACAGTCTTCCATCTGAAATCTCTTTAGAATTTCTATCGTGTATCTTCCTTGTCCTAGAAATATTTCCCCTTTTTGCTGCCAGACTTCTAAACCAAAATGATAGTGCATCTGCCCCAGGTCCTTCATGTTGAATTATGTTGCCAGATTTTCCTTTCATTCTTTGATGAGCTTGGATGACTCGGTCAAAAACAGGTCATCCACATACAGAACAAGAATAAGTGGCTCATCTCCTACTCTTAAGTAGTATAAGTTTGGATCTGCGTCACTCTTGACGAACCCCATCTTCTGCAAGTAGCCATCAATCTGACCATACCATGCCCTAGGGGCTTGTTTTAAGCCATACAAGGCTTTCTCAAGTCTGCAAACATGAGTCTTCTTCTCATGTGTCTCGAAGCCCTTTGGCTGCTCTATGTACACTTCCTCCTCTATCACACCATTCAAGAACGCAGTCTTGACATCCATCTGGTGAATCTCCCATCCCATTTGTGCTACCAGAGAGATGATGGATTTGATAGAAGTGTATCGTGCTACTGTAGCAAAAGTTTCTTCATAGTCAATGCCTTCCTTCTAGGCATACCCCTTTGCTACAAATCTTGCCTTGAATTTCTCTATGCTGCCATCTGCAACATATTTGATTTTGTAGATCCATCTGGACCCCACAACAAATCTGTCCTGTGGTCTAGGGACTACTTCCCAAACATCATTTGTCATGATGGAGCTATACTTCTCCACCATGGCATCTACCCATACCTGATGATGATCTGCTTCCCGAAAGGTAGAAGGCTCTCCAACCTGAGCTACCAGTGCTTGATATCTATCAGGTTGTTTCCTTATCCTCTTTCCTTCTCTAGGGCTCCAACAAATCCTTCTGCATCTCTAAGAATCTGTTGGAGTTCTCTGCTTGGTCTCCCATCAGTGGTGGGCGGTCTCACTTGTTCTTCCTCTTGTTCTTCGTCAGAGGAGCTTCCCTCAGAAATATTGTGCCTTAGAGAGGCACTGGACCTCTCCTCCATAGATCGCTGAGGCTGTACCAGTGGATCTTCCTCAATTTGCGTATCTGTGGCCATCTCTCGAGATTTCCTAAAGGCTCTCTCCTCTAGGAATTTTACATCCCTTCTTACCACAAATTTCTTGCTCTCTAGAATATAGATGCGGTATGCCTTTTCATTCTTGCTATAGCCCATCAGAAAACCCTTTTCTGCATTTTGATCCAGCTTCTTCCTCTTTTCATCCGGAACGTGGAAGTATGCTATGTTGTCGAATATCCTGATGTGGCTCACTTCTGGCTTGCTTCCTGTGAACACACTTTCGGGAGGAACCTTCCCCAAAGCTCTATTGGGAACTCTGTTTTGAATATAAACTGCTGTGTTGCAGGCCTCTGCCCATAAGAATTTGGGCATCTCTTGGTCGTACAACATTGCCCTTGCAGCTTCTATTATGGTCTGATTCTTCTGTTATGCAACTCCATTTTGCTCTAGATTGTATGGAGTTGTCCATTCTCTCTTGATGCCTTCCTGTGCACAGAAATTTACGATTATCGATATATTCTCCACCATTATTTGACCTCAACTTATTGATCCTCTTTCCTGTAGAGTTCTACACCAATGCTTTGAAATCTTTAAACTGATTAAATACTTCATCTTTGGTCTTAAGAAAATAGATCCAAGTTTTCCTAGAATAATCATCAATGAAGGTGGAAAAATACTTTTCCCCACTGAGAGTTGTTGTGGACATCAGACTGCAAATGTCAAAGTGTATTAACTCTAATGCACCTTTGGCTTTGCTGCTGCTTCTTGGAAATGTTGCGTTAGCGTACTTCCCTAGTATGCATCCCTTGCAAACTTCGTCTTTCTTTGTGCTGAGTTCAGGAGCCCCTATGACAGTATTTTTTAGAATCCCCAAGGCTCCATGATGTAGATGCCCCATCCTTCTATGCCATAATTCATTCAGATCTATGTCGTCTGTACTGCCGATTAGGGCCACCGAAGATTCAAGCTAGAGCTTATACAACTTGTGACTCCTTACTTCGATTTGTGCCTTTTTTCTCCAGTTAGAGTGTTTGACATACACCTTATCTTGAATAAAGTATACGTCATAGCCCTTCTTCTGAAGTTGAGACACCAAGAGTAGATTCATCCCCAACCCTGGTACATGCAGAACATTCGTGGCTCGAATCTTGTTGCCATCCTCCGTCTGAAATGTTACGGTACCTCTCCCGATGGGGGTACATTTTGCCTTATTTCCCATAGTTATTTGGAAATTCATCTTCTCTTCTTTATAGCTCAAAAAACATTCTCGAACCCCCGTCATATGAGCTGATGCTCCACTGTCAATATACCAAATACTTGGAGGAGTCGTGCTTGACACACAGGCAAGATCCTCCTCTAGTCTGGATGCCAACACCTTCATGTCGTATTCTCTATGCATCTATGCGTGCTCTCGAGGACTGCGTGAACCTTTCCTTTGGTCCATGGCAGATCCTCCCTTCTTGTTTTTAGCCCTTTGCTCCGATACCATGTGAAATTTTCAAGAGGAAAGTATTTCTGCAATACTTGGTTTATTTCTCCTACTTATGAGATAAGTTATTTACAGATGCTTCAGTAAATTCTGAAATAAAAACATTTGCATATCTTCACTATCATTAAGAGCATAAGAACAAAAAGATAATTTACACCAATAGCACAATAGAAATAACCGCATGAACACAGATGTTTTTGGACAATTGTCCCAGAAAAACCCAATGTGGGAAAACCGGTGCAGTAGATGAGGGTTTTATATTTATCTTAAGAAATGGAAAGTACATTTCCAGGAGTCTGATGAGCAGAGAAAAATTAGCAAACATCTGGCTGAATTTTCTAGACCTTCCAAACAATTTTTGGACCCTCAGGGTGACCTCCTTCACCCTCTGCGTCATTCAGCGCGAATGCTCTGCGTAGTCCCTCTCTGGACTGCGTGATTTTGCGTGGAGGGGTTCTAGCTGCTGATCAACTCACCCTTCCCTTCACCCTCCTGAGTTTTTCTTCCCGATAACTAACTCCTCCCTCCTCCTTCTGCTTCTGCAACCCAACCTCTACAAACTCACCCACTGAAATAGAATTCTCTTGCTTCAGAATCGATTTCCTTCGGGTACTGAGAGTATCCCTGACTTACTTTCTAAATGGCCCTCAAGTCTCTTCGTATAGTCTTCTCGTTGATGAATCAACGACCAAGATTATATCTTTAATCAATGGCTCAGATTAAAAGATGACTTGATCTTCGTCTTCCAGAAGATTCACACTCTCCTCTATTAATACCCTTTAATTATTTAATTTCCCTAAGTTTATACTTAGGGTCTAATTAATTATTTAAATAAAGTCATATCTGAGTGGAATTTCCACAAACGATTTTTGAGTTCTTTGGATAACTGATGTCTAAGCCTCTCTACCAAAAGTGAGACTTAGAACACTTTCCAATGCTATAGAAATCAACTCATAGTTCATAAAGGAAAGTGATGGATGGCCAATGCCCTATGAAGAAGTCCCAAAAGATGAAGGCTCCATGATATTGAAGATAAACTTCATGACATCGAAAGAAGAAGCCCCATAAGCAACTGATAGTCCTATGATCTCCACCTAGAGTAGAAAGTTGTTGGAAGCAAGTCCTTGGTTAAGAAAGAGCTTGGACAAGTCCCTGAATAAGAGGGAGCTTGGGTACATTCCTTTTATAGGAATGGGTACATTCTTTCATAGGAATGGGCATATCCTCCCTAGTTGAGTGGGAGAGATAGACACATCATTCTTGTCTTCACTTTGGAAGAAAGAATGAAGGATTGGGTAAGCATCTAGCATCCGATACTCTTTGAGGATGAGGTAGGGCATCCAAGATAAGAGTAGTTGTAGAGGACCGATATCCTTTGAGGACTAGTAATCCAAGATAAGAATAGTCCTGGGAGGACATACCCTATGAACACCCGGGTGGGGTATGTGCCTTGAGAGACAATGATGATGGTGTCTATAAGTCATTGATCTCGCCAACATTGTGCTTTGATCTTTTGGAAATATAGAGATGTTAGTCAAGGCCTTGCTATGTGACAATGCTAGTTGGTATTATGTTAAACAGACAAGTTATCAATCTGACTCTTCTTATGAGAATTCTTCAGATTGAGAAAGTCCAAGTACCTTGTATGGATTATGAATTCCTCCCTAATTAAGAGGGAGTGTTGAAATATGTAACTAGGTTCTATCTTCATAATGACATGTAATCATGATTTTATGTATTTGATGTTATGAGAAAAATAAATTTATTATTGTTCTTGAGGCATGGATTTCATTCTCAAGGAAATTTATTTTTAGGTCAAGCTCCCACTATGAGATCCTATGGCTTTTCATTGAGTCTATAAGTCATTAAGTCATTGTAATGTATGAAAGACCCATTTGGGCAAGTCCCATATTGTAAAAGAAATTTTATTTGAGTGAAAGATAGAGTCAAAAGACCCTCCAAGACCTTTTCTATGGGCTACAATCAAATCGGCCTCCAAAAGAAGCAAGTCGACCCATCAAGAGGACATGTTAGCCTAGGTACAATATTAAGTTGGCTTACTAACACGGGTGAGGAGCTTATATATATATAGGACTCGACCTCATTCAAAGCGAATCAATCAAGCATTTATGTCAAGGAAAGAAGTACAACTAGGGAAGAAAAGAAGCCTCTTGAGCAGCAAAGAGAAGGAAGGAGAAGAGTGAAGTCTTTAAGGACAATTTTGGTCCATTCATATCACACGCGACTTTAGCTAGGGTTTCTGCAGTAAGATATTGTAGACATTGAAAGAGATGAAATATAGCCTAAGAAATGATTATTTTGCTAGTCGAATTCACAAGAAGAAGAGTCCAAGACAAGCGAAGGAGAGAAACCACTAAAATTTGCCTTCATTGTCTCACACGTGTGACCTAAGTTTTCTCAAGAAAGGGCCGAAAATTTTAGAAGTTGCAGGAAAAGATGAAATTGCAGAAAGACAGGTCGAAGTTGCAGTAAAGGTGTTGGAAGGCTAGAGCTGAAAACACAGACGAAGTAGCTAATTTGACTTGGCAAAAGAGGCAAGGTTGACTTGGTCTTGGAGGAGTCCCTGTCAAGGGTCTAGGTCTTGGAATTCTTCTATTGAAGATTCTATAAGAAGAAGAATTCTTGTGGGTTTTCCTCTTAGAGTGGAGAGGTTTCGGCCCTGGCTAATCGTTCATATCTTGTGTCCTTTGTCTTATTGTTCTTTATGTTTTGGTGGCTGTTTGATGAAGAAAACACTAATAATTAACTAGTGAAAGAAGAAGCTAATTAAGTAAGAGAAATCATCCGATGATGCCGCCCCTAGATTTCTCAGCGCATAGAACATGCCCCTTCAATACTAACTATTAGTTAGTTAATCATTAATTATGATTATTATTATTTACATCATTTTTTATTATTTTCTATAAATTATATTCATAACACCGCACATACTAAAATGAGGATTGATTCAAGGAGATAGGGTCAAGGATCTCAAAAGGGATTCAAAGGAAAAGGCAAAAGATGAAGCTACAATTGCAACAGGTTTGACCACTATGCCAAAGAGTGTCCTCACAAGAAAAATCCTCCAAGGGATGACAACAACAACAACAATTACAAAGGCAATAACAATCAAGGGAATAGAAGGTATAACAATAAAGGAAAAAGGAATTATCTCACTGCCCAAGAAGGAAATAATCCATGTCCCAAGAAGACGAGGAATGCTAGATATGATGAAAATAATGTTGTAGAAAAACAAGATGAGTCCTATCTTATTTTTTCTTATCTATTGCCTCTCCTTTGGATACTTTGGATCATTGGTTAGTTGATAGTGGAGCCTCAAGGCATTTCACTAGATATAAGGAGGCCTTTTCAAATTTAGTTGAGAATAAAACTAATCTAAAGATTATACTTGGAGATATTTCTATCTACCCCATAAAAGGGATAGGAATTGTCATTCTTCACTTGAACTATGGTCAAACCATACATCTTCAAGAAGTCTTGTATGTGCCCGATTTGAATAAGAATTTTTTGTCTATTTCTGCGATGGAAGGCCAATGCTTCAAGGTAGCATTCATCGATGGAAATGTATGTTTATGGAATTTAAACTTAAAATATGCTTTTACTCTTGGATTTAGGTTTGATGGTCTTTCTCAAGTTGGTGGAAGTCCTTTGGGAGGATTGACAAGTGATACCTTTATTCAAAGTGGCTATGGCACCAAAGATTCACCCACTTACATTACAAAGGCTTACTTGGGGTAAAGAAGATGGTCACAGGGATGCTCGAGTTTCATATGAACCATGAAGAAGTTTGCCAAGGTTGTGCAGCTAGGAAACATACAAAGGGACCATTCCCTTCTAGTGAAAGTAAGATAACTAATATTCTTCAATTGATCCATTCTGAATTGTTTGGTGCCTTGCCCGTAAATTCATTAGGAGGATACATATATTATGAAAATTTTGTGTATGAATTCTCATGCAAAACATTGATTCCTTTCTTAAAAAGGAAGGATGAAGTGTTCAAGTGGTTCCGCTTTTTCAAAGCATTGGTGGAGAATCAAACAGGAAATAAGATCAAGACTTTGAGGATTGACAATGGAACCAAATATGAATCCAATGAATTTAATGACTTTTGTATAGAGTTTGGAATTAAGAGGGAGACAACTATTCCATATACTCTAGAGGCCCTCATCAAGCTTTGCATTTCAAGACACTCGAAGAATTTTTCACTTGTAAGAAACCCAATGTTTCTCATTTTAGAATCTTTGGCTATCCTGTGTATTTTCATGTGCCTAAAGAGGAAAGGAATAAGTTGAAAGCCTCTAGGAAGAATAATGTATTCGTTGGATACAGTGAAAATTCAAAGGCATATAAAATCTATGTTCCTAGTCAAAGAGAGGTAGAAGTAACTAGAGATGTTACCTTTGATGAAAACATTGCCCTTAGGAAAGCCAAAGATCTCCCCATTTCAAGAAAGGATGTTGATGTTGTTGAAAAACAAGAAGAGCCTCCTATGGATGAACCTATGCCTGATGTTGATGACTTGATGGATCCTCTTGATCCACCTCCTTATGATCCCTCTACCTTAAGGAAAAGACCACTATGGCTCAAGGATACACTTGAAGATGCTAAACAAAATTCTGCTCCTAGAGGAACATTTTGAGAAAGTAAGAAGCCCAACATGTATCAAGGGTACTTGGCTGCCTTGAGTACTATTATTCAAACTGAACCTTGCACCTTCGAAGAAGTCGTGAAGCACCAAGTATGGAAAGATGCTATGTTTGAGGAATATGAATTGATCATGAAGAATGTTGTTTGGGAAGTGGTGCCTAGACCCAAGGGAGTAGTGGAATATGATGAAATATTTGCACCAGTAGCTCAATATACCACTATCCGATCCATAATTTCTCTCCTTGCCAATCAAGGGTGGAGCCTACATCAAATGGACGTGAAGACTACTTTCTTGCATGGCTCTCTTAAGGAGGAAGTCTACTTGGAACAAACTTAGGGTTTTGAAGTACTAGATCGAATTACACATGTATGCAAGTTGAAGAAATCCCTCTATGGGTTAAAGCAAGCCAAGAGGGCTTGGTATGAGAGGATTCATAACTATCCTATGAAGTTGGGATTTACAAGGAGCTATGCTGATCCAAACATATACTTCAAGGTTGAAAGGGACATGCCACTTATTTTTGTCTTGTATGTTTATGATCTATTTTTGACTGGTGCTGACCCGCTCATTTATGAATGCAAGTTTGTGTCTACTCTGATGGAACTAAACTTCAAGAAGCTATGTGGAAGTGTTGCTGGTCCCGAATTGAAAAATCTTTCTGAATATAGAGAGCTTGTGGGGTCCTTGATGTTCTTGGTAAACTCTCGACCAGACATATGCTTTGCTATAAATACTTTGAATCAATTTATGGTTGAACCTCATCACATACATTGGATTATTGCTAAGAATCTCTTAAGATATCTCCGTGGCATTATCAACTATGATCTGATATACACTATCAGGAATTTGAGGCTACATGGATATTCTGATGTTTATTGGGTTGGTAGTGTGGTGGTAGAAAAATCACGTTAGGATGTTGCTTCTCTTTGGGATCTGCTTCAATTTCTTGGATGAGCAAGAAGCATAAATCGATTTCTCTAAGCATCGCTAAACCCGAATATATTGCAGCTAGTATGGCCTGTTGTGAAACTATTTGGTTGAGGAAGCTCTTCAATGAGCTATTTTAGCATGTGTTGTATACCACCATCATTTATTGCGATAACCAAACTGGGGTTAGACTTTGAAAGAATACTATGTTCTACAATCAATCCAAGCATATTAATATCAGGTACAACTTTATCCGGGATATGGTACAATGGAGAGCAATAAGGCTCCATCACATCAGGCGTGATGAATATGTTGTTGACATCCTCATGAAGCCCTTGGGGAAGACCAAGTTCTTAACCTTCCGAGTTGGACATTGAGCTCTGGGAGCTCCTGGGGACCTGGGGTACTTCTTGGAGCTATATGAGCATAGGTGAGTGGTTCAACTTCCCCTATTGAGTATATACCCCAGTATGATTGAGCATAGGGTGAGTGGTTCACCTTCCCCTATGGTTGATGACGTATGCATAGGATGAGTGGTTCACCTTCTCCTATGGCATATGAGCAAGATGAGTGGTTCAACTTCTCCTGTGGATGGCTCAACATACATCCTACCATTGCAGCTAGTATGGCCTTTTGTGAAACTATTTGGTTGAGGAAGCTCTTCAATGAGCTATTTTAGCATGTGTTGGATATCACCATCATTTATTGCAATAACCAAACTGGGGTTAGAATTTCAAAGAATACTGTGTTCCATGACCAATCCAAGCATATTAATATCAGGTACAACTTTATCCGGGATATGGTACAATGGAGAACAATAAGGCTCCATCACGTTAGGAGTGATGAACATTTTATTGACATGCTCATGAAGCCCTTGGGGAAGACCAAGTTCTTAAACTTCCGAGTTGGACATTGAGCTCAGGGAGCTCCTGGGAACCTGGGGTACTTCTTGGAGCTATATGAGCACAGGTGACTGGTTCACCTTCCCCTGTGGAGTATATACCCTAGTATGATTGAGCATAGGGTGAGTGGTTCACCTTCCCCTATGGTTGATGACATATGCATAGATGAGTGGTTCACCTTCTCCTATGGCATATGAGCAAGATGAGTGGTTCAACTTCTCCTGTGGATGGCCCAACATACATCCTACCCTTGGAGTTTGGGACTCTTCGACTCTTGGGAAGTACCTCTCATTTGGCCATTGAGTTGGGAAAAGTGGGTAGGGACCATAGCACTACAAATGGACGCATCGTGTACTGTCGTATTGCCAATGTCTAGGATGCATGATGTTCAACAACTTGATAGCTCAGGATCAAGTCTGGTTGGGGTTCTACCCCTGGTTATGTGGACTGACTTTTGTCTGTGGAGAGTGGTAGTGATTATCTATATCAATCTTCAGTAGAGACAAGATGAGATGCAAAGATAGTACATGATGATGAAGATGGCATGATGATGATGGATATTGGCAGGTGGAATTCTCCCTAATGGAGAAGGAGTGTTAAAACTTAAAATGTGCAACTAGGGGAAAATTCCACTTTGGGAAGCTCATTGGACCAAGATGATGATTCGACAAATTTCTCTTTCTGAGAGGACCAAAATCAACCTTGGAAGCACTGAATTTAGACAAGGAAAAATATGTTTTTGAAGTCAAGCCCACAAGAGTACAACTGGTCAAGGTTGGCTTTGGATCAATTAGAGAAATTGAACCCCCATCATCGCATATAAATATAGGAGACCCTCATCCTCATTTCGCACTTCAACAATACAACATATTCTTCTCTCTCCTTCATTGATTGGGTTGTACAAGTCTGAGACAGTTTGTTCTTCTTCCACATGTGTGAGTTTTGGAGCTGATTTGACCTGTGCTGACTTTCTGTTCTTGAGGAGACTTTGACCAGCCTTCACTTTGGACCTTAAGGGACTGTTTGACTGTGTTTTGACTAGGGATAGATTTGTCTAAGCATGCTGCATTATCTGGCACAGAAATCGAGGTAAAAGGAGTTGTTTGACCAAGGTTGAATGCAAAGTTGCAGGACTGTTTTGAAAACAGGTCGACTTCATTATTCCATTGGGTTTGACCGCTGATTTATTGACTGTTTTTATTGCTGTTTGACCACCAAGGAATGCAAAGTTTGACTAAGGTTGACCGAGCTCAAGAAGGCACGTTTGCTTGCTGTTTTGACTATTGACTGCTGACTAGTTAGGGCAAGTTGATTGCTGTTGACTTTTCAGAACTACAGTCCTTCATCAAGCTGATCAAGTTTTCATCTATGTTCCACCAAGACTATGGTATGGGGAGATGCACATGGGGGACGTGTGGGAGTACCCTCAAATTTAAGGGAAATTTCAGGGGTGCGGGGGACGTCGGGTATATAATATTTAATTTTATATATACGTATAGATATATAATTCAAGTTCATATTCAATAACGAGCATAAATAGACTAATACTAATAGTAAATAAATTGATCCACACATAAAATTTAAATTCATAATTGAATCAAATAATGACATTGATATTGATCCATCCTCATCATTCATTTTGATACATACATCATTCATATGACATGCTCACCATTCATCCATACCATGAGATTCAATAATAAAATTCAATAATTAAATTCAAATATTCAAATACATTGATCCATATCATTCATCATTCTATAATCTACATTGATTAATTCATCATTCATCATTCTAGAATCTAAATTAAAATTTAAAAGCAAAACAGACTAGTATATTACTATATACTAGATACTAAAGTTGGAACACTAAAATAGTAAATTACTAAATTCAAAATTGATATAACTCAAGTATCAAACTCAAAAATAGTTAAGACTCAAGAGTGAGGAGTCAATAATCGGTCTAAGGGCATCAATATCTAATGTCACACAGTTAAAATTGAAAAGTAAAAATGGACAATGAGGATTGAAAATAAAATCAACATTAAGGAGTCAATCTCAATGATTGATCCTCTACATTAAGTGTTATTAGACATATTCAAGGGGGCGATACATTCCCCCTCAAAAGGGGATGCTCAGAAACACCCCTTTGAGGGGGGACGCCCAGAAGCACCCCTTTTGGGGAGTTGCATACCCCAAAGGGGATGCCCAAAAGCACCCCTTTTGGGAAGTCACGCCCCCCAGACTGGGGAAACACACCCCCCCGCATCTCCCCACGACTCCCTAACAGGGGTGTGTGGGGAAACGCACCCCTAGACGTTCCCCTGTCTCGAGTGTGTGGGGTGTGTGCCCCTACCTTGGGGGACGCGTCCCCATGGAACATTGGTTTTCATTGGTTTGGGTAATTTACAAAAGTCAAGTCACATTGACTTTGACTCATCATTGTACTCTACTAGACATTCTCTCTCTACTGAACATTTGATATTTCATAATAAGAAGGATTGATTGAAGGTTTTCCCCATCTTGGGGTATTTCCCTAGCTTGAGCCAAATATTGGTGTTCTCTTGTCTTGACTTGTCTTCTGCATTTATTGTGTATGTTCTATATACAGTTAATGTCAATTTTAAATAATGGTTAATGTGATTTCTATTGGAAATTAAAGTGGAACTGACATTGCGCTAATAAAATTACATTGAATTAATTGTTGCAAGCATAGAACATACCATTGTTATCTAAAATTAACACCATAATAGTTCTTGAAAGAGAGATTCACAATAATAACCATTAAAAGAGAGTGACACTTTATATGGTGCCCACTATCTAAAGAATGAATCACTTATATAAGAGATGAAGATGTTTTTACAAGTGAGAGGTGATTGAATATAAAAAATGAGGTGTAGGTTGACTTTAAGCTAAATTAAAAAGTACAATAATACACAATAATAATTAGTATAGAGTGAGGTCGTCCTTGGCCTCAAGTAAATATTACATCATCATCTTTTTAACACCTAGCCTTAAGTTGAGCAGGAGCTTGTTGACAATAATGATGAATATAAATCAGAGAGTGGGTTTATTGATACCAAACTCAAGTATGGGGTGTCTTGGCCGAATTACAAAAGGGAGTGGGTTTATGTGTACCCAACTTGAATACAATTGAGAGTGGGTTATTGATGACAAATAATATAAAAATGAGAGTGGGTTTAATGATACCCAACTTGAACATTGCTAGCTCAAATGCCATTGAGAGTGGATGTTTGTATACATGATTGAATACAATTGAGAGCAGGTTTATGTATACTAACTCAAATACAAGTGAGAGTGGGTTTATGGATACCCAACTCCAGTAAATTTGGAAATGAGAATATGGATATGCAACTTGAATACAACTGGGATTGGGTTTATGGATGCCTAACTCAAAGATCACTAGCTTAACTACCATTTAGAGTGGATGTATGTATACACGATTGAACATGTTCAAGAGTGTGGGTTTATGGATTCCCAACTTAAGTATCACCATCTCAAATACCATTGGAAGTGGATTTATGTATATATGACTTAAATACAATTGGGAGTGGGTTTATGGACACCAACTCAGATACAAGTGAGGGTGGGTTCATGGATATTCAACTTGAATAAATTTGGAAGTGGGTGCATGTATATCCAACTCGAATACAACTAGGAGAGGCTTTATGGATATCCGACTCTATTATAACTTTCTTGAATATTATAGATATTGGGTGTATAGACACCCAACTCAAATTAATGTTGGCCCTATGCACAAGAGCTCCCCCTCACTCCCCACCAATTTTTGAAGAAGCCAAAAGAGAGAGAATTACATCATAACTTACTCCATAATGCTGCACGTGGACCATATAATGATTATGCCACCTATAATTCCCCCCCTCCTAAATGTGATATCTCCCACACTATTATGGTTCCACAACCTAGTGAAGGTGGTCTGTAGTTACTAGTAGATATATAGAAGTTCAATCTGCTGAAACATGTTGATTGATTAAAGGTACGAAGATTGGCTCAAGCTTTCTTGAAAATGGAACCGCTGAATATAGTACATCCAAAAAGAACCACCATCATAATGTGGAAAGGAGTGATCTACTATAATAGGCTGAGACTCATCCTTGGGATCAGTGGTAAGAAGACACACTTTGAAGTGGTAGTCGGCACACATGTGCTGGCTCAACATATTCTACAAGGGTGCACTTGTTGAGGATGGGTGCTTGGGACATGTGCAGTGACCACCTTGAAGAACGGTGTTATGCACTAGAGGTTGGGCAGAAAGCAATAGGAGAATTGCAACCACCCTTTACATATGTTGAGGACGAATGCTATAGTTGAGGAGCCATTGTTAGAGGACACAACATCTCGTTTAGAAGAGCACTTGACATGTGGGCAACTACACTTGGAGGGCACACCATCTTGGGGGTTGTAAAACCCTAGTTTACCATGTGGAATTCATGCTTAGTGTAGTACTCCCCTTGGGACTTTGTTGTTTACTTATATTAGGGTTTATTTATGGATTTAGTCCATGTTTTATCATTGGCCTCCCTCACCTATGCTATATATGAAGGGAGGAGAGTGTCTTTGTATCGAATCACTCTTAGAGAGCATGTCGTAGAAACTGTTAGTTGGTGTGATACTAGCTATGTGAAGGATCTTGGAATAACATGTATTTACTCTTGTAACAAGGATGGTGCTTGTGGGATGCTTGTGCTAGGGTTACTTGGCTTGTAAGATGCAGGTGAAGGTTATGTGATGCGAGTGCTTGGGGTTGAATAGTTGGTGTGATGTTAGCTTCTTGTTGAGCTCCTTGGAGAGACTTGTGTAGCTTGGTGGGATACCTTGCTAGGCCTTGTTATTTCTGGTTAAGGTTTGTAGTGATTGTGGATGCCCTAGCTAGGTTTTGACTTGATGTACAAAATTTTGCAAAGCTGAGGTATGGTACTTTATTTTCATTATCGTTATAAAAAGCTTTATCATCGGTGTCCTAAATTTATGATTGTTGATGCCTGGGCTACCTTCACTCTTCTTTTGTCTTGACAATGAAAATGCACTTCCATAGTTTTTTCTTCTCCAATAATTTTAAATCTGGCAATCTTAACCACATTCTAAGGTGGAAGCTATTCTTAATTCATGGTCATTAACAAACAATGTAAATCAACCCTGTGTATGGAAGTTCACTTGTGATTAAACTCATATGAAATCAACCTTCAATATCTAAATAAACCAAAGGTTTTCACCACACCAGAGCCCAACACAATATTTGAACTTCATAAAACTCGATATATATATGCTCAAGTCTTACCATAATATGTGAACCTTCGCATATCAAATTAAATTCTCCCCCATATGAATATTAAATCATACATATGTGCGGGCTTTGATGGAAGAGCCAACGCTAGCATATAACCATAATCCGATCCTCGGGCTTTATCACAACTCAACATAGATATATACCACGCATATAAATATGTTGTGTCCAGCATATTAATCCAATTACACAGGTTCGCTTTATATATATATCAACACATTATAGCATATGTCAACAAACGTTAAGGACTATTATAATTAAATCTTGACTTAGCTTTAAACCCAGCGATAACACATACGACGTCTTCGGGCCCACATTCAAACGCTCAACCATTATAAACGCTGGTTCACACATATGTCATTAAACCTTGATCCATATTTTAACTATCCACATAAAGTTAGATTTGAGCCCACAGCAACTAACTCACCTTCACCATCCGACGGCCCAACTTTTGTCGCGCTCCTACTCACAATCGAACGGATGTAATTGCATATCGCGTTTTTAAAACGCTCGGAAGATAATCCTCCAAAATTGTGCGATGTAAGTGGTTTCTAATTACCACTCTTGGACGCGTGTCAGCCAGCGACTATAATCACATTTTTTTGACAAGAATTCCATACCGCCTTTACTACGCGCAATACTCCCGGTTTCGATAAAGAAACCCGCCTTTACTATTCTCTTCGCGGTTCCACTAGCAACTCAAGGTTCCGTCATGCTAAAGTCCAAATCAACGCAAGTCTTACTATGCCAGTTTATGTATAACGACGTTTGTCATCGTTTCTCCTCCGCACTCTTTTCCCACATGAATTATTTGTGAAGGGTGTCCCCCGTTCACAGTCTCTGAAATATATTCAATTTCACATACAGCCAAACACAGAATATATATATCTCATGAATCTCAAAGGAGACCGAAGCCCTCCTTCGAATTGCGAACACATACATTCGACCTCCACATTTTGTGCAGAGTTATTATAATTATCCTTAATTCTGCTCGCTTATGAGCCAGACCATCACCATTCCCCTTAATACAGAATTGATTCACTCGTTCTCATACAAACACAATTTACTCCACACGCAGAGTTAAATCAATTCATTCCGAGATGCATCCAGTTCGCCATATATGAATCGAAACAGGCAATCAAATACCTTACTAGAATTGATCCTTACAGTGATCGATTCACCTCACTTTATAAGTCAATTCCAACCACACACAGTCTCTAATTCATCCCATTAACACACAGTTTCACCACTTGCCCACAGAACTCAAATATTGTTTATATAATTTCGACCAAGAATACATTTAGGGTTTCACACAGAGCTTATAAAAAAATTGCTCATTTATATATCCAATTGTGATCAAATTCAAAAGAATTCACTTATAATTTCATGGTTGGCCAGATATTCAATTCGATGGCCATTATCCTCCTACTTTGTTTCTCGAAAAGCTCTCTACCTCTGAACAGTTCTGAAATACCTTTTGTCTTTTAGACTTATCACATTTATATAAAGAGAGCAGGAATCGATTCAGTTTCTTCGATGACAGTTCCACAAAGACTCTTGGATTTCTCAAGTACTAATTTTTGACTCAACTCCTAAAGTAACTGAAACTGACCCTAATCTACTCATAACCCCTGGTTGTCTCTTCATATTCCTGACTTAACCAACTTCCCTCATGTTCTCTAGAGGTCAGAGAACATTTACAATTCCTCACTGAATTTATTTAAAAATCACTCAAATATTAATAATTACCTAAGAAAAAAAAAACATGAGACCCCCCTATGCCTACTTAGATACAAAGTATGGTATTGTGCCTAATGCCCCTGCATCAACTGTGCATCTGATTTTTCTCAGGTATTGAGGAAATTTCATGGTTGTTTTAGTATGTTGTTGTGTTAGGACCGGGGATAAATGTTATGAAGCTCATGATGAAACAATCTAGTTTGGTCTAATACACTTTAAAGGCTATATCTAGTGGGTGTAAAGTTATAGTTTCTGATCGACTAGTTGCCACAAGTAGATTAGAACCATAATTATTGGAACTGTCATGTTCAAACTTTGAACTGAACTGACCAATTTTTGTCTTGAACCATTCTGAACCAGTTGCCTCTACCAGTTTGGTCCAGTTTGTGGGCCCCAAGCAGGCTGGTTAAGGTTAGAACCAGTTCAACCTGTTTCTTCAGGGACTGAAAGAATTGGGAAGAAAGGAAGAAACAGAAAAAATGCCTTTGTTGTTTGGTCATCAAAGAAACTTGACCCTATTCATCTTCTAGTTGGCCACCTTCAACCTAGTCATGTCAGCTAGTGAACCTCCATTTTGGAGTTGTATTTAATTTTTAATTTACATTTACTTATATTAAGTTAAAAATATGGCGTGGACTGTTGCTACCTCAAGGGCACCGAGGGATGATGGAGATTTCCTCAACAAGATGCGGCCAATATCAGGAAATTCTAAGAGAAAAACTTGGAATCTCTCTGCAGCAATAACTAGAGAAGTGGGAAGACATGCACAAAGATCTCGACTGCTGAAGAATAATATCCATGTGTTCCTCCTAGTCCAAAGCTTCGATTGCATTTGCATTGACAAGTTTTCTTGTAACCTGTAATATTCCCAAATGGTAAAAGCAGGAATATAGAACAAAATGCTTGAAATAGCAGTGTATAACATCACATCAATATATGAGACCGATATGGAGCCTTTTTATTAACCATAACAGTAGCAAATAAGTACAGAATAATGGGGCACAAACCATACAACATGAATCAACAAGCCTCCAATAGATAAATCCCCTCAATAATGAGGTGCTGCAACTACACAAAATGCTGGAAGACTGATACAGCGCAGTCATAGTAGCACTGCTATAGGAAATGAACATAAAAAAGATGAAATGGCCAATATATGCCTCAAAAGATAATGTCCATGAAGATCAAGGCTTTGTACAACCTCCAACAAGAAACTCAAGAGGGTTTTCAAAAATACACCAATATATAAGAAATGAATCAAAGTCCTAGGGCTGAAGATTCACTGCAACAATAAAGCTGGAAAGATGTGGCTCATATGATATGACAAAGAATGTAGCCTCCTCCAATAGATTCTCCATATGAAAGGTTGATCCCTTCATTGGAAAACCTCCTCCCCAAATGGTGTACTGAAACCACCCCTGCAACTCCTCCCTAAAATAATGCAGTCCAAGACAGAAACTGCGCTGCAGGGGAAAATAATAGTGTGGCCTGATGCCAAATGCTGCAATAAGGCTCTAGGGCCTTCCTTACTAGCCTCCCAATGGAAGGAAACCTTCCTCCACTGAAATCTAGATCAGAAATCACCTAGATGTATTCTCCACTTCTGCAACCTGCAACACAGCACAACCCTCGTAGAAAAAATGTTGTAGCTGAAAGATGGAGCTTGGCCTGATGCCAGAATGTGGAAATGTAGTGTAATCACTTCTCCTGAGTAGGCACTCGAAGCCCCCCAAGGATGAAGGTGCGGATTCCTGCTCAGGAACACCCTGTGCTAAACAGCACTGCAGTCTTAGCTAAAAGGTTGAAGAGAGCAAACAAGTCTTAACAGACCATATCAAAATAATAATCTCCAACATATCTTCTATGGCTACCATCCCCTTCCTTATATAAGTGGTAAGCTTCCTCACCCTTGGCCCCACTCATTAAAGCCACTACTTCCATGCATGGAGTCTCCCTCCAAAACTGCACACTCCTCCATGACAGCGCTGTTGATTTGGTCAAAGTTGACCCAATTTACATGCTCCAGCCCCTTTTCACACATAAGGGTGCTTTATCAAGCCACTAAAGTGATCTCCATTCAAATTAGCAGTGATTTTATTCCTACTAAGGAGATTTGTGGGTCTCCATACCCTCTTATTCCTCAAACAAATACGCAAAAACAAAAATTAATATTCCAACTATCTCATGGCTAATTGGGAATATTACAACTGTAATCAAAGTTTCCCAACTTCCCTACTTTTTAGTTAACTTTCAACACTTCTACATATCCACTTAAATTCTATGAGGGTTTAAAGTAAATTTGAAGTCCCTTGGGGGTGGATGGCCTACAGCTTCAAACAGCTTCCTCCTTTGCCCCCCTACCCCACAAAGTCTTGGAACCGCTTTTAACATTAAAAAGAAAATATTTATTGATGGCCATTTTAACTAATGGAAAATCAGTACATGCCAGTCCAACTGAAAAATTGGTGAATAAATTTAATGTTCCATTCCATTGTAATTATAGTCATTCATCAAATGTGATCTTGCAAGATCAAATATTTGGTTCTAATCATGGCATCAACTATATTATACTTTCTTCACAGAGACGGTAACAGTAGTGTAACATAACCTAGGTGGTTGCAGATTCTACTTGAAAGTAAAGTATGTTGCTGTATCAGATTAACTAAATGCATAATTTGGAACCACTCGAAATCTATTTTTCCATTGGGATAAGGAGTCAAAATCAAGCAAACAGAACTGGGATCAAGGCCAAAAGGTCAAATGTTTTCAAGGCAAGGTAGAGAACCCTTGAAGATCTTGGAAAATTGTTTTAGCGAGGTGGTGTGATCAGAATAAAGGGCAATTAAGAACCCTTTGATCCGGAAAAGGAAGTATTAAGAAGAGGTCAAACGAGAGAGGGAGCAATTAAGGGTTCCCTACACTGGAAATCAGATGAAAACATATAAATGATAACTAGTTAAAAACATGGTGCTTTTAACAAATCCTGTAGTAATACTCCTAGTTATTCATTCAGATTTAGAAAAAACATAGATGGATGCATGTAGCGAAGAAAGATAACAATGAAAAAGTTAGAAAATACTTCACTCCAAATAGCTCATCACAGGAATCCTGAAGTATGATGCCAATTGGTTTGATCCAGCCTGCTACTCGAAATTTGACACAAAAAAGCTTTCAAGTCCAACAAAAATGACTATAACAATCTCCAAAAATTTTATTCCACACAAAATACTTCTAAAGATGAATTATTTATACATAGTTCTTTACGAAATATCCTAGAATGCTTCTAGGAATTATATAAGGGAAACAAAAGATCTTTACAAAAAAAATAGAGACAGCTGCTTAACAAATCAGCAAGTTGTCTTATTTATCCAAAAGAAATAGAAACTGCTTTGAGGATAAGATGCAGCTGGCTGCCTTGGTGTCCTCCTTGCTTGCTTTAGATATTTAAATTAGTTTTTGGAATCTAATCTGCCTTATCTGATACTCTTTCTTTGATTCTCTTTATTCACTGATACTCTCTAAACTCTGATACTCTTTAACCATAATCAAAACTGTTTACTGCTGTAAAAAATCTGTTTTAGCTGTAAAAACGAAAACAATTTTCTCCTTCTTTCATCTGTCTGTATTTATCCTTCATAATTAATCAGAGTGATTTCCAATCTTCATTTTTAGGAATTTGTATCTTTTTTAATTTCCTGAAGTTTTCATGAGCTTCAGTGTTTCTGGCAAAAGTTGGCTTGATGACAAACAAATGTCTTATCTCATGTTGTAAATAGAATAAGTCTTCAAAGCTTTTGAGTAAGACTTTTCCTATTGGAATGCCTTATCCTTGTGGTTTATTTACCTATTCTTTTGCAAAATCTCTAATCTTCTTATCATAGTCATTCTGAGGCATCAGTTTATCATTAATGACCATAATGTCAGGCAGTCCTTTTTGCCTCAAATTTGTAAACTTAACCATAAACCTGGTTATGGAAGTATTCATACTCTCACACTTTTATTCCAATTGCCTCATCAAATTCTTCTTTGTAGTAACTTTCCTAATTTCTAAGATAGTTTCAGTCCTATCAGTAATCTTGAGTTCTTCTAACTCTTGGTCTGTTTTTATTGTTAAGGAACGTGATCAACTTTAAAGCTTGCTCTGGTTTATCAGCCAATTCACTTTGAGTCTTTTGAATTTCTGCTTGGGCTTTTAGTAATAACTCTCATTGTTCAAAGATTACCTGAATTGAAGGTCATACATCATGGATTGCTTCAATGAGATTGTTCTAAAGATGGTTTTTGATATATGATATTTGTTCCTTCAATGTCAATTCCTTCTGCAATTTATTCAACTCTTCATTTGGTCTGATGGAATTTTGTTCATGTGTCTTTGAGCCAATTTGTTTGACTTTGTTGGCAATATGATGCTGGCAATATGATACAGAGTGTTTTCCTTGATGGCAACCCACTAAATGAAGATGAAGACATGAGATTGTTGGCATGTGCTGTCCTTGATGGCAATCCAATTGATGAAGTTGTGCTTGAAAGAATATGTCTTGATAAAATTGTTAAATAATGTAAATCTGATGTATCTACAGTGAGTATAGAAGGTAATGAAGAAATAAATTCAGTATGTGCTAGATCTATGATGAAAAGAGTATGTCTCAAGGCATACGCGGATTTGTCTAGGAGAAGTCGCGTATGCACGCGGGAAGGAACGTTCCAAGTCGCGTATGGGAAAAAGCGCTCATAAAAGTGAAAACAGGTAACCACCATGGTATTGACCCATTGTATTGAGTAATGATTCATCTATGTGACCCCGTCCAGGAATACCATCGGAAGTAATGTGGTTTTGGCTCATGGTATTGAAAAAGGGTAAACCTATATAAGGAGACGAAATCCATTGAGCAAAGGAGAGGAGTGGGTGTAAGATGTCTGAGCTTGAATGAATACTTCTCTTTGAAGTATATCTGAATGGAAAGGGTTACAGTTGAATGATAGATCTGAATGCATGAAGCACCTATGAAGAAAATGATGAAGAAGTGAATCTAGATCTGAAATGTATTTTTATTTGCTACATCTGTTTATGGAATGATTAGATCTGAGATGAGGCGAACATCTGTCTGACGTAAAGGGTAAATTCTGTGTGATATGTCTGTTCTGAAGAATTGCAATGTCCTAAAAATCTGAAGAACCATACACTAGTTTGACGCAGAAGAAGCGCGTATGTACGCGGCTTCGAATAAGAGAAAGCGTGTATGCGCAGTGGAATTAGCTCTGTAATATGTACAGAAGTATACGCGGTTTTGTATGGTATAAGGCGCATATATACGCGGTATAAGTGAAAGGAAGGCGCGTATGCAAACTAGGGTTTGCTGAAGCATGGGATATGAAATGTCTGATCTGTTCTGCTGTGTTGCTGTTATCTGTATTCTACAGTTCTGAGTTGTCGGTTTCAGTTTGGAGCTTAAATATGTGTGTTGGATCTAGTGTGAAAATTGATGAAACGTGGTCCATAGAGGTGCTGAGGGTTGTAGCCTTCAATCAAGGGGTTGTAGCTCCTCTGTGAGAGGTCAAACAAGCGTGTGTTGGTGCCTCACAGACCGGGTATGAGTCTCAAGGATAAAGACATATGTTGTAAGATGTTTTATTTATAATAAAATATTTAAGGCTGGGCAACGGCAGCAGTGGTTTTCTCCCGACTTGGGTTTCCACCTAAAATCCTGGTGTTCATGTGTGATGCTTTGTGTAATGGTTTATTCTGTTCTTACTGCACATGTTTACTATTTATTGAACATCTGATGAATGAATGATGGAATGATATAAGTGAATAATTATTGACATAATTAGATCTTTGTGTATACGCGAGTTTCATAAAGGGTATCCGCGTATATACGCGAGTCTATATCAGGAAAGTAGCGTATGGGTTTTAGAAGCAAGAAAAATTAAAATTTTTGAATATGCAGTAAATACTGATTCACCCCCCCTCTCAGTATTTTTCCCAACAATTGGTATCGGAGCAGGTTCTTCTGCAGAAGCTTAATCGCTTGAAGGAGATCTGACACAATGGGAATTCATGAAGGAGTAATGTCTCTAAAGCCACCTCTATTTAATGGAAGAAATCTGATATTCTGGAAGGTACGAACAAAAGCATATCTGCAAAGTCTTGGTGCAGAAGTATGGGCAATCGTGGAAGAAGGCTATCAATATCCGACAAGTATTCCTACTGATGCGGCTGAAAGGAAGAAGTATGAAATCAATGCCAAAGCGGTGAATGTCTTATTAGGAAGCATGTCTGAACCAGAATTTGCTAAGGTGATGCAGCTAAATTCAACAAAAGAAATATGGGACAAAATCATTCTGAGCTATGAAGGAGATACAAAGGTAAAAAGTGCAAAACTCCAAACTCTTAGAATTGAATATGAAAATTTAAAGATGCATAGTGATGAGAGTATTGCCCATTTCTTCTTACGTTTGGATGATATTGTAAATCGAATGAGAAATTTGGGTGAAACCATAACTGATACTACTCTGGTGGAAAAAGTCTTAAGATCCCTGACTTCAAAATTTGACTCTAAATTTTCAGCTATTGAAGAAAGGCAAGATCTGCAAACTCTTACTATTGTTCAATTACATGGTATTCTGACTGCCTTTGAAATGAGACAAGGAGGTCCTTCTCAAATCAAAGAAGCTGCTTTTAAGGCGTCTGCAAAAGGAAAAGAAAAGGAAGTTGTCAAGGAATCCAGCTATATATCTGAAGAAGAAGAAGAAGCAAATTTTGTAAGAAGACTCCAACTAGGAACCGGAAGGTTCAAAGGTAAGCTTCCATTCAAATGTTTTGGTTGTGGAAGAGTTGGTCATTATGCTGCAAAATGTCCTTATAATGAAACATCTGCTAAAGGGAAAGAAGTAGCAAGACGGAATAAGAATCGATCTAGCACAAGAAAAAGTTACTATATTAATGAAGACAGTGATGGGTTATCTGATAGTGAGGAAGAATGTGAACAAGATATTAGACTGCTCATGGCAAAAGAATCTAGAGAAGAAAAGGATACTTTTGTGGATGCTCTAGAAGACAATGATTTTCTTGATGAAAACAATCAACTCAAAGTAAGCCTAGAAGAAAAGAACATAATCATAGAGACTCTTGAAAATCAGCTTGAAGCAAAAGAAAAACACATTGAGGAATTGGAATGTGAAGTAGTAAGTCTAAGGAAAGATAATGAGAAAGTGAAATCTCTCAATCTTAGATTTGCTAAAGGTTCAAAAACCTTAGATGAGATTATCAAGGTACAACGGTCTCCTCTTATAAAAACAGGTCTTGGATATACTGGGGAATCTTCCCAGACTTCAGCACCAAATTATCTGAAAGCAGCCACAGCTGGTTCACTACATTCAGCCACTCAGCAAGGGAACAAAGGATCTTTATAGGTAAAGCATGATCATCTCAATTCAAGGAACACTAACAGGGAGATCTTTCAAAGAAGCTACAACCAACAGGTAAATTCAAATAGAAGATTTCATGATCGCAGAAATTTCTACTTCAATGGATAATGTTTCTCATGTCACAATTTTGGTCATAAAGCTGTTCAATGTGTTGCATATAAAACCATCATGACAAGAGAAGCAAGAAAGAAAAGGATGGATATTGAACCAAAAAGGAACACTTATAACAACTTTTCTCCTCTTCAAAATGAAGTTGAATGTGCTTATTGCAATAACTTTGGGCATGAAGAATCTGAATGCAGGAGCAAAGTCCAGCCAAAACAACATTTTCCTTCAAGTTCCAAAGTATGGAAAAAGAAGGAATTACAGGTTGAAAATTGTGGGATAGCGTTATTTGCAGAAGGTGAAGAAAATCAATGGTACATTGATAGTGGTTGCTCAAGACACATGACAGGTGACAAAAGCAAACTTCTTGCATATAATGCTCTAGAAAAGGAAAAGAAAGTTACATTTGGAAATGATACTCCTGCTGTAATTAAAGGAAAAGGGTCCGTGTTTCTAAAAGAAAAGGTGAAGGTTAATGATGTCATGTATGTGGATGGATTAAGGCATAACCTGTTAAGTGTAAGTCAAATGTGTGATCAAGGAACTGAAGTTGTCTTTAGTTCAAAAGAATGTGTGGTTCGTGATCTTGATACAGGTAAAACTATTATAAAAGGGAAAAGAACTCCAAGCAACCTGTATGTATTAAAGAACTGCAAAGATCAATGTTACTTGAGAAAATCTTTAGAAAATTGGCTATGGCATAGAAGGCTGGGGCATCTGAGCTTCTCTCAAATCAACAAAGCAAGCAGACTTCAAGCTGTTCGTGGTCTTACCAATATTAATCTACCAGAAAGTATCATATGCAAATCTTGTCAATTCGGTAAACAGACCAGAGTACGATTTAATGCCAAAGAAGGATCATCAAGTAAGCCTCTTGAACTCATTCATACTGACATATGTGGACCTATGAGGAAAAAGTCACCACGTGGGGAAGAATACTATATCTTATTTATTGATGATTACTCTAGGATGTGTTGGATCGGGCTCATTAAACACAAGGATGAAGCATTTGAGAAATTTCAGATCTTCAAAGCACTGGTTGAAAATGAATTGGATCTAAAAATCAAGTGTCTCAGATCTGATCGAGGAGGAGAATATACATCAAATGAATTCCTTGAATTTTGTGAACAACATGGCATAAAAAGACATTTCTCTATAGCTGGCACTCCACAACAAAATGGCATAGCAGAAAGAATGAATAGAACAATTCAACAAATGGCTAGAGCTATGCTTGATGATTCTGGAACACCTGACACTTTCTGGGGAGAAGCATCACATACAGCAGCAAACATTCTCAACAAGGCACATGTTCGGGTAAATAGTGATAAAACTCCATATGAAATCTGGTATGGTAATTCTCCCTCTGTAAAGCATTTTAGAGTTTTTGGAAGCAAATGCTTTATCAAAAATAATGATGAAAAGCTTGGAAAGTTTGAACCTAGATCAGATGAAGGGATATTTCTTGGTTACTCATCTACAAGCAAAGCATACAAATGTTACAACAAAAGGCTTCGAAAGATTGTTGAATGTATTGATGTTGTTATTGATGAGTCTCATGCAGCTCCTAAAGAAGAAAAACAAACAACAAAAGAAGATGATGGCGACTTTTGTCCTTCTACATCAAATAGAAATGATATAGACAGTGGATCCAATGAAGAACCTGAAAATGATCTATCTGAAAAAGCTCCATCCAGATATGTTCAAAAGAATCATCCTGAATCTCAAATTTTGGGAGATAAGGAATCAGGTGTACGAACGAGGAGAACTTTGGTGGGATCTTCTAGTCATCTGGCACTTCTATCCACAATTGAACCACACAATGTCAATCAAGCTAGCAAAGATGAATGTTGGAAGCAAGCCATGAATGAAGAGCTTGATCAAATTGAAAATAATGACACTTGGGAATTGGTACCAAGACCACATGATAAAAATGTCATTGGAACTAAATGGATTTTCAAGAATAAGTTAAATGAGAATGGGGATGTTGTAAGAAACAAAGCTAGACTGGTTTGCAAAGGGTATACTCAACAAGAAGGTATAGACTTTCAAGAAACTTTTGCTCCTGTAGCTAGACTTGAAGCCATAAGAATGTTTCTTGATTTTTCAAGTTATCAACAAATCAAAGTTTATCAAATGGATGTTAAATCTTCTTTTCTTAATGGTGATCTAGAAGAAGAAGTATATATAGAACAACCGGAAGGATTCATTTTGGGAAATGATGAAAATCTTGTTTGTAGACTTAAAAAGGCTCTATATGGTCTCAAACAAGCTCCACGGGCATGGTATTATCGTTTTGACAAATATCTTCATCAACAAGGATTTTCAAAGGGGTCTGCTGATAGCAAATTATACACAAAAATTGAAAATGATAAACTATTGATTGTGGTTGTATATGTTGATGATATCATTTTTGGGAGTAACGAAGAATCTATGAGTCAAAAATTATCTTCTGTCATGCAGCAAGAATTTGAAATGTCCTTACTGGGGGAACTAACATTCTTTCTTGGCTTGCAAGTGCATCAAACTGCAGATGGTATATTCCTATCTCAAGCAAAATATCTTAAGCAAATTCTGAAGAAATATGGCATGGAAGAATGCAAACCTGTAAGTACACCAATGACAACCGGATGCAATCTCAGTTCTCATGATGATTCTCCCACGGTGAATCAACCAGAATATAGATCAATGATAGGAAGTCTACTTTATCTCACTGGGACTAGGCCAGACATTATGCATGAAGTTGGGATTGTTGGACGATTCCAAGCTAATCCAAAAGAGTCTCACCTTCAGGCTGTCAAAAGAATTTTCAAGTATCTACAAGGAACTCAAGACTTTGGACTATGGTATCCAAAGAATGCTGATCTTACTCTTCATGCTTACACTGATGCAGATTGGGCAGGAAATGTTGATGATCGGAAAAGCACGAGTGGTGGTGCATTCTATATGGGACCCCGATTGGTATCTTGGCTCAGCAAGAAGCAAATTATATTGCATTATCTACAGCAAAAGCAGAATATGTGGCTGCCGCATCTTGTTGCACTCAACTCCTTTGGATGATGCAAACCTTGCAAGATTTTCAAATCAAATGTACACCTCCTATCCCCATTAGGTGTGATAATACAAGTGCCATCAGTATCTCAAAGAATCCTGTTATGAATTCGAAGACCAAGCACATTCCCATCAAGTATCACTTCTTACGTGAACAAGTGCTTGAACAAAAGGTGAAGCTGGAGTATGTTCCTTCCAAGGAACAAGTTGCTGATATCTTTACCAAACCTCTGCCCAGGGAAGCGTTCGAGTATCTACGACAGAAACTGGGAGTAGTCTCTACCAGTCAAAAGAAAAAATCTTCTTAAATTCAGAAGATTAATTTGAATATGCGGTTTTACTGAAACACAGTCGCGTATATACGCAAGTATATTAACATAAAGCCGCGTATGGATAATTGCTGACAATTTTTTGTTAGGGTCAGCATTTTTCTGTATTGATTTGGTTATTCTGGTTATGATTATCACTGACAGAGCATTTGATGTAAAGAAGACAGGTACAGGAAGGACAAACTCAGGGGGAGATGAAGGAATGTGAAGTTTTCAATGATTCACTTTCCATACGCGGGTTACATGAACAAAACTTGCGTATACACGCGATTTCCAGAAGACACAGTCGCGTATTCATTGCTGATAAGAAAATTTATATGATAGTTGAAGATCTGGAGCAGAGGTTCAGGGGGAGCATCAGTCTGATTGTTAATAACTGCATTATTGACTCTGTATCAACTTACTTTCTCAACTCAAAATAATGATGAAATGATACTTGGTTTCTTATGTTGAAGATCATGGATGAGCCCGAATTGTTACTTAATGAAGAGTATCGGTTGGATGAGATGGAAGTCTTCTGATTCAGAGATATGGACAGATCTTGTAGATTTTTTTGCTAATGATTTGATGTTGAAAGTGTTCAGGTTGCACAAGTTAAGGAGGAGCCCTGGCCCTATGGAAAGGATGCATTGGATGCACATTATCAGGGGGAGCCCTAGTATAATGCATTGTTGGCATTATGATGGTTCTGATATATGATCTCTCTTGAGGTCTTTCTGGTTTTGGTCATGAAAAGTCATATTTTTAATTTGATGAAAAGGTCATGTTGAGACCCATGATGTAAAATTTTAATATTCATTCATGCAAGGACTTGTCAAAATTTGTAAACCCACTTGGTTGGGTAGCTGAGTCAAATTTGTAAACCCACTTGGTTGGGTAGTTGAGTCTCTTATGTAAATCCAGTTGGATGGATCTTTGATGTATGTATGAGTCTTTGGTGATAGGAAGGTCATAGAGTCATGTACTTCATTGAACATCAGATCTGCAGAACATTTCCTTCTACATGAGGAGAAAAACCGTGTGTTGATCTTGATCCGCCCTTTGCCCTTGATGTCAGAGGGGGAGAGTGACATGGTGTTTGAAATGGAGAGAAAGAATGGTGTCAAAGAATGGGGAGAGTGACATGGTGTCTTTGTATTCTTAATGTACCTATCTGTTGTGGTGATCAAACACCATCGTCGTTGCCATCAAGTCCAAAGGGGGAGATTGTTGGCAATATGATGCTGGCAATATGATACAGAGTGTTGTCCTTGATGGCAACCCACTAAATGAAGATGAAGACATGAGATTGTTGGCATGTGCTATCCTTGATGGCAATCCAATTGATGAAGTTGTGCTTGAAAGAATATGTCTTGATAAACTTGTTAAATAATGTAAATTTGATGTATCTACAGTGAGTACAGAAGGTAATGAAGAAATAAATTCAGTATGTGCTAGATCTATGATGAAAAGAGTATGTCTCAAGGCATACGCAGATTTGTCTAGGAGAAGTCGCGTATGCATGCGGGAATGAACGTTCCAAGTCGCGTATGGGCAAAAGCGCTCATAAAGTGAAAAACCAGGGGTAACCACCATGGTATTGACCCATTGTATTGAGTAATGATTCATCTATGTGACCCCGTCCAGGAATACCATCGGAAGTAATGTGGTTTTGGCTCATGGTATTGAAAAAGGGTAAACCTATATAAGGAGAAGAAATTCATTGTGCAAATCATATGAGTGGGCGCAAGATGTCTGAGCTTGAATGAATACTTCTCTCTGAAGTATATCTGAATGGAAAGGGTTACAGTTGAATGATAGATCTGAATGCATGAAGCACCTATGAAGAAAATGATGAAGAAGTGAATCTAGATCTGAAATGTATTTGTATTTGCTACATCTATTTAGGGAATGATTAAATCTAAGATGAGGCGAACATCTGTCTAACGTAAAGGGTAAAATATATGTGATGTGTCTGTTCTGAAGAATTGCAATGTCCTAAAAATCTGAAGAACCATACGCTAGTTTGACGCAGAAGAAGCGCGTATATACGCGGCTTCGATGAAGAGAAAGCGCGTATGCGCAGTGGAATTAGCTCTGTAATATGTACAGAAGTATACGCGGGTTTGTATGGTAGAAGGCGCGTATATACGCGGTATAAGTGAAAGGAAGGCGCGTATGCAAACTAGGGTTTGCTGAAGCATGGGATATGAAATGTCTGATCTGTTCTGCTGTGTTGCTGCTATCTGTATTCTACAGTTCTGAGTTGTCAGTTTCAGTTTGGTTGTATGATGGAGCTTAAATATGTGTGTTGGATCCTGTGTGAAAATTGATGAAACGTGGTCCATAGAGGTGCTGAGGGTTGTAGCCTTCAGTCAGGGGGTTGTAGCTCCCTTCTAGGAGAGGCTGGTAAATGAGTGTAGGTTGGTGCCTGCGTACTGGTATGAGTCTACGCCAGTACATATGTTGTAAGATGTTTTCCTTATAATAAAATATTGAAGGCTGAGCAACGACAGCGGTGGTTTTCTCCCGACTTGGGTTTCCACCTAAAATCTTGGTGTTCATGTGTGATGCTTTGTGTAATGGTTTATTCTGTTCTTACTACACATGTTTACTATTTATAGAACATCTGATGAATGAATGATGGAATGATATAAGTGAAGAATTATTGACATAATTAGATCTCTGTGTATACGCGAGTTTCATAAAGGGTATCCGCGTATATACGCGATTCTGTATCAGGAAAGTAGCGTATGGGTTTTAGAAGCAAGAAAAAGTAAAATTTTTGAATATGCAGTAAATACTGATTCACCCCCCCTCTTAGTATTTTTCCCAACAGACTTCTCAAGATTTTCTACCACTTATTTCAATCTGTTGATTTCATTTGTCTTAAGAGACATTTCCTCCATAGTTTTCACCAATTTGCTGGCTTCATCTGTATGGTGCACTGCTGTTGTAGATGATTCAGTAGCTGAATCATCTACAACAGCACTATAGTAGCCAGTGGTTCTTTGGGTTCCAAATTTTCAGCTAAAGTTGAAGGCGTTGTTGTAGTGATTACAAGAATAACTGTAGGAATCTCTGGTACTTTCACTATTTCATTTTCATGGACAAGTTTGTCCATCTGAATCTCCATCTCTTTAATCTAGGCTATCAATTGAAAAAATAAATTCATCATGTCATGTTTTTCTTTCTGTCCTTCTATTATTTCTTTTGTTTGAGGATGTTCACTTTGAGAAAGTTTAAGCTGTTTCCTCAAAGCCGCTATATCTTCATTTTTCTTCTTCACCAATAACTCTGTTGCTTTGATATTAGTAGGATCATATCCCACCAGCAAAACTGGTTCTTCTAAGGCTTTTATCCTGAGATCTTTGGCATACAAAAATGCCTTATCCATTTTCATCTGATCTTGCATGTTGGATATGGTGTTTTGGAGCTTCTGAGCACTCATGGCTTTATTTGTGACAGTAGAGTAGCATTTCTGAGGTCTGTCTATGAAACTCAATTTGATCAAGAGCATGAATCTTATCTATCTGGACTTCCAAATCAACTTTCTTATAATCTGCCACTGCCTTTGGAGATTTGACTGTGGGCTACAACACTGACATGATTAGCTTTTGATTTGAATAATCAAATGCAGAAAGGAGCCTGTTTTGCACACTTGGAGTCTATTTGAGATATTGAAAATAAATATTGTTTTTTATCTCCTCATTCTTCAGCTTGATTTGTTTATATTTTTCTTTTATATCCAAATATTTTTCCTCAGCTTCCTGTGAGGAAGAGGCTTCCATGCTTTGTTGTCTTTCCATCAACTGTGTATCTTCATTGTTGACTTGTTTTTCATTCTAATTCTTATTGGTTGGCTCATTGATAATGATAGTAGCAACATCTATTTATGGCAAGTTAATGTTGGTATATATAAGCTCTGTTTATTCCACATCAATTGTTACTTTTTCTTTATCAACTGAACTTAACTTAGGACTTTTGTTATATTTTATCTTGAATTTGGTTTCAGTTGTAGTTTCTAGAATATAGGCTCCTTCTTCCCTTATTCTCTTAATGGACTTTTCTGGCTGATTTGCAGTCTCTAAAGTATGACTAGTATTACTTCTGCTTACTGTATATTTTAAAGTATTTTCAGTCCACTCAATCTGATTTGAAATTTTTTCTATCTCTGGTCTTGCTTCATGGATGAAGGGTGTTAACTTGCATTTAACCCTTAGTTTTCTTAGGATCCCTTGTGGATCATAATTCCAAGGAAAACTTTCTTCCAATTTTAATTCTAATAATTTCTTTGATGCTTATTTCTCTGCATCCCTGTGATTGCAGATGAATGACACTATCTGATTCTTTAGTTTGAATTGAGTTTTCTTCTTAGCTACCATGAAATTTATGGAATCAGAGTTTAGGACCTGCCTGATATACTCCAAGGAAAAGATCCTCATTGAAGGATGTTTGGGTAATTTGTAAGGTAACAAATTTGACCCAAAAACTCTGATCTTGGTATGCTTTTCATATAAATACCAATCACCAACCTTATCTGCTCTGACAGCTGCAATATATTTTTCATTTCTTCATTTATCCTTGGCTACTCTATTTTTGTTAACATTGTGATTACTGGATGTAGGAATAACTCTGAAAATTCTGAATAAGTGAAATCTGTACATTCTTTTCTGAGGAAAGATGTCCAAAAAATGACAAATAGAGGATTTCCCTCTATGTCAAGCTTTTGGAGAGTAACTGGAAAATTATCTGATTGAAAGTATAAAAACATATGGAAAAGGAAGGAAGTATATATCAATACTCCTTCAATTTTCAAATTGGTCAATTGATAATGAATATTATCTGCAATGAAACCAGCATAATCAAAGATTACTGATGGGGGTTGCCCTGGGGAAAAGGTGGATAATAACCCCAAGATGGACTCATTTGTGTGTTCATCAGTAAAATATCCTAGGATGAAGGAAAGCATGGAAATCACATGTTTTGAACCTTCTGGGAATTTGGCAGTAGAATATGGGGGATTTAGTTTAGGAATTTCTACATGCAAAGGCATAAATGTATGGAAAATCATGAATCTCTTGGGAAAATCTAGGCCAATATACAAATTGGTGAGGGCCTCTATAGATAAAGGGACTGCTTGAGGATCAGGCTGAAGTTGTAGCATTTGGTTAATTGATTCAGCAGTAATGGTAAAAATCACTTCTTTATTGGCATTTATAATAGCTCTTTGCTTAGGTACATAATGTTGTTGACATAACCTAATGATTTCCTGGCATGAGTGAGTTAAAGGGACAACATATTTGGGCAAGTGGGATTCTCAAATATGGACTTATTTTTCATTATCTAAGGACTTCTCATAGAACCAGTTATGAATATCTAGCAGGTTAAATTCAACAATGGGATCTGTTATCTTGTAATCAACATCAGCCAATGGAATATGTTCAATGTCTATGACTGGGGGTTGTAAAGTATTTACAACAATAGCAGTATTAGAAGTCATGGCAGGGGTTGGTTTAGGCACTTTGGAAGCTTCAGGTTTGCTAGAGCTCTGTTTTTTAGGCATTTTGGACTACTTTTGCAAGTTTAGACAGTTTGCAGAAGTATTTTCACTTTTAGCAGAGGCTTCTTGGATAAATAGGAAATGTATGGTCTCTTCTTTGGGCTTTCTTTCCAATTAGGTCTGTCAAAGAGGTTTACAAGCTTTTGAACTGGCTTAAAACAAGAAACAAGGGTTCCTGAGTTTTTTAATGAGAAATTGGGCTAAAAAAGTCTGTTGAATTTAGGAAAAGAGGCTTATGATACCTTTAGAGGTTTTCTGGTTTGATTTAGAGCTTGAAATAGTTCATAAGATTGAAAAACCCCACAATTTTCTCTCACAATAGCGTGCAACAGTAAAACAAGGTTCCTGGAAAAATTTTGACAAGGTTTGGCCTGTTTTTGGACTATTTTAATGGACTTCTTTTGATATTTATGGATCTATGAATGAAATTTGTCTTTTTAAAAGGCTTTTCAAATGGAAAACGAGCTTGATTTGGAATAAAAACCTGTTATTCGCAGGTACCAGACTTTTGAAGACGTATCTGAAGGTTTTGAACAGTTTATATGGTATCTTCTGGAGCAATGGAAAGCTCCTCGGCAACCTGCAAGGAGTACAGGCTAAAATTTGTAATCTTTTATCATGAAAATAGTAGAAAATGGTTGTTTTTACAGTCCGGAAGGTTTGCACTAGGTTTATGCACGGAAAAGGTAGGAAATGAATTTATTTCCAATGTTTTGTATGCATATTAAGGCTAATGGGAAATGACATTCAATTGCAGTCACATCGGGCAGGAACGATGGTTTCAGGCTTCAAAGGATTGAAAACAGCCAGTGGTTATCATACGACATTACGGAGGTAAGTGGTTTCGGGGCTAACCCACGCGATCCAATAAGAAATGGGCACGTGGAAGAGAGATAGAATTACGAAACCACCCATTTTGCGCAGATTTTCCATGGGGGTTGATCGCGCAAGTTTTCTACGCGATATTGTGTTTTCACCGTTGGATCTGGGGTTCGTTTGCGAACAACCTAGATTGGTTGGGGAGTTGCGTCGAAATGGGAGTGGGGCCGAGGTTTCATATATGTGGCGGGAATGGTTTAATCTTTATAAAAATAGGTTTTAATAAAGTTTAAACCTTTGGCTTTATGTGATACGATGGATATAATGTTTAAATCAAAACATTGTGAAATGTTTCAATTATTCATATGTGAGCACGGGTCTGATATTATATAGTTTTTCAACGTTGAACAATTGTTTAAAACTATAGGGGCGGTATATTTGCATATAGGTAAGTTTAGACCGATGGGATAATTGGGCACTGTTTTATATTTGCACACATGGAATATAAAACATTGGTCTAAGCTTAAAATAAATGGTTTGGGGGTTTATTTTAAATATAAGGGAAATAATAACTATATGGGATGGTGAAGTTAGGGATTTAATAGAATAAATTAGTAGTTAATATGAAATGAAGGGATAGTGAAATAGAAACAAAATACATGTTCACCTTAAGTAAACTGCCAAAAATAAAGCATTGCTTATCTTTTTTAATTCACACTTGAACTTAGGATACACTTTTAACTTAGGATAAATGCATTTTGAGGGTTTATGAATGATTTTTTGAAAGGGAATGAGATTAGTTATTTAGCATTTAGCTTTTACTAAGTAAAAATGGATTTTTGCTTAGGAAAATGAGATCATGATTTATGAATGAAGGGTAAATGTTGATGAATGTGGGTCTAGTGTGGGAATTCAATATTTTTAACTAACCAGTAATCGAGCCTTGGGTCTAGTCCCAATAAAAGTAAGAGAAATGCTCTAAGCCTTTTTTACTGATAGTTTAGAACATTGAATATTTGGAGGGGAGGGGAAATTAGTAATTTTTCCCAATGATGCTTTATTGCATGATTTTTCAACTACTTTCTACCTACCCATCTTTATTTCTAACATTTTTAATTCATTTTCATGGGTGCATTTAGGCTTGCAACCTAAAACATTCTTTCTTTCAAAGCATAATAATATCCAAGTCTACCTTATTTCATCCAAGGGCTCGGATTAAACTGTTGAGCTCCTCATTATTCTCTACCTATCTACTGATTTTTCAAGTTTAAACTGTTTGACAAATCTTTATTCTCTATCTGAAAAATGAAATTGAAAGCATGAAAAGTTAAGATTAGACTGTTTAACTGATCATGGATTATGGCATTTATTGACACTCTGCACATAATTATTATTCTTGCAGTAAAATTAAAAGTAGTGGCATTTGGATTTTCTCACTTTTAGGTCTTATTTTATTTCTTTTTTCTTTTGGGGTCTATCTTTTTCTAAGTCCTTTGATTTTTCTTTTAGGACTTTTTACCCTCTTTTTGGCTTTTATTATTTTTTCATTTTTTAAAAATATGGGAAAACAACTTGTAGACAGAAAGGTATGTACATGTTTACAAGACTATCAAAGTCAATTCAAAATTTATGAACCCTATTATTATAGGACCCTAACATGTCTCACACTGATCTAGGAAAAAATGGACCAATACATAGCCAATTTCCTGCCCATCTTCAGCCTACCTTGCTCACACAATCCCTAGGAAAAATAATTCCTATTAAATAGGAATTCCAACCTTCCTTGACTGCGCAATCCATCACGGGCTTCCTGTGGCTTTATAAGCGCAGCTGGGCAGTTCGGCAATAATACAACTGATAGTTTACTTGTCTTTAACCTTTGTCTCAACTGGGTCGTCATCAGAATTGACATGCATGGAGCTATTAATAGTGAATCATCAGTTACTTGGTAGATCACTACTTGTGAATTAAATCTATTTTAATTCACTTGATCTTCCACTAGCTCATCAATCATTTAGAACTGGTTAAACCGATTTTAACTCAATTAATTTGAGTTAACTAATTGCACTCACACCACACTAGTGCTACAACTGCTACTAGACCCTGTAAATAATAAAATCACTCTACATGCCTCACCTTTGACCCTCAACTCGAAATTCTTGAGCTAACTAATTATACCATACTTAGTTAACTATTACAGGTTGTTATGAGATAAGATTACAATTTATTTTCTAAATTATTTAAAAAATAGATGCCCAAAGTAGCACTAATGTGTCACTGAATTCCTCACTCATGTGTGACCTATAATCCCACACTAGTATGTGGTGCATTTTATTGTTGAATTTCAACATTCAGCTTGGTTATTCTTCAAGAACTCTAAGAATCCTTGGGATATGCACCCTAAAAGCTTCAAAGCCCTCTTGTATTATTGTCACTATACTTTATTTTTTCTTTATTTAGCATTTAAATCAATATTTCTAGAAAATACAGTTTGATAGCTTTGTGTTTGGTTAAAGTAGGTAGCTTTAAGAGCTAACCTTCTTTGCAATTCATTTATACAATTTGTTAGCCTTTTAGATCACTCATATCACTTATGATTGCATTTTTAAGTCTTTTTCTGTTTCATTTCATATTTTGTTACAATTCTTGTATTTTCTTTTTTAATTATGCAGCCAATATTATGGTTACAGAGGATGGACATAGCTTGGTTTCACAGTGGTGAAGCTTAGTCTTAGTTTTTCCATGGATTGACTAGCTGCACAAAATCATTCCCCATCATTCTTACCACCTTATCTTACCTTAAAATTTGAATTTCCACAGTTATGTTTGCTTGTTGGATTTTTCATGTAGCAAAACAGGGAACCCTATAGTAGTCTGAAAATAGTGTGCTTTCTTCACCTAGTTCAACAATAAACACTTGGTTTAGTTTCCTTAATGTAGTATAACATGTTTAGAATGTTTAGGATGGAGTTTAGAAGAGCAGAGATCTCATGAAGTTTACTTTAGATTCTTTTATTTTATGCTTTCTGAGCATTGATTTTAGCTTTTGCAACATATATTTGGGTTCAATTTCCAAGTCTTTTATTTTCAGGAAAAGTGTGTTTCCCATTTCTTGCAATTAGCATAGGTGTGTGCCATTTCATTTATGCAAGTTATTTCTGAAATTTCAGTTTCTTATAGCATAGTTGGCTCAACAACTCGACTAAATTTCTATTCATCTAGCCTACACTCTAATATTTCCCACTTGCATAAGGATTGGAAGAAGAAAGATATAGTGTTTGTTTCACATATAGTTCCAAGTGCTCTTAAGTTTGTACGAACTCTACGTTGATAATTAATGTTGGGACTCATAGAGTTGTATCATATTTTTTGTGATATTGAGGGCTATCACATGGTTCCAAAAATATTACAATTTTAACCTTAGTTAAAATGGCTACTACTAACCTAGTACAATTTTTCAATTTTAGAGTTGATTTTAAGGTTTTTATTTCAATGGTATTGGTTGTCAAGGTTACAATTTCAAACAAGTTGTAATTTATCCTAGAAAAGAAAAAATATTCTTTTAATAACATTAATTTCAATTTTAGGATTGATTTTAAGATGTTTGCTATAAATAATACGAGTTTTGAAAGTTGTGATTGCAAACCATTGCTATTGTAACCACAAATTTACAGTGGTGGTATGGAAATGCATCACTTTTTGATTGAAAGGTTAATTTTTTTGATGTTTTTAACTTTAAAATGTGGAGATTTCCAACATCTAAGGAATTGAAGAGGATCTAGAGGCTCTTACAAACTTTTATTAATGCCTTGAGCATGGAAGTGAATGTTGCAAAAACATACATGTTCTCCTTCATGAACCTAGAGATGGTTAAGAGTCATCTTAGTATATTGTTTGGACTTGGTTGAGGCACCCTTCTTTCTAAATATCTAGGAGTCCCATTGGTTTTACATCATCACAAAATCTCCTCTTGGACAAATATTATAAAAAGGACCTGTTGCAAAATCAACAACTAGACCTATAGAGCACTCAACCTTCTAATTCGTTTAATATTCACGAGGGAAGTGTTGTAGGCCTTACCTAATTACTAACTCTCGGAAATGCCAATCCCAGTCATTGTAGCAAACTAATTAATATCTTTGTGAAAAAATTTCCTATGGAAAGGCGCTTCCAATAGACAAAAATGGGCACTAGTGGGGTGGCATAATTTGACTCTCCCCAGGTCAAATGATGCATTAGGATTGCGCAATCCCATCCTCACTAACACATCATATGCTATGACACTTTGGCTTAAATGGGTTCAGGGAGGAACCTAAACCCGGAAGGAAATATGGTCACGTAAATACTTACCCTTGAACACACAAGCTAATTGTTTGGACTTCAATGATGGGATTAAGGGCTCGGGAATATGGAATTATACCTTTCAGATAAGAGGAAGCACGAAACAAAAGGCGTTATGGGAAATTGGAAATGGTACACCTATTTCATTCTGTGAGGAATCCTGGCAACAATTTCTCAGCATGCAAACAAATGACTAGCTTTAAGTCATTAAGAAATTGACCCAATAACAAGGTGCTTATTATGTTGCAGATTTTTGGAAAAGTCAAGACCAAGACTGGACTTGGCGACAGTGGAAAACTCAAGAAGATTCAAATAAATCATAGGAACATATAGAGATTATTCAATGGCATGAATACAAGCAGATGTTACAGAACCGCTTAATTCGCATATCGCAAACACCATATATTTTGTGATGGGGAGATTTATTTTGAGGGATCTTCACAATAAAATAAATTTACTACTTGGCAATGGATTATCAGTCGCAAGAACAATCGAAACTATGGAACAATGGAGTTTGGCCCAAACTATCAACTTTTATTTGGATGGTTTTTAGGGTCGTCTACTCACATGGGAGCCTTTCATATCTAAAGTTTTTGAGGGACCGTCAATATGTGTCCTTTGTCCCCAAAGGAAGAGAAAATGTCTCATTTACTTCTCAAGTGTCATTTTGAAAACAGGTTGTGGTGTTATATTCAACAAATATTCATATGCTCAATGCCACCTCATTGGACAATCAAATCTTGGTTGGAAGCTTGTTATGAGAAAAAATTCAATCACCCATAGATAGTAAAAGCCTAGCACTTAGCCATCAGATTTTCGCTCTAGGTTCTATGGAAATAAATAAATCTATGAATTTTTGAGAATAAAAGGAGTACCTCTCAAGGACAAATTATTTTAAATAAAATTAACGAGACGATAATGGCAATCCCTTTGCCCATAGATGAAGACATCATCAATGAGACTAAGACACTTACAATGACATATTTGGGTATCCATTTGCGAAACAGTTGTGACAATCACTCAAATAACTATATTAGTAAAGCCTCCAACCTAGAAATATCTATATATGCCTCGAAGGCCTTCATCGACCTCAGTTTTGATGGAGCCTCCAAAGGCAATCGAGGACCAGCAGGCATTGGGTATCTTCAAGACTGCTTACTCAACATCTCTACATATGCTTTCTCATTGCTATGGGATAGCCAATATTAAGATGGAAGAATTCAGGGAGCTCCAAATAGTGGCTAAGAAAGAATATATGTTAATTGAGATACATGGTGACTCCCAAATCGCCATAATCGTCATTAGGAAATTACTCCTCGATCACTTGCCTGACAGAAGCATCCACACTTGGCACCTGAAGGCAATGGTTGCAAATATTCGTGAGTTGTTATTAAATTTTGGCTATGTGATTACCTTAAAATTTAAATACACGGAGAGAAAGGAAGATCTCGCCATCCATGCTTCATGGGAAGAAATGGAACGAAAGGACGACTTCTCAAAGATCGTTCAACCGAAGCTTATATGAGGTAGAAAATGTGTAATGAAGTGATTTTGAAAAATAATGTACACTTAAAAATTATTTTGTATTATATTAAACATACATATAAATATATGAAGTATCATTTTAAGATAAAAATACTATCATAATAATATACTTAATTAGTTAAAAAAATATCTTAACTAAATATTAAATTAAGAGTTATTTTAGTTGTATTAAATCTCTCAAATCCAATTAACTTGCAATCAAATAACTCATATAAACATAACATTTTTGATGAGGAATATTATTCTATATGCACAAGGAGGAGTTAAATATCAAATTCTCTCTTTTAACGAGTAACCATTAAATTTTATGACGGGGAATATTATTCTATATACACAAGAAGGAATTAAATATCCAATACCCTCCTTTAACCAGTAATTATTTTTGATGAGCTAGTTAATCTAGAAAAGTTAAAAATTTAAAGTTAAATTATTTTATTTTTCTTTAATACTAAAATTGAAATATTTACTTATAAAATATTTTTTATTTATTAAGATATATTTTTTAAATATTATACGTCAACTATATGACCTATGGCCTATATACACTAGCTCTTACACACCTTTTAACAAGGAAGAAAGGAAAGCAATGTTAAGCTCCCTCGAATTCTGGAAACAACCGCTTAATTTTTGGAAAGCTGCCTCTCCCAACGTGCCAATTTCTAAAAACTGATCTGCAGTTGTTTCCTTAATTTATGGAAACCAACTGCAGTAATTTCCCTAAATTACGGAAATCAATTGCAAATAATTAATTTCTTGTTGAGAGCTACTGAAGTGGTCCATTACACCCATTGCAAGTTCTCTACCATGATTTTTGGAACACTTGACACATAGCCAACAGAAGCTTGATGGAAGCTAGGCTATAAAAATTTATGTTTGGTCTCCAAGCTCACTAACTCAATCCCCTTCATTTTTACACCATCAAGTTAGAGTGAGCAGAGTTTGGAAGTGCCTTCAGATTTTCTCCACTGTGTGTGCTCTCAAGCTGAGAGTCTCTCTACCTTTTCGTTGGAAACAGAGCATTTATTTGCTGCTAGATTTTTTCTACTGCGGTAAATTTAGTTACCAGAGAATGCATTTCTAATCACAGCCAAGATAATGCATTTCTAATTACAGCCAATCAAAGGAAAGCTTTAGGCTTATGGTTATTTTCGTAAGGGTTCATACACGTGTTTTGTTGGTGAAAACATTTGGCTTGTGTGGACCAGAGGTTATGATTTCTTGTTGGTTTCTGTTCGGGCATATTATTTTACTTTGCCATAAATTTTGTTGAAGACGCATTGCACAGAAAGAAATAATATTTTTCATAGCGACGGAGTTTCATTACTTGAAGAAAAATATGAAGTTTTAAAGAGTTTCAGTGGAACAGATTGGAGTTTCAGCAAAACGGATTGGAGTTTCAGCAAAACATATTTGTAGCGAAAGGTTTTCATACAGTGAAGCAACCGGAAGTTTTTGCATATAAAACATTTATTTAGAGAATCATTTCAACACCAATGGCTGGAGGTATTTAAGATTTACTTGGCAATTTAATTTTTAATTTTCTATTCTTTTAAGTTTTTATTCCGCATTATAGAATCGATATTTAGCTTACATTTGGTATCAGAGTGAGGTTTATCTCTGCCTTGGTGATTATAGACATAGTTCGGCTAAATGTTTTATTTAAAAAATAAAAATAAAAATTCTGAATTAAAACATTTATTTGGAAATATTTCTACTCAATTTTTATGCATATAATATTTATTTAGTTTAATTATATGCAATTTGGAAAATATGCTCGTATTTAGTTTGCATGAATTAATTATTTAAGCTTTAATTAAAACATGCTATTATGAATGAGTATACAAGAACCATGGTTAAATGTTATGCATGAGTATTGTAGTTTTATTTATGCAAATTATCTGTTAATGAAAATAATGTCTAGTGATCCATATAATTTTAATTGATTAGAGAATAGCCACAGCATCTCTAATTAAATAAAATTATATATTATAATTAATTAGGATAAAATATTCATAATTTACCCACAGGAGTTATGAATTAATAGTTTTATCATAAAGTTCAAAACTAAGATAGAATTTGATAAATTCTATCATAAAGAACAATTGAATCTGCTTGAATTAAAAATTTGGTCCACAGACAATTTTTATGTCATTAGATTCAATTTTAAGCATGATTTACATTGGTAAAGCATGAAATTTTTATTTATGCCTCAATTTTAACATAAACATGTAATTCCTAATTTTATGTAGTTGTACAACCTGCAAATTTCTCTAAAATTCGTATTGATATCTCTAAACTTAAGGGAGATAACTATAAAATCTGGAAGGAGAGAGTTCTCCTTCATTTGGGGTGGATGGACATAGACTATGCTATTAGAAAAGACGAACCATCGGCACTCAATAATATGAGCACTGCAGTGGACATTTCGCTTTATGAATGATGGGAACGATCTAATCGTCTAAGTGTGATGTTCATTAAGACTAAAATTTTAGCTGGTATTCGTGGTTCCGTTGAACAACATGAAAAGGTCCGAGACTTGCTAAAAGCCATTGATGATCAATTCGTCACTTCAGACAAGGCACTAGCAAGCACCCTAATTATGAAGTTCTCATCCCTAAGGCTCACCTGTGTAAAAGGTGTGCGCGAACACATCATGAAAATGAGGGACACTGCGGTTCAATTGAAGAAACTCGAGGTTGAAATATCAGAGTCTTTCCTGGTGCACTACATCCTGAACACCCTTCCACACCAATACAGACCCTTCAAAATCTCATACAACACACATAAGGATAAATGGTCAATTAATGAACTTATGACCATGTGTGGTCAAGAGGAAGAGAGACTGGTGATGGAAATGGGAGAAAGTGCAATGCTGGCAACGCGAGGAAAGGGAAAATCTCAAGGGAATCGGAAAGGGAAAGGTAAAATACCTCCCCAAGCCGATATCAAGAAGGATTCCAAGTGTTTCTTCTGTAAAAATAAGGGACACATGAAGAAGGAATGCACCAAATTTCAGAAATGGCTTGTAGACAAAGGTAATCCAATCTCGTTTGTTTGTTATGAATCTAATATGGTTAATGTCAATATTAACACATGGTGGATTGATTCTGGATCAACAATTCACATTTCAAATTCCTTGCAGGGTTTGCAAAACCTAAGGAAGCCAATGGGAAGTGAGCAAAGCATCTTATCAGGAAACAAGATGGGCTCGCATGTGGAGGCTATAGGAACATGCTATTTAACTTTAAGTAGTGGCTTTGTTTTAGAATTAGAAAAGACCTTTTATGTACCAAGTTTTTCTAGAAACTTGATTTCAATTTCAAGGCTTGTACCTTTTGGATATTCCTTTAACTTTTCAGAAACATCCTTCAGTTTATTTCATAAATCTGATTGTGTTGGGAATGGTATTTTGTCTAATGGTCTTTAGTGTATTAATTTACAAAACAATGTCACTTATGATTCAATGCATGTTCACATTGACACTAAAAAATGTGTTATTAATGAAAATTCCTCTAAATTATGGCACTGGAGACTAGGTCATATCTCCATAGAAAGAATTAAAAGATTGGTAAATGAAAGGGTACTTAATACTCTGGATTTTACTGATTTTGAGACTTGTGTGGACTGCATAAAGGGAAAGCAGACCAACAAGTCAAAGAAAGGTGCCAATAGGAGTTCGGACATATTAGAGATCATACATACTGATATATGTAGTCCAGACATGGACTCACATGGTCAGAGATACTTCATCTCTTTTATAGATGATTACTCATGATATATGTATCTCTACATGCTTCATAAAAAGAGCGAAGCATTAGATGCCTTTAAGATCTTTAAGGCTGAAGTAGAGAATCAAAGCAGCAAGCAAATTAAGATCGTGAGATCAGATATAGGTGGAGAATATTATGGTAGATACACAGAAGATGGACAAGCACCTGGGCCATTCAAAAAATTTCATCAAGAGCATGGGATTGTTGCCCAATACACCATGCCTAGTTCCTCCGACCAGAATGGTGTAACAGAAAGAAGAAACCGAACATTATTGAACATGGTGCGGAGTATGACTAGCAGCTCCAATCTTCCTAAATTCTTGTGGACTGAAGCACTTAAGAGGACAGTGTATATATTAAACCAAGTTCCAACCAAGGTTGTTCCTAAAACACCATTTGAATTATGGAAAGGTTGGAAACCGAGTTTGCGACATATGCGCGTTTGGGGATGCCCGTCTGAAGTGAGAATATATAATCCACAAGAGAAGAAGCTGGACCCAAGGACCATTAGTGGGTATTTCATTGGATATGTTGAAAGGTCTAAAGGTTACAAATTTTATTTTCCATCTAACAACACTAGGATTGTGGAGTCAAGAAATGTAAAGTTTCTTGAAAATGACTTGATCAATGGGAGCGATCAAACCAAGAACATAGTTTCTAAGAAGGATCATTTAGAATCTCAACCTTCCACCTCAAGGGAAAGATTGGTTATTATTCACAACACCCTTGAACAACCAATTTTTGAAGTTCCACATGCTGCTGACAACATTCCAGTAGATCAGATAGTTCAAGAATTTCCAAGAATTCTTGAATAATGAATTGAACCACATACTTCTCAGGAAGATGGAGGGACAACATTAAGAAGATATACTAGATGAAAGAGATCAACAATTCATGATGATTATGTTGTGTATCTGCAAGAATATGACTACGACATTGGAGCCAAAAATGATCCTGAGTCTTTTTCACAAGCCATGAGTTGCAAAGAATCAGAATTATGGTACGATGGCATGAAGGAAGAGATGAATTCTATGAAGAGTAACGAATTCTGGGATCTTGTTGAGTTTCCTAATGGTGCAAAATCCATTGGATGTAAATGAGTCTTTAAGACTAAGAAAGACTCATTGGGCAACATTGAGAGATACAAGGCAAGATTCGTTGCAAAGGGATTCACTCAGAAAGAAGGAAACGATTACAAGGAGACTTTCTCTCCTGTATCTAAGAAATATTCCTTGCGCATTATTATGGCATTAGTAGCCCATTTTGACTTGGAGTTGCACCAAATGGATGTGAAAACAACATTTCTTAATGGAGATCTAGAGGAGGAGGTCTACATGAAACAACCTGAAGGATTCTCCTCTAGTGATGGTGAGCAATTGGTTTTCAAGCTTAAGAAATCATTATACAGATTAAAACAAGCATCCCGCCAATGGTATTTGAAATTTCATAATGTAATTTCTTCTTTCGGTTTTGTAGAAAACATTATGGATGAATGTATATACCTTAAAGTCAGTGGGAGTAAAATCTATTTTCTTGTTTTATATGTGGATGAAATTTTTCTAGCAACCAATGATAAGTGTTTGCTACATGAGATGAAACAATTCCTCTCTAAAAATTTTGATATGAAGGATATGGGTGAGGCATCTTATGTCATTGGCATTAAGATTCATAGAGACAAATTTCGAGGCATCTTGGGTCTGTCTTAGGAAACCTATATTAATAAAATTTTAAAGAGATTTCAGATGAAGGATTTTTCACCAAGGGTCGCTCCCATTGTGAAGGGTGACAGGTTCAGTTTGAACCAATGCCCGAAGAATGACTTTGAAAGGGAACAAATGAAGAACATTCCATATGCTTTTGTTGTCGGAAGCCTAATGTATGCTCAGGTCTACACAAGACCTGACATTGCATTTGTTGTGGGAATGTTGAGACGATATCAGAGTGATCTAGGTTTAGACCACTGGAGAGCTGCAAAGAAATTAATGAGGTACCTTCAAGGAACCAAAGACTACATGCTTATGTATAGACGAACGAACAATTTGGAAGTGATTGGCTACTCAGATTCTGACTTTGCTGGATGTGTTGATTCACGCAAATCAACATCAGGATACATTTTTATGATGGTCGGTGGAGCTATATCATGGAGGAGTGCCAAGAAGACCTTGATTTCCACTTCCACTATGGAAGCCGAATTCGTCTCCTGTTTTGAGGCTACTTTACATGGTGTATGGCTTAAGAGTTTCATTTCTGGGCTTAGAATTATGGATTCTATCTCTAAGCCATTGAGAATATATTGCGACAATTCAGCTGCTGTTTTTATGGCTATAAGGGAACGTGTTAAAGAAAAGAAAGTGGTCACTGAGCACGTTAGCACTGAGTTGATGATCGCTGATCTTTTGACTAAGGGCATGCCGTTGTTTAAATTCAAATATCATGTAATGAATATGGGACTTGGTTCCATTATGTAGTTTCTGATTGTATGAACAATGTTATTTTAATGAAATTCTTAAATTTTGTGATGTCTTTCCCATATTTATGTGCACCTTAATTTGATTTGAGAGAATTCATCTGTGTAGGACCAAGAATAAACATATGGTTCATTCATTAAGAAATTGTTACCACATAAATTTTAATAGAAATAAATACATAGTAATACATGGAAGATAATACTTGTCATTAGAGGACTTATCGCCATGATTCATGTATCTATTACTTAATACAGATTATCAATGGTTTTTTAAAGATGAGACATTAAGATTGGAAGTATGGACCAAGTGGGAGAATGTTAAGCTCCCTCGAATTCTGGAAACGACCGCTTAATTTCTGGAAAGCTGCCTCTCCCAACATGCCAATATCTAAAAACTGATCTGCAGTTGTTTCCTTAATTTATGGAAACCAACTGCAGTAATTTCCCTAAATTCCGGAAATCAACTGCAGATAATTAATTTCTTGTTGGGAGCTATTGAAGTGGTCCATTACTCCCGCTGCAAGTTTTCTACCATGATTTGTGGAACACTTGACACACAACCAACCGAAGCTTGATGGAAGCTAGGCTATAAAGATTTATGTTTGGTCCCCAAGCTCACTAACTCAATCCCCTTCAGTTTTACACCATCAAGTTAGAGTGAGCAGAGCTTGGAAGTGCCTTAATATTTTCTCCACTATGTGTGCTCTCAAGCTGATATTCTCTCTACCTTTTCGTTGGAAACATAGCATTTATTTGCTGCTAGAGTTTTTCTACTGCGGTAAATTTAGTTACCAGAGAATTCATTTCTAATCACAGCCAAGAGAATGAATTTCTAATGACAGCCAATCGAAGGAAAGCTTTAGGCTTATGGTTATTTTCATAAGGGTTCATACACGTGTTTTGTTGGTGAAAACGTTTGGCTTGTGTGGACCGGAGGTTATGATTTCTTGCTGGTTTCTGTTCGGGCATATTATTTTACTTTTCTATAAATTTTGTTGAAGACTTGTTGCACAGAAAGAAATAATATTTTTCATAGCGACGGAGTTTCATTACTTGAAGAAAAATATGAAGTTTTAAAGAGTTTCAGCAAAACAGATTGGAGCTTTAGTAGAACAGATTGGAGTGTCAGAAAAACAGATTGGAGTTTCAGCAAAAAAGATTTGTAGCGAAAGGTTTTCATACAGTGAAGCAGCCGAAAGTTTTTGCATATAAAACATTTATTTAGAGAATCATTTCAACACCAATGGTTGGAGGTATTTAAGATTTACTGGGCAATTTAATTTTTACTTTTTGATTCTTTTAAGTTTTTATTCCGCATTATAGAATCGATATTTAGCTTACAAGCAGAACATCTGATAACTTCGATTGGGTCAAAAGGTACTCCTCACAATAAGGATGTGTATTTCTTATCCCTCTTTGCTTTGTAGAGATATTAGCTAGGGGGTAACATTATAAAGGTAGTGGTGCTAGAAAATTAATGCATAGCCTGCCGAATTTGATCAATACACGGTGATCGGGAAGAAATCAAATGAGTTTTGCCTCGTGTCTGTGGGGTACGAGTTTTCATTGGGAAATGACCCATTTCTGAACAGAGAGGGAGAGATATGGATAATTAACTAAGTTGTGTAATAAATAAGAAAGAGAAGAAAATATTCAAACTCGAATTCCTGCAGATCAGTGAAAGAGATAATCTGAGAAGCAAAGCTACAACATAATACAAAGAGCTAGGAAAATTGAAAAATTTACGAAATTTTCCAAATTCTCTCAAGCCTTGTGATTTATGTTAAATTTGCAAAATATAAACTGATACGAGGAAAACCATGCTAAAGATGGTAATTATAATTGACTAGGTAATGCAGATTGTCCTTGTATTCAAATCCGCTGTTGGGAAAAATACTGAGAGGGGGGGGGGTAGATGAATATTTTAGGACTTACTCAAATCTTTACTTTTCATAACCCAAAGCCATACACTACTTTGCTTAACTTGAGACTCATGCATACACGGATATGTTATAAAACTGTGTAAACACGAGAGATCTTCATGCCATTATACCATTACATAGTTACGGCAACATTCATTCTTCTAATAATTAGATAGCAGTAAGCCTCTACGATATGTAAGGAACAAATAATCACCGTAACATCACACATAGTTACGGGATTTAGGTGGAAACCCAATTCGGGAGAAAACCACCGCTGCCGTTGTCTCAGCCTTCAATATTTTATTATAAAGAAAAAATCTTACAACCATGTACTGGCGCAGACTCATACCAGCACGCAGGCACCCTAGCTCGTTTGACCTCTCTGGAAAGGGAGGCTACGACCCTGCTCTCGTTTACCCGGCCTCTCTGGAAGGAGAACTAGCCCACAACTCTCGTTTACAGCACTAGCACTGAAAGGGAGCTCGGGCCTTTGCTCCTGATTTACCAACCTCACCTGGAAGGGAGCTACAACCCCCTAACTGAAGGCTACAACCCTCAACACCACCATGGATCATGTTTCATCAATTTTCACACTGGATCCAAAATTTTCCTTTAGAACACAACTTGCAGGCCTCGTTTCATCATATTTTCATACTGGACCCACTCCACACATTTAATCTCAATCATACATCAAACTGAAACTTATAACTTCATCAACAGATAGCAGTAAACCAACAGAACAGATCAGACATCTCAGACCACAAACTTCAGCAAACCCTAGTTTTCATACGCGCTTTCATTTCACTGATACTGCGTATATACCCGCTTCCATTCACATAAACCCGCGTATACATCTGCACATATTTCAGAACTGATTTCACAACTCATACGCGCTTTCGCTTTATCAAACCCGCGTATATACGCGCTTCCGCTGTTCCAAACTAGCGTATAGATCTTCAGACATTATAGAGCAACATACTTCTTCAGATCAGATATTCAGTTCAGGTTTAACCCTTTACTTCAGACAGATGTTCACCTCATCTCAGATCTAAACATCCCATAAACAGATCTAGAAGATACAAATACATTTCAGATCTAGATTCCCTTCTTCATCATTTTCTTCATAGGTGCATCGCAAATTCAGATCTATCATCAAACTATTACCCTTTCCATTCAGACATACTTCAGAGTGAAGTCTCCATTCCAACCCAGACTCATGCACCCCCTTTGCACAATGATTTTCTTCTCCTTATATAGGTTTACCCTTTATCAATACCATGAGCCAAAACCACACCTCTTCCGATGGTATTCCTGGACGGGATCAAATAGACAACCCAGCGCTCAATACAATGGGTCAATACCATGGTAGTAACCCCTGGTTTTACACTTTTATAGTACAATTGAGCATACGCGACTTGGCATGTAATTTTCCGCGTGCATACGCTACTTCTTCTAGACAAACCCGCGTGTGCCTTGAGACACACACTTTTCATCACTGGTCTAGCACATACTGGAATTCCTTTCATCATTACATCTGAGCTGCTCTGTAGACACATCAGATTTACATCATTAATTAGTATATCAAGTCAGTTTCCATCAAGTACAACTTTCATCAAGTAGGTTGCCATCAACTTTATCAAGTGGGTTGCCATCAAGGACAACACTCTGCATCATATTGCCAACAATCTCCTCCTTTGGACTTGATGGCAACCACGATGGTGTTTGATCACAACAGATAGATAAATTAAGCATAATGATAGTCTCCCCCTATTCAAACACCATGTCACTCTCCCCCTTTGATATCAAGGTCAAAGGGAGGATCAACACCAACATAAGGTTTTTCTCCTCATGTCGAAAGAAGGGCGTTGTAGATCTGATGTGCACTGAAGTTACCATGCTCCCCCTGAGTTCATGCCGGATCTTCAAACATGTTTTTCAATGAAGTACATGACTCTATGACCTTCCTATCACCAAGGACTCATACTTACATCTAAGATCCAACCAAGTGGATTTACAGATGAGACTCAAGTACCCAACCAAGTGGGTTTACACAATTTGATCCAATTACCCAACCAAGTGGGCTTACAAATTTTGATCCAACTACCCAACCAAGTGGGTTTACACATTGAACAAGTCCTTACATGACTGAATATTACAATTTTACATCATAGGTCTCAACATGACCTTTTCATCAAATTACAAATATGACTTTTTATGACCAATACCAGAAATACCTCAAGAGAGAGATCATATTACAGAACCATCATAATGCCAACAATGCATTATACTCAGCAAGGCTAATGCTCCCCCTGAAAATGTGCATCCAAGCATCCTTTCCATATGAACAAGGCTCCTCCTTAGTTTGTGCAACTTGAATACTTTCAACAGCAAGTTATCAACAACAATCTCTGCATGATCTGTCCTTATCTTTGAATCATAAGATTTCCATCTCATCCATGTGTGAAAGCAAAGAATACTCTTCAGCAAAAAGCAACCAGGGCTCATCCATAATCACAAGAAACCATGTAACATGTCATCATCATTTAGAATTGAGAAATAAACAGATACAGTGCCAATAATACAATCATTAATAGTCAGACTGATGCTCCCTCTGAACCTGTGCTTCTGATCTTCAGCTGTCATACAAATTTCCTTGTCATAAGTGCATACGCGACTGTCTCCACTATAACTCGCGTGTATATGCGGCTTTGGTTCACAGAACCCGCATATGGAAAGTGAAACATAGAAAATTTCACATTCCTTCATCTCCCCCTGAGTTTGTACCACCTGTACCTGTCTTCTGCATATCAGATGCTCTGTCAAAAATAATCATAACCAGAATAACCAAAACAATCATGAGAATCACCATACATTGCTCTCCCTATGACAATACATTACTAATCTCTATAATGTATCTCACATCACTCCTGCAGTCGTTAAGAGAAGTAAGCTTCAGAAGCGGATGACTGCAGTAGGGTCAATATTCCCTATGTTTCTGACCAGTCCTCCTTCCTATTCCAGCTTTGCTTGAAATTTCTAGTTGCGTGCTGAAAATTAACCAATTTCTCAGATTTGTTCATCCTACATTCTTTTTCCACATGTCCATACTTGTTACAAGCATAACATCTTATATGACCAGAGAAGTAAGCATAAGGATCATAGTGTGTTTCTCTGTTCTTCCTTCTATTGCAATCAGCTTCTTTATGTCCATACTTGTTGCATGAAAAACAATGTCCCTTGAAGCAACCAGAGTACCTTTCTGAATAGAATCTGTTTGATTGTGACTGAAATGATCTGCTTCTGCAATTTGTTGCAACATGCCCATAATTATGACATTTAAAGCATTCAACATTATTGAATGATTTCCTTTGAGTATTCATGATTGTTGGTTGACCTTTTGTTTCTTTCAACACTTCAGGTTTTGCTTTGACATCCTTTGAATCTTTAGCACTTCCTTGTGAAATAGATTCTTCTTTAACTATTTCATGAAAACCCAGACCAAGTTTGATAGAAGGAGACCTTTGACTACTAAGAATATTGTCCAGAATCTTAGTACTATATTGAAACCTTAAGAGTTTATCCTTTTCTTCTAATTTACCTTTGAGAATGTTTACCTCAACCTCCAATTTTTGGCATTACTTCTTCATGCTTTCTTCGACCCTTTTTCCTTCTTCTACTTGATCATTCAATTTTAAAATTTCTTCCTTCAACCAATTTTCTTGTTCTTCACATGTTTGTAGCAGCTCTTCATTCTTCTTATTTGATTTTTCCAGATCTTCTTTGAGAGAGATGATTTCTGCTTCAAGTCCTTCCTTTTCAAATGATAGGGGTTCTTCATTCTTCTTATTTGATTTTTCCATATCTTCTTTGAGAGAGATGATTTCTGCTTCAAGTCTTTCACTTCGATTGGTTGCAAAGACATACAACTTTTGATACTTGTCTATCTGTTCATTCAGTATTTCTTTCTGTTCATTCATTCTAGAGATCATATCTTTGTAGACAGATTCTCTCTTATGAAATTGATTCCAATCATTGTTTTCATCATTGATCTTGAGATTTGCTTCTAGACTTATACTATTACGTTCACTATCTTCACCATTGCTTGCACAAGAAAGTGAATCACAAGAACAAAAATAAGTACCTGTCTTATCTTATTCATTTTCTGTCGCACATGTCTTCTGAGATGTCTTCTTTTGAGTAGCCTTCTTCTTTTGCTTCTTTTCCATAAGCACTTGTAGATCTTGGTCAGAATCTTCTTCTTCCTCATCAGATACTTCATTTGTATAATAACTCTTTTTCTTTTCAAATTGTTTCCCTTTACCATGATTATCTTCATAAGGACATTTAGCAGCATAATGACCAACTTTTCCACAAGCAAAACACTTGAAGGGAAGCTTACCTTTGAATCTTCCAATTCCTAGTTGGAGTCTTCTCACAAAATTTGCTTCTTCCTCTTCTGATATATAATTTGATTCCTTGACATCTACCTTTTCTTTTCCTTTTGCACACACCTTAAAAGCAGCTTCTTTGATTTGAGAGGGACCTCCTTGTCTCATTTCATAAGCAGTCAGAATACCATGTAGTTGAACAATAGTAAGAGTTTGCAGATCTTGCCTTTCTTCAATAGCTGATACTTTTGACTCAAATTTTGAAGTCAGAGATCTTAAGACTTTTTCCACCAGAGTAGTATCGGTTATGGTTTCACCCAAACTTCTCATACGATTTATAATATCATCTAGACGTAAAAAGAAACTAGCAATACTCTCATCACTATGCATCCTTAAATTTTCATATTCAATTCTGAGAGTTTGGAGTTTTGCACTTTTTACCTTTGTATCTCCTTCATAGCTCAGAATGATTTTGTCCCATATTTATTTTGCTAAATTTAGCTGCATCACTTTATCAAATTCTGGTTCAGACATGCTTCCTAACAAAACATTGACTTCTTTGGCATTGACTTCATATTTCTTCCTTTCTGCTGCATCAGTAGGAATACTTGCCAGATACTGATAACCTTCTTCCACGATTGCCCATACTTCTACACCAAGGCTTTGCAGATATGCTTTTGTTCGTATCTTCCATAATAACAGATTACTTCCATTGAATATAGGTGGCTTTAAAGACAATACTCCTTCATGACTTCCCATTGCGACGGATCTCCTTCAAGCGATCAAGCTTCTGCAAAAAGGACCTGCTCCGATACCAATTGTTGGGAAAAATACTGAGAGGGGGGGTGAATCAGTATTTAGGGCATACTCAAATATTTTTACTTTTTCTTACTTCAAAACCCATACGCTACTTTGCTTAACCAGACTCGCGTATACACGCGGATATCCTTCATAAAACTCGCGTATACACAGAGATCTTATTATGCCATTAATTCTTTACATAGTTCTATGCAACATTCATTCTTCTGATAATTAGATAACAGTAAGCATGTGCAGTAATAACAGAACAAACCATCACACATAAGCATCACACATGAACACCAGGATTTTAGGTGGAAACCCAAGTCGGGAGAAAACCACCGTTGTCGTTGTCTCAGCCTTCAATATTATATTATAAAGAAAACATCTTACAACTATGTACTGGCGCAGACTCATACCAGTATGCAGACACCCACCTGCGCTCGTTTACCAACCTCTCCTAGAAGGGAGCTACGACCCCCTACTCTCATTTACCAGCCTCTCCTGGAAGGGAGCTACGACCCCCTGCTCTCGTTTACCAGCCTCACCTAGAAGGGAGCTACGACCCCCTGCTCTCGTTTACCAGCCTCACCTGAAAGGGAGCTACGACCCCCTGCTCTTGTTTACCAACCTCACCTGGAAGGGAGCTACAACCCCTGACTGAAGGCTACAACCCTCAACACCACCATGGATCACGTTTCATCAATTTTCACACTGGATCCAAAATTTTCCTTTAGAACACAACTTGCAGGCCTCGTTTCATCATATTTTCAGACTAGACCCACTCCACACATTTAAGCTCAATCATACATCAAACTGATACTTATAACTTCATCAACAGATAGCAGTAAACCAACAGAATAGATCAGACATCTCAGACCACAAACTTCAGCAAACCCTAGTTTTCATACGTTCTTTCCTTTCACTGATACCGCGTATATACGCGCTTCCATTCACATAAACCCGCATGTACATCTGCACATATTTCAGAACTGATTTCACAAGTCATACGCACTTTCGCTTTATCAAACCCGCGTATATACGCGCTTCCGCTGTTCCAAACTAGTGTATAGATCTTCAGACATTATAGAGCAACATACTTCTTCAGATCAGATATTCAGTTCAAAATTAACCCTTTACTTCAGACAGATGTTCGCCTCATCTCAGATCTAAACATCCCATAAACAGATCTAGAAGATACAAATACATTTCAGATCTAGATTCCCTTCTTCATCATTTTCTTCGTAGGTGCATCGCAGATTCAGATCTATCATCAAACTGTTACCCTTTCCATTCAGACATACTTCAGAGTGAAGTCTCCATTCCAACCTAGACTCATGCACCCCCTTTGCACAATGATTTTCTTCTCCTTATATAGGTTTACCCTTTATCAATACCATGAGCCAAAACCACACCTCTTCCGATGGTATTCTTGGACGGGATCAAACAGACAACCCAGCGCTCAATACAATGGGTCAATACCATGGTAGTAACCCCTGGTTTTACACTTTTAGAGTACAATTGAGCATACGCGACTTGGCACGTACTTTCCCGCGTGCATACGCTACTTCTTCTAGACAAACCTGCGTATGCCTTGAGACACACACTTTTCATCACTGGTCTAGCACATACTGGAATTCCTTTCATCATTACATCTGAGCTGCTCTGTAGACACATCAGATTTACATCATTAATTAGTATATCAAGTCAGTTTCCATCAATTACAACTTTCATCAAGTAGGTTGCCATCATCTTTATCAAGTGGGTTGCCATCAAGGACAACACTCTGCATCATATTGCCAACATCCGCACACTCAGACATAGAGACGGGGTAATCAAATTCACCCTTATATTCAAATTCACACACTCAAATATAGAGACATGGCATTTGATTTACCTGGAGGCATTTGATAAAATAACACCAGCACAAACATGTTCAAATCAATGGGCCTATTCAGAAAATTGAATATTATTAAAAATTCTAACTTTACTTGAATATGTAATATTCTTTTTTCTTGACCTAGTTAATATGAACAGAATTTACTTATATATGGACAGAATTTACCTATTGTATTTATAGTGGTATTTCCTCTAGTATTTGCCTAAAGGCATCTAGAAATTTTATGGAGCCTGCAAAAAGGGAAAGGAGTTAGATAATGATTGGGGGCATCTTGAGTTTATCTATCTTGTTATGTTTTGTTGGGATGAAAACCCCATATTGACTTTGGTTGTTGAATCCATACAAGGTCCCCTATTATCCTTGTGTAGTCTTATTGAGCAGTCGATCATGTCATTTGGCAAGGGGTTTCATGGTTAAGTATTCTGACATGCATGTTTTAGTGTAGTCTTGTTGAACAATCGGGCAAGGAATTTGGCAAGGGGTTTCATGATTAATTATTCTGGTAGGTATAATTCATAGTTAATAATACAAATAAATGTTGCATCTTTTACAGATCCTTTGTGTTTGGCCTGTTAGTATTTGAATTAGAACATTGAAATGTTTTAGATCTATTGATTAGTTAGTTGTTTGGAACCTTACAATGTTATCAGAATGGTATCATAATTGTGCAATATGTTGGAAATAACTCCCAACCACCGCCATGAATAAGATGTGGCAGTAGCCCACGCTTCATCGATTTTTGTTGCAAGGAAGGATAAGCCTAGATCTAAGAGCCGGAGGCATTTTCATGCAATGTTCAAAAAAACAGAGTAGAGCCCATACTCTGTGTTTATTTCTTCAACCACCGTATTACTTACCTTTTTGCCCGCAGGCGCAACCTGCAACTTTTAAGTTTTAAACCTTAAGCCTTTCGCAATGTTAAGTTTCAGTCGATGCGATATCGACGGGACCCACTTACCTTCACCGCACTTTGCAAACACTTGAATTCCTCTACAATTCACCATTTCCTTAGTTTTATGGATTTCACACTTACCGTGCTTTTCCACATCGTCGCCCGCACATTGCAACTTTTATTGTTTAAATTTTAAGCCCGCAACCAAACTTAAGTTTCTGCCGATGTGATCTGGCGAGACCCACCAATCTTTACCATATTTGCAAACCACCACAATCCTTTGCATTTTCACTTATCCCTTAGTTTTTCGTATATCGCACTTACCACCGTTTTAGTGCCCACAACCTGCAGTTCGCAAGTTTTTCCATTTAAGTCTTTAAGCCGCCCGTAGTGCGCATTTCGTAAGTTCTTTGATTTAAGTTTAAAGCTGCCCCCAAAGTTAAGTTATTTGCGATGCGATGCACCCGCAAAGCGCACATCGCAAGCTAAGGAGGATAGCGCACAAAGGCATCCACAAGTTAAATTTTTTTTGAATGTGATGCAATATGTGCCATGTCACATCGCACATCGCAAGTTTTAAGTTGTTCCCATCACATGCGCCAAGTTAAATTTTAAGATCGTTGGTATGTGATTTGTGATGGAGCGCCAGACGCGATGAGGTTTCAGAGCCGAAACGCATAAAATTTCAGATCTGCCCTTTTGTGTGTTGAATGTTGTTTTCATGTAGAAACATCAAAAGAGAGCAGAGGACGACTTTAGTTGTTGAACGCCCATTCCCGCATTGAATTTCTTTCAATGCTCAAGCTTCGGCCATTTTGTATAAACTTAATGTAGTTTCCATAGGTTTTACAGAGTGGAATGAATCGAATTTAGAGAAGAGTTGAATAAATTTCAAAAAGAGTTCCTATCTTGTGTTGATCGATGTGTGTGTGTGTGCGTGTGTGTGTGAATGTTATTTTGCATTATAGCATTCTCTGTGTTGCAAAGGGGGAACACATTCCTCTGCAGTTTTTTATTTGTTTGATATCTCAACATGGTATCAGAATAGGTCTAGGCTCTCAGTGAAAGAAGCATGAGTTTTCTCTTTACTGAAGAAGCTGAAATATTTTTGTTTGTAGAAGCAAAAGTCTCCAGCAGTGAGAAATATTTTACAATAGTAAGAAAGTTGTTTCCACAGTCAAGATGGCAGCAACAGGCACAAGCCTGAAAAATCCACAATTACCACAGTTTAATGGGAAGAATTATGACTATTGGGCCATTAAAATGAAGGCCCTGTTTGCTTCACAAGATATTTGGGAGCTGGTGGAACATAATTTCCAAGAACCAACAGATGCAACAACACTTAATTCTTTGACACAAGAACAAAGAGATTTGTTGAGAGAGAATAGGAAGAAGGACTCAAAATCCATCTTCTATATCTTTCAAGCAGTACATGAGAGTATTTTCCCAAGGATTGCAGCAGCAACAAAGTCTAAGGAGGCATGGGACACCCTCCAAACATCGTACCAAGGTATGGCAAAAGTGAAGACAACAAAACTTCAAATACTGAGAAGAGATTTTGAAACTCTTTGTATGAAAGAGTTTGATAACATAGACTCATTCTTCACACATGTGGTTGGGTTGGTTACCCAGATAAGGTCTCATGGAGAGACATTTGAAGAAAGAAGAATAGTGGAGAAAATCTTAAGAAGTCTACCATCAAGGTTTGATTGCATAGTAGTGGCCATAAAAGAGACAAAGGATCTCTCATAGTTTTCAGTGGATGAGCTTCATGGATCACTGATGTCCCATGAACATAGACTGAACAAAGCAACAGACTCCTCATTGGAGCATGCATTCAAGAAACAAATTTCTTTTGGTCAAGGTAGAGGTTGAGGAATATCAAACTATCGAGGAAGAGGAAGAAGCCCACATAGAGGTGGAAGAAGCAGCCCTGCAAGCTCAAGTGGAAGGGACAGAAACCAGAATCCAAGTGAAGGATCAAGCCAAAATCAAGCACAAGGACAAAGGTATGATAGATCTCAAGTCCAATGTCATTATTGCAAAAAGTACGGGCATTATGAAAATGAATGTAGAAAGAAGAAAAATGACATGAGTAGTAAACCTAGTGTAAATTTTACAAAAGAAAATCAAAACTAAGGAAATGTGCTTTTAGCTTGTAATGTAGCACAAGAAATACAAGAAGATGTATGGTTCTTAGATTCAAGTTGTAGTAACCATATGACTGGAAACATAGAAATGTTTTCCAATCTAGACAAGAGTGTAAAATCTGAAGTGACAACAGGGACTGACAGCAAGGTCTCTGTCACGAGGAAGGAAGAGTAAAATTACTGACAAATAAGGGAGAGAAGAAGTTTATGCCAGATTTCTATTATGTACCTCACCTGAAATGTAACCTTCTAAGAATTTGACAGCTTGTGAATAAGGGCTACAATGTGTTTTTTAAGAATGATGTATGCACAATCATAGATATACCTCCAAGTAAACAGGTCATTGAAAAAGTGCATATGAAAATCAATAGGATGTTTCCTCTTAAGATCAGAGCAAACTTGAAGGAAGGAGGTGTTTTAGTCGTTGTCACACAAAAAATCTTTCAAGAAGAAGTGAAAGATGAGAACTGGTTGTGGCATTTGAGATTTGGACATCTCAATTTCAGAGGTTTGAACTTGTTGAATATAAAAGGGATGGTAAAGGGATTACCACTCATAGATAATCTAGATAACCTATGTGAAGGTTGCATCTTTGGAAAACAACACGGAGAATCATTTCTAGCAAGAAAGAGTATAAAGGAAAAGGCACTCTTAGAGATTGTCCACTCAGATTTGTGTGGACCAATGAAAACGCCATCATTAGCTGGCAGTCATTATGTCTTGGCATTTATAGATGATTATACAAGAAAGACATGGGTTTATTTTCTAAAATAGAAAAGTGAATTGTTTGAATAGTTCTACCACTTAAAAGCTCTTGTTGAAAAGCAAAGTGGACACTACATAAAAGTGTTGATAACTGACAGAGGAGGAGAGTATATCTCCAAAGACTTCCTACGTTTCTGCAGGGAGCATGGGATTCACGAGAAATTTACCACAAGGCATACACCTCAACAAAATGGTGTAGTAGAAAGAAATAATAGAACCATCATGGACATGGTAAGAAGTATGTTGAAGGCAAAGCATTTGCAAAATGAGTATTGGGAAAAAGATGTAAATTGTGCGGCTTATATTTTAAATACATGTCCAACCAAAGTTATTATGAACAAAGTTCCAGAAGAAGCATGGAGTGGAACAAAGCAATTTGTCACTCACATGAGGGTGTTTGGATGTGTGGCATGTGCACATGTCCCAGATCAGTTAAAGAAGAAGTAGGACAACAAGGATGAGAAGTGTATATTTATTGGATATAGTGATGAATCCAAGGCCTACAAGCTCTATAATCCATCAACCAAGAAGGTAATAATCAACAAATATGTTCAGTTCATTGAAGAAGAAGCTTGGGATGGAAGTTTAGAGAAGACGGTGAATGTGAAGACATGTATTTCACATTAATATAAAGAGGATTTTATTGCAGAAAATAATTCCTCAACGGTGGCTTCTCCTCCATCTACACAAGCTCAACATAGCACACCACAAGCAAGCAATAGAGAAACATCACAAAACCAAGGAAGTGCTTCTCCAAGCACACCACAGGGATCAACAACTCCCTCGAGTTCAAGTGCAACTCCAAGCACATCTTTAGAAAATACAAGAAGACCAAAACTCATAAATTTAAGTGAAATTTATGAGCAAGAAGAAGTAAATAGTAATGCTGGTCTGAATTCTTTATTTTCTTTATTTTGTTCATGTTGATGACCCAATCCATTTTGAAGATGTAGTCAAAGAAGAGAAATGGATTGAAGCAATGAATGAAGAGATAGGAGCAATAGAAAAGAATGACACATGGGAGTTAGTGGACCTCCCACAAGGAAAATAAGTTATTGGAGTGAAATGGGTCTATAAGACGAAGAGCAACATTGAAGGAAAGATAAAAAGGCACAAAGCAAGACTTGTTGTCAAAGGCTACAAGCAACAACAAGGAAGAGACTATGAGGAAACCTTTGCACCTGTTGCAAGGATGGAGACATTGCGGACAATGTTGTTAATAGCAGCACAACAGAAGTGGAAATTTTATCAAATGGATGTGAAGTCAGCATTCTTGAATGGAGTGTTGAAAGAGGAGGTATATGTTGAACAACCTCTTCGCTATGAGATAGAAGGCCAAGAACACAAGGTGTGTAAGTTGAAGAAAGCTTGGGCTGAAGAAAGCACCAAGAGCATGGTACAACATGATTGATGCTTACCTGATATACAATGAGTTTGACAAGTGTGATGGTGAACCCACACTCTACATCAAAGAAAATGACAGTAAAATTATTATTGTTGTTTTATATGTAGATGATTTGATTTTCAGAGGCAATGAAGTTTCTCTCATTGTTGATTTTAAAGCAGTCATGAAGAGTGAATTTGAAATGAATGACTTGGTTTTATTGAGATATTTTTTTGGCATATAAGTAAAGAAAAATGAAAAGGGAAATTTTATTTCCCAAGAAAAATATGTTGCAGAAGTTTTAAAGAGGTTCAATATGCAGAACAACAAAGCATTAGCAACTCCAAATATCATGGGGTTGAAGTTAAACAAGGAAGGTTGCAACAAGAATGTCTATCCGACATTGTACAAGAGCATAGTTGGCAGTCTAATGTATTTGACTGCAACTAGGCCTGATATTATGTATGCAGTGAGTTTAATATCTAGATTCATAGAGACACCAAAGGAGACACATTGACAAGCAACCAAGAGAATTTTAAGGTATGTGAATAGAACAAAGGAGTACGGTGTTCTACACTCCTCAACTGATATTTTAAATTGATTGGTTACATTGACAATCATTGGGCTGGAAGTGTAGATGATAGAAAGGGCACATATGGATATGTTTTTCATTTTGGATCAGGAGCCATTTTATGGGCTTCCAAGAAGTAGCCAATAGTTTCATTATCAACAATAGAAGCTGAATATGTAGCAGCAAAAATAGATGCATGCCAAGAAGTATGGATGAGAAGGATGCTGAGAGATTTATGTCATGAGCAAGACAAAGGAACCACAATTTATTGTGATGACAGCTCAGCAATTTCCTTGTCAAAGAATTCTGTTTTCCACAAGAGAACGAATCATATTGATGCAAAGTATCATTTTATAAGAGAACTAGTTAACAATGGTGAAATTATTTTGTAGCATTGCAGGTCAGAGGAACAGATTGTTGATATCCTCACAAAGCCATTGGGAAAGAAAAGTTTTGTTTATCTCAGACAATATCTGTGAATGATCGATGGCAACAATTGTGATTAAGGGGGAATGTTGGAAATAACTTCCAACCACTGCCATGAATAAGATGTGGCAGCAACCCACGCTTCATCAATTTTTGTTGTAGGGAAGGACAAGCCCAAATCCAAGAGTTGGAGGCGTTTTCACACAATGTTTAGAAAAAATTAGCAGAGCCCATAATCTGTGTTTATTTCTTCAACCACCACATTACTTACCTTTTTTCTCGCAAGCGCAGCCCGCAAATTTTATGTTTTAAACCTTAAGCCTTTAACAATGTTAATTTTTCGCCGATGCCATATAGACGGGACCCACTTACCTCCATCGCACTTTGAAAACACTAGAATTCCTTTAAAATATGCCATTTCCTTAGTTTTATGGATTTCGCACTTACCATGATTTTTTGCATCGCCACCCGCACATCGCAACTTTTATTGCTTAACTTTTAAGGCTGCACCCAAACTTAAGTTTCCGTCAATGTGATCTGGCGGGACCCACCAAATTTTACCGCATTTGTAAACCACCACAATCCTTTGTATTTCTGCTTGTCCCTTTGTTTTTCGTATATCGCACTTACCACCATTTTAGTGCCCACAACCCACAGTTCACAAGTTTTTTCATTTAATTATTTAAGCTGCCCACAGTGCGCACTTCAAAAGTTATTTTATTTAAGTTTAAAACCGCCCACAAATTTAAGTTATCTGTGATGCGATGCACCCGCAAAGCACACATCGCAAGCTTAGGAGGATATCACATAAAGGCACCCACAAGTTAAATGTTTTTTGAATGCGATGCGATATGTGCCACGTCACATCGCACATCACAATTTTTAAGTTGTTCCTGTATATGCGCCAAGTTAAATGTTAAGATCGACGGTATGCGATTTGCGATGGAGTGCTAGACACGATGAGGTTTTATAGCCGAAACACATAAAATTTCAGATCTTCCCTTTTGTGTGTTGAATGTTGTTTTCGTGCATAAACAAAAAAACAAAGTGGAGGACGACTTTAGTTTTTGAACGGCCATTCCCGCATTGAATTTCTTTCAATGCTCAGGCTTCGACCATTTTGTATAAACTTAATGTAATTTCCATATGTTTTACAGACTAGAATGACTTGAATTTAGAGAAGAGTTGAATAAATTTCAAAAAGAGTTCCTCTCCTATGTTGATCGTTGTCTGTATTTGTGTGTGTGAATGTTATTTTGAATTATAGCATTCTCTGTGTTGCAAAGGGGGAACACATTCCTCTGTAGTTTGTTTTTTGTTTTATATTTCAACACAATATTCTGCTAACTTAAGGGATTTTTATATACAAGATTTGAAAAAATTGTCGTAACTTCTGCGAGATTTCATCTCACCCTAGATGACCTTCTCCATCTTCGTGGTACTCGATATCACTCTATTGGTCTCTTGGTTTCCAACTAATTATTCCTACAACCAATTTGAGGCGCAGATCTACATCCGCAGAGGTTTTCATGCTGATCATTTTTTGGGTGTCAAGGGTTCTCGCTTATCTGCAGGTTATTAAAGGCGAGTTTGGTCCAGTTGTGATAGGAAAAAGAGGTTGATTGGGTCTAAGGGAGGCATACCCACTACTGCCACAAAATCGCAGAGGTTGAAATTATAGATCAGACTATCTATTCATCTCGCTAATGAAGTGTTCAATGTTCAAACATAAGATCGAAGCCGCTCATACACCAGATACCATAGGCCAATAGGGTATATTCCCGTGCACAAGTTTGGTTCAGTCACTCACCATATTACAGGGTCCAATAGGCCATATGTTGTCGCAATCTGTCATCAAATGAGCAATAGGGATGTCGAGGTAAGACTCTGTGGTTGCAAGGATCAAGAGGCAGCATATCAAGCCGGTGGGTTGGGTGGTGGATTGTGAGGCACGAACGTCATTGCGACATCACCGAGGCTCGGGAGAAGGGTTGAAGTTTTGATTTTTATTTACCCGACATATAATTTTTTTTTTTGACGTTTTGGGTCTTTATTTTTACCTTCAAGAAATGCTATGTTTAAAATTTTTCCCTTTAAGAGTGATTTTCTCATAAAAAATTAACCCTTCACCAATGAAACTTTAATTAAAAAATTACCCTTCAATAACATAATTATGTTAAAAAAATTCACACATATATTACAAGGAAAAAACAAATTAACATAACACACAAATGACTTATTAAATCTTGAATCTTGGTTTGAAATAGCATGGAACGCTCAATATAAAATCATTGGAACCTGAAATCAAATGTCCTTGACACTTACATGCCATTGCATTTGCATATATGACATATGACTAAGGAGATATTATGGGCATATAAAATGACTAACACAGTAAAACTATTGAATGTTATCAATAAAAAATCAAAAGTAGATTAATTAATATGGTTTACATAATCTAATATATACTATTAGATCTAAATATAAAATATTTTTTTTACCATATATATATTTTTAGCAATTCTTTGGATCATGGGATATACACTAATATTAATAAGATTGAATGCATAGTATCTAAACTTTTTAAAATTCAAACAACTAAACTTATAATAAATGGACATTGTGGATCTCTTAACATCACGTTATAGGATTATGTTATTATGTTATGTTTTCCTCCATTATTACATTCTTATACAAAATTGAAGCTTGAACAAGTGTGAAGTATTTGGTTGGTGCTTTTTTTTTTTTTTTTAAATACTCCAATGTGCCTCATATGCCAATGCATTTTCCCATTGATTGGTATAGGGTACACTGCTAACATGTTTTCCTCAAAAGAAAATCTTAATCTGCCTTGTTACATATGTTTGTGTTATGCACCAATGTGTAGCTATGTTAAGTACACTTCAAAATCTATTTTCTAAATAAAATAATTTAATGGAACCTTGATGCAATGCTCCTTGTATAAATATACATCAATTCAGTGGTCTATTTAGAATGCACTAGAGAACTGGTATGTTTAGTGCACATTGCACAACAATTATTTTAAAACTTATTATACTACACAACATATCAATTGAATCAATATAGTTATTTTATTTAGTGCATTGACATTTTTTAATAAAATTTTAGCCTCATGTAGTGTGCATGGTATTGTACACATGAGTGCCTCTTCTTTTTAAATTATCATTTTAGCAAAATATAGGTTTCATATTAACCCTAAAACCAGCATGTGGTAACATGATGTAGATGTTTGTTGTACTTAGTAACAAGCTTCGGGAAAATTATATGTTTTCCTTACCATGTTGCATCTTTTTCAAAGTATTTATTTTACAAAAAAATGAGTTTGGGAGGATGTATATCTATCAAGAGAGAGAGTGGTGTTATGAAAATGTAAATTTCAAGACTTTAAAGGTTTATGTGCTCAAAAAATACTTTGCTAAAAACTTTTCTTTGCCTATTCACCTCCACTAAAAAGAGAACAAGAACAAAAGTTTTATTAATTGGTGTTTTCTTTGTAGTGATTGGACTCTTCTTTGTTGGAGGAAATTCCCTTACTTAGTTTCAATATCATGAGCTTAAGGTGTCATGAGAAACATTAATCTTATTACCCTCTCATAGGTCTTATGCAAATGGTGCCTAAGTCAAACTTGTGTTTTTTATGGTGGAAAGTAAGCATATATAATTTTGTCTCTTAATATTTGGTGTAGTTTAATTGTTCTATATTTTGGTCTTTTTGTCAAAATTTGGTGATAAAATTCTTCGAAAAATTGTAATTTTCCATTATTTATATTGTGTTTTTGAATGCATAAATGGATTGAATGCCCTAAAAAACCTCGGAGCACTTAAATTGTGTAGAATATGTAATTAAAATCTAAAATCCAACAAATTCATTACTCAAAAAAACCAAAACACTAGACAATTAAAATACACTTTTACATTTTAATATTATCCTAGATTTCAAAAAACCCTTTATCCACATATAAAGGTATACAATTATATATTTTGTAAAAGAAAAAAGAGGAAAGAAAATTACTAACTAATATATATTGTGATTCCATTTAAAAGTAAATATGAAAAAAATGTACTTGTTTTTTTCAAGTTTGTTTGAAACATAGTGATTTGATATTGAATGCTAATATATATATTTTTTTGATGGTTTAATAAAAAAATTTAAAATTTTATATGAATGATTTTTTTGAGGTGTGATGCAAGAAAAGCTAATGGAATTTTTATTTATTTATTTATTTTTTATATCTATTTATTTTTATTTTTATTATTTTTATTATTATTTTTTTTTATTTAATTTTGTTTTTTTTTTAAAGAAATTATTGTGTTAAAAAATTATGAAAAATAATAATTAGAGAGATAATATTAATTTCATAATTTTTTAACACAATAATTTCTTAACTATATTGTTAAAATAATAATAATAATAATTAATTAATTAATTAATTAATTAATTAAGTAAACACAAAAAATAATAATAATAAAAATAAATAGATATAAAAATAAATAAATAATAATTACATTAGCTTTTCTTCCAACCGACCCCCTTAATAAAATTAAAAATAAAAATTCTCCTCAAAATTTACTATTTATATTTTATTCTTTTGCCCTAATCCTCACAAATCTTTCAAAGAATATTGGGCGTTTACCCATGAAGATGGACTCACTTAAGAAGTCTAAAACGTTGGGTTATTAAAAATACTCAGAACAGGTTATTCCTCTATTTCGAAAACTAATTCACTTGCATAGACTTTCTTTTTAAAATTATTGATATATGTTAATCATTATATTTTACCTTTTAAAATTAATGGGTTGATTCACATGGTGTTATTTGTTATTTGATAATTTATGTGGTGATTTCATTATTGTATTAGGTAAATGTAAAAAGGTAAATTTTGATCATCAAAATAAGAAACAACTAAAATATATCAATATCTTTCATTTATGATCATAGATAAAGATTTATATTAAAATATAAATAAATATAAGATTCTTCCACAAAAATTGCCTATCAACATAAATATTTTTTTTTTTTTTTTTTTTTAAATCTCAACAATTTTCATAACAAAAATGGTTATAAATTTTTTGTATAGTAAAATTAAATGTTACTATTATTATTTAACTATTCCAACCCACTCGCTCATCATTTATATGTTTTTTTACATAATCATCATATTTTTGGTTTCCCATAGATAACATTATTATTTTCTGCTTCTGTATTTCCATATTAAATTCAAGACACAAGCAAACAAAAAACATACATCTATATATTATATTTCTTTCGACATTAATCCTCAATAATTGTACCAAGAGGATAAGAGGATAAAAGTTTTATGATGATGTATCATTATCATGAACATATAAATGAAAGCACTAAATTATATATATTTTCAAAAATCTTGGTAAATGAAAAATGTATTAAGACGATATCACCTAGACTTGATGATGGGCTATTGATTAAGTTTGCAAGGTGTGACCCCTTTTGAAAGTCACCTGGGAATTGAAAGTAGAAGATGTAGGGGAGGGATGCCATTACTTGGGCGCCCTCCATTCAATGTCTACAAACCATGTGGCTAGCACACCACGTGTTGTACGACACTTGCCAGCTACCATTGTTGACGTGTTCCAGTTGGTGAGGGAGTTAAATTCGAGCTCCTTCCGTACTTTTAGGGTTTCAAACGACCTGTTATGTAACATGTGTTCCACACCCTGTGCATTTCTATTTAGGGCAGGATGTTGCTCGGAGAGCTCTTCTGGTGGTTGCGCATTGTGTCGCCAGTGCTGGTGCATGTCTGCTTGCTCTGTTGATCAGATGCTCGCGGTTTCTATTGTTGTTTGGATGGCTTGTTGGTTTGTCACTCTTTTGTTGATGTTTCTCCTGCGCCCTACTGTGGACATGTTTGGTTCCTCTGACCGCCATAGCTTGCTCCTCCACTGTCAAACTTCCCTCCTCGACTACTCAATGCTGTGCGAAGTTGTTGACAGCTTCATCCCCTCTACTGGTTTGCAGAGGTACCATGATTTTAAAGTAATTTTTCATTTTTGAGGGTTTTTTCGAGGGTAATTTTTGCAGAAGTTGTGTTTCTTGCATTTTCGAGGGTTTTTACAGAGATTTTGGCTAATTTATGCTATTTTTGAGGGTTCTGCAGGTATTTTTGAACTATGGCCGGCTCTGGCTATCATTTGGCTCCTACATCGACGTTTTCCTCTGCATTTGGCATGGCGTCTTCACCTCCCGGTGGGAAAATAATTCCTACCAGCCCACTGTTGTGTTTTTCAACACTTGAAAACATGTGCTTATGAACACTTATAATCTATTTCAGTTCAATTTAGCTCTTCTTCAGACTGTTTGCTCATGGCACTGTGTGTTCTTCATCTTATGTAGTTTAGGGTTTAGGGTTTCTAGTGGTATATGTAATTTCTCTTGTCGTTGTTTTTGCTCTGTGCACATGTGCCTTAGGGTTTAGGGTTTCTAGTGGTATATGTAATTTCTCTTGTTGTTTTCTCTACTATGTGCACATGTGCCTTCCTCGATTCTGTGATATCTTTCCTCCTTTCCTCTGATTATACACATGATCACATATCCTTTCCCTTTGGAACAAGTGCCACCTAAATCTATTGAATTCAGAAAAAAAAAAATCATATGGGTTTTACAATTAGTCCTTGGCTGATATTAGTTTTTTTGCTCTGTTGCATTTTCTGTTCTAAATTTTGGTATTGTTCTACACTTCCTTGTTCATAAATTCAGATTTTTGTTCTTGCTTGTAAGTTTTGTTTTGTTCATGCTTTTCTATTTCTGTTCACTCTTATGTTTTGTTCATGTGTGTGTTATCTCATATATTCTTAAATTGTTGGAAAGCATTCGCTTGTGACTCTGTGAGTTCTAGCAACAGTAACCAATAAATTGCTTAAGGATTTTATCTGTATCTCCACTCTTATAATGAGTTTTGGCAATATATGTACTATGTAGTGAAGCTGTGAGCTTCAAGAAAAACTTGAATATCCTTTTTGTTTAATGAATTTTATGTTTGCAGCCAAAGATGTTTCCAAGTGTTGATAAATTTCTAATTTTTCCTTTTTGGATTGGAGTGGACTAAGATAGGTAAAGTGTTGGAGTGGAGTAGGATAGGTAAAGTGTTAAAAAAAAAAATTGTGGAGCATTCATTTGTATTTGTTTCAAATGGGATGGGAGGTGGTTAGTTGAGAATGGAGTTGTTGGATGCAATAAAACATAAACAAGAGTTGTGTTGCATATATGTGAAGCTCATGCTGCTGGTTTATTTAACTCTAGGACCCTTTTTTCATATATTATAGCATCATATTATTACTTCTCTGCCACATGTGAGATACAACGAACTTATTATTGTATTTACATATCACCTATGCAGGGTGCAGTTGAACGCTTTAATTTCAGTTAAACTCAATTTTTATCTGAAGTTCTGTTTAATATGCTTTTCTTTTTGGAATTACTACTTTTCTTTTTCTAGTTTCCTGCAGCACATTTGATTATTGAGGTACTGGAATTTTCATGTCAAATTCACTTATATTATGCTTCTAGTTGGATATTTCCCATCCTCCTTTCGGAAAACCATATTTCTTGGTAGCATTATACTTCTAAAAAACTTGATTCCGAAGTGCCAATGCTCTTTACAATGATATATTGTTTATCTTTTAGAATGGAACTAAAAATTGAAATATGAGTGGTATAACTAAAGAAGTTTCATCACCTGTTCTAGTTTCCACTTTGAGACATTTAGAGACATTTTTCTTTTACTGCACTTTCCTTTAGAGACATTTCTTTCTTCTTTCAATGCATCCAAATGAATTCTCAAAATTATTCTGCTATTTCAAAATACATATTTGTAGCATACTCTAGCTAAGCCCTGTAGTTGACAAGAGTGCATGCTGTATAGCCATTTTGTGCTTTCTCATCCATGACAAAGTGGATGTATTGCGATGATGTTAAATGGGGTCAATACCGCAGACATTTTGATGTAGCATGTGTTTCAAATTTACTGTTTCGGAGCACTTCATATAATTAATTAAGAAATTACTCTCGATTCTAATGATTTTTAGTATCTTATGTTGGTAAAGTATATCTTAACCTTAAGGTACAATGTTTTAGAAGCACTCAACCACGTTAAAGTTAGATGTTAGGTTAGACTGGGAGTCTTGTTTGAGATGATCCCAACAAATAGAAGTTGGGTAATGGATCCAACTAGCTGCCTATAATGAAGTATGAAGAGATTATGTCTATTGAACCCTTAGATTAACATCTCATGTTAGGTAGATATAACCAGATTGGTTCTGATTATGCTGTTAGGCTACCTTATTTTCCTAAAAAAAAATGATTTAATTATGAAAAACAAAATTACATTCACTATGTGTTTTTCTACATTTCAGATATATCCTTAAGCATAGGAAGTGATAAAAGTATGGCTGGGAAGATATCTTGCTTCATAAACAGTCTTCAAAAATGTCAATATGACAGCCCTATCACAATCATTCTAACATATCACCGATTTGAAACCAGTTTTGTCTCATAAAAAAATAGCTCCTAGGTATGTTCATAAAAAGTCCCTTAAAAAATATACATATAGATATTCACATTTAAACAGTCCCGTGATTATATGAAAGGTGTATGAAGATATTCCATGACATGACCTTCCACTTTCTTCTGAATGATCCAAGCTTTTTCTTCCAAGTTTAATCCAGCTTTTGAGAGTCCATGTTCCACTCTCTTACTGTTCCATTATCTTCTTGAATTCATTTCATGGTTAACAGAGTTTATGTTTGAGGCTCCTTGGAAGTATGATGAAAACATTTAAATTATACTTAGTGTAGTAGAAAGGAAGTATGAGAACTATTAAGATATGAAAGTCCAAACATATAGTCCATCCAAAAATCCACATCATAATGTGGTTACATCCAAAAACATCTAACACTCCTATTCTTTATGGCCTTGAGAATCTTCAGTGCCAAACCCTGAGTTGCCTGATTGAGCCAAGTAGGTTGGCCTTCCTAAGAAGGCTTGATTAGGTGGTGGTTGATTGCTACCATATAATTGAGACCAATTTGTCCCTTCCAACCATGGAGGAATTGAGTACCCGTACCTCACACTTGCGTTAAGTGGAGGTGTGTGCTGAGCATACATTGAATTCAGACCTCCTGTGGTAGGAATAAGGCAAGTGGGTAAACCCCGATTTTGATAGTGAGGCACTTGAATGTTTATGAGGTCTTGGAATAATGTTGTATTATTTGCAATGTTGTCCAATGTGTTGGACATGTTCCTGGATTCATTCTCATCAATTGTGCTTGCATTTATGTCAACCATATCAGTCATCCCTTGTTCCCTTTCAAGCATTTGTTTAGCCTTCCTTGCTTCCTTTTCTTGTCTTGACATTTGTTTTTGTTGCTCCTTCTCTTGCCTTGCTCTCTCTCTTTCAAGCCTTTCATCTGCTCAACGTTGTGCTGCAATAGCTCTTGCTGCCTTCTTCTCCTTGGCTTGATCCTTTTTTTTTTTTTTTTTTTAATTCCTGAATTTCCATTTTTTTATTTTTCAGATTCAACTAGGAGCTTTATATAGTCTTCTGAGGTGAGTAACTGTGAACTTCGACCCAAACGAAGACTACTGGGTGTTCCTTGCTTCTTTTTCATTGATACTCTTTCTACTGGTAGCTTTAGGAACCGCCCAAGTAACTTCTCCCTCCCTCCCACCTAAATGTCATTGCTTGGCACTTCAGTATCCGTGGCACTTGATTGAACTATATTATTTTCTTCATCTGGTGCCTCATTATGTCCTCCATCTTCTTCCATTGATCTATTGTCCACAAAAAAATGAACAATTTCACTATTCATTTCAGCCACTTGTGAAGGCATATTCATGCTTTGTTCATTGGTTCTTGAGACACTGTGGGCGTTCAAATTAATCATGTTTTCATTAGGGGAATTTTGAGGTCTAAAATGGGCCTTCTAAGAAAAATGTACAACCAAAATAAACTTTATAAGAACCAATAGGATTCAAGATGATGATGTCAACCATGGGGGATGATTCACCATTTTTTAAGTAAAAGGGTAAAAATATTAAAAAATAATAAAACTACTTTTTCAACTCGTATTTTAAACTTATCTCCCATATTTTTTACTCAAATTTCGAGCCGGAGTACTTGTTGGATGCAAAATTTAATTTCTCATCCAAGGAGTAGACATGTTGCACACTTTCGATGGACACGCTGCTCTGCGAAAAATGAAAAATATGAAAAAATGTGATTGCAATCACGTTTTTCAATATATTCTCATTTTTTATAGTAGGGTCCATCGCATGTATGCTGGGTACTCATTAGATGAAATTAAATTTTCATCAACAGTATACGCTGAAAATTTAATTAAAACTGCAGAATAAGTTGAAAATATGAGTTGAAAAGTAGTTTTTTCTTTTTCCCTCTAAAATTTGATGATGTCATCAAATCTTATTTTATTATTTCCACTATTATTTTATAATTTCCTTAGGAGGCCCATTTTAAACCTCAAAATTCCACTAATGTTGCCAGCCATGATGGTGGGTTTGCTTGGCTAGGCAATGTCAATTGGTCATTTTCAATTTCATTAACAATATCAGCAATTTCATTTTCTGCATTAACAATATCAGCATTTTCATTTTCAACTACATCTGCATTAACAATATCAGCAATTTCTGTTTCAACAAAATCTGCATTGTCAACTGCATGTTCAACAGTGTTGCCATCAATTTGTTGACAAGTATACTGTGTTTCACATACCTGCTCATCATCATCAGCATATAACTGTCCTTGAGAGAGAGAAATTATATTATCAGCTGCAACCACATCATCATGTTCATTTACTTCTTCTTCCACTTCATGTCTTTCTTCCTGACCATCCACATGGAAAGCTTGGCTACAAGCAGTATCATGCATAAGAGCATCATAATTTAGTGGCCATATTCCTGTCCTTCTAAAGCCAACCTTGATATTTGATGGTGTCAGAGCCCTTTTAAAAGCCTTACTTGCAAGCTCTGCTAACTCGAACCTTTTGACCTCAACCCCTGGATTCTTTGCCATCCATGCAGAATGTTCTGACCTAAAATAGTTCTTGAAAGGGCCAAACACACTAACATCAAGTGGCTGCAATCTATGAGTGGTATGAGCGGGCAATGTTAAAAGGTCAATGCCCAAATTGTATGCTTCCTCAATTGTTTGTAGAGCCATGTGGCTTCCATGGCCATCTAATATCAACAAGTGTCTGTTATTAGGTGAGACACCACCTGGCACAGATGCAGCAAAGTGGCAAAGCCAATTTAAAAAAAGCTCTTTAGTCATCCATGCATGGGGATGTGCAGCCATGCATGCTCCAGGTTCACAGTTTTGTATATAATTTTTCAACTGATTTTTACCTTTGAAAAGATAAAATCCTAGGATTGAAGCACCAATTGCATTGACACAACATAAAATGGTTATCCACTCCCTACTCTTAGGAAAAATCTTTGGCATGTTTCGGCTTCCTCTTTTGGAAATTACCCTCATGCCACAATTCCTTCCCGCCTGTAAACCTATTTCATCACAGTTTCATATATGGTTTGCACCATAAGAATGTTTATCATAAGCACTAGAAAGAGTGTCATAGAACTTACATACAACTGCAAGGCAAAAATTTAATGCTCTATCTCTGTCAAGACCCTCAGCTATACGCAATACAAGGTTTGGATGTCTTTTTTTAAACCCAAACCACCATGATTTACCAGGAAACCTATATTTGAATGGGTTTGGCCTCCCTTGATAGATTTGAGCAACCGTAGATTTGAGTTGTATCAACTCTAGCCCATGTCCCAATTGGGCCATTTCTTTACACCACTCGACCACCTCGGCCTCCTCCTCTTCAGTCATAACTATAACAGGCCCTCTACATTTGGTGTGAGTCAGCCCATTTATCCAATAATGTAGTGATGAAGGAGGAATAGTATGCTTCTTTGCAGATGCCCGAATAGAATATCCATTGAACTCTATGTTGTCAATTGCAGCTAACATTTCTTCTTTTGTCCAACCTCTTATAACGCTGATATTTTTAGTTGAAGTTGCACCAACTACTGTGGTTGACGGTGGCTCTGTGGCTGATGGTGCCACAACATCAGCTTCAGCCACATGGTCATCCTCAACAACATTTCTTGGAGCATTGTTGACATTGACATCACCTGTTCTTTCTTCATTTGATGAGGTGCATCGCAGTTGGGCACCCCTGGTCACTCTTCTGCCACTTCTCCTTGTACGAGCAACATAAGTCACTCTTGCTATGGATGCAACTACCTACAGAATTATTTCATGCATTTAGTTAAGAATAATTGAAAAGAATGCTTTCATACAAGCCAAACATCATCTGGTAACATCATCTCTTCCCATTTATAACAATTTATAACAGTTTACAATTATTTTGTGTGTTCATGCCCGAGTTTTTTGAATGCCTTTCCTTCTGTTATAGTTTTCTTATTTTCTGTCTTGTCATCTTTGATTCCTATGATTAGCTAATGCTCATCTACTCATGCTCAACTATTTTCCACAGGCTTCTATGCTCAACTAGTCATGTTTTGTTTTTTTGTTATGTTTTTTTTTTTTGATCAGATAATAGAAACTATGGAACATCAGGACCTAAAGCATCCGAAGTATTATTTTTCCTGGTTTTGTTGTAGAGCCTGCTAGGGGTATTAGGGGAGAATTCCACAGGCAAGCTGGGAGCATCCATTTGATGTTTCAAGATCTTGATAATCTCAGAGATATTGGGCCTCACTTCTGGGTTTTTCTGCAGGCATAGAAGACCAAGTGTAATGCATAGATGTGCCTAATCTCTATCATAAATTCCTTTCAATGATTCACTCACAAGTTCTAAGATGTTACCCATTTGAGCCAAGTGCCTTGCCCATGGGATGAGACTCACCTTCTCAAAATCCTTCCTGGGAGATGCCAGAACCTGCAGAGGCCTCCTTCCAAAGATAATCACTAACATCAGCACCCCAAAACTATAGATATCACCCTTATCCGATGGTAACACATAGCCTCCATATTCAGGTGGAATATAACACATTGTTCCTCTCATGCTAGTGGCGCTACTCAGGCCTCCTCTACTCAAATCACAGCTCCACTTCTCACTTCCCATGGAATAATCCCTTTTGGTTTTATCACTATTCTTCCCAAAGCTGAAATCTCCACTATGATCATAGAAAGTGTCCCTTCCCCTACTAGAAGAACTACAACTAGAACTACCAGCAAAATATTACTCACTAGAGAAAAAATCCTCTAACTAATGGCATCTTGATCAAACCCTGACATTAATAGCCCTGAACTGAGCTAAACATTGAGCTATGGTAGAGACCCATCTAATCCTCCTCCTTATTTCTAAAGATGCACCATTTTTATTTGGGATTTTTCTTGAGGAATTTGATGTTTCATTTTAAATCTTTTTAACTACAAAAAGTGACATGATAGAGACAGATTTCTTTCACCCAGTCTCTAAAATGCACTTGACTTCAAATGAACTGTGGTGCAACTGTGAATCAATGAGATCTTACCTCTGCTAGCCCAGATTCAATGACAGTTTACCTTTAGTCGCAACAGATTCAAATGGTGCTTTAAGGCATCAACCTATTAGGCTCCTACACAACAGGATTTTCCCCTATATTGTAGTAGTGGCAATTTTAAAACAAACAAAACAAAGGACGGTGAATTTTCAAAAATTACAGTTGAAGTTTCTCATTCTTTTTCTTTTACTTACACCAACCATTATGGTTTTAGATCTCCCTCACCTAGGTGTCAGATATCTAGTATTTTTAATGTGTTGACATTTTATTGCAAACGTTATTACGGTGGACCTTGTAAATCATGTGTACCACTTTTGATTTTCCAGGGTTGTTTCTCATTTATACTGCTATTTCTCAGGGATTCTTTTGAAATTGGATACTGAGTATCCCACAATTTTCAGAAAGAGACAAAGTGGCCATGTTCTGTAAATTCTTTAGCGTCAGTTCATCATGACTGAACACAATAATTGTGAGGTTTTAAGCTAAGGAACTGAATAATTGTGAGGGTTTAAGCATAAGTAACTGATCTCTATGTTTTCTGTTTAATGCTAATCTGTAAGCGAAGAAACTGATCTGTGAATTTAAGCCAAGAAATTGATCTGTGGGTGAGCCATTAAAATATTATTTTATTATTTTATTTATCAGCATTGGACAAACTCGTTATAATTCTATTACTCACTAGAGACAAAATCCTCTAACTAATGGCATCTTGATCAAACCCTGACATTAATAGCCCTAAACTGAGCTATGGTACAAATACCTTTGGCTCGACTTCATTGGTTTTGATATGAGCCAATGGGTGAAGTTATTGTGGGTGGTTTTATAGGATCTGGATACTGTCATTTAGGTTTTGAATCCTAAGTTAGAAACATAGAAACATAAAAATAAATGTAGAAACATGTTCAAATGTTCAAACATTGATTGAATCAATCTCTCATTGGGCTCAGAAAATTAAACTGATATAAAGACTTGTAAGACAACTGAAATGAAGGCTCAGAAATGAAAATAAAAGTGTAAGAATTAGAAATAAATACTTAGAAATTAGAATAAAATTGTAAGAAAATTGTTGAGAAAACTAACCTGATTATACTTTGAAATGTTCTGTGTTGGTTTATCTCCAAGACTAGTGAATAGTTTGAATGTTCAGCAGTGGTTGAATTCCTTTTATAGTTTTTTGCAGTTGAATTTAATTGGTGACAATGATGGCCATGGATTGCAATGGCTTCATTTTACATGTGTGATCAAGATTGAATTTGATGTGATCCAATGGCCTGGAATTTGTTTTTGTTGATCCATGTGCTTTGATCTATTTTGATATGTTTTAATGGAAAATCATTTATTGAATTTATTGGGTGGGTGTCATTTATTGTACACAGTGGTTTTAAATGTTGTTTTGGGTGGGTGCCATTTATTGAACACAATGTGTTTAAATGTTGAATAACACAGCAGTTATGGCTGACAAACATTTCTTTTTATTATGTGCAGGTATTGATATTTACTTCTCTAACACAGTATCAGGGTTGATCAGATGGGCTGAAGTGATTGTCTTTTTGTACTTATTGACTTGACCATTTTGGAAGGAAAAATGGTTTTATGAGTTTTTGAGTTGATATGATAGGATTTGTAATCTTGATACTTATTAAACTATTTATGGATAGTTGTGGGCTATTTATGGACAGTTGTGGGCCCAGTCAATGACTTGGGAAATTTTGGACTTAATTTAATATATATTTGCACTTCAAATTATTTCTTTATGTTTAATTATTGGATGCATATATATCTATTTTTGGTGGGTTGATGGGACCAGTACTATAACAATTACTGGTCCCTGCACAACATTAGACAACTCTCCCCTAGCATTTCCCATGATGATTCCTTGGAATATCATGTGGGACCATACTGTATATAGTCGATGACGTGAAAAGATGACGACGATGGCATAGTAA
>CM076579.1:396170066-396442485 GCA_034641835.2 Pinus albicaulis | reverse complement strand
AAAATGATAATGTCATGGTGGTCCTATGGCAGAGGGTTATATGGTATATCAATGATGTATATTAGTTCGTATATTCCTAAACTATCAATTGCACTAGATGTTGCAAAGGAAACGTCGTAAGGCAATAGTGTAAGAAATAGTAGCATTAAATTGTTACTCTTCAATGATGATAGTGAAATTGTCACCAGATGTTTCCAAATAGTCTCAGTGGAATTTTGGATCTTATTTAAAGAGGGGGGTCTCAGGAATTGCATCATTGACATGACAGGAGTATCCTCAGTATCAAGTTCTCTCCTTTTGGTTATTTAGGGTAGTTTCCAAAGAATGAACTATATAGATAACAAATATCTCTATCTTTAGCAATTATTGACCATAAGACTTTGATTTGGACTTTTGGTTATACATACATATGTATTTGCACTAGCAACAATTATGCTTGAAGTATTAGCCTACTTGAATGGTTGGATCTTATCCACACCCTATTTTTATATGCCAAATTTATTTGGGATTCAAGATTTATTGCAATTGATATAACTCTCCTAGGTTTCATTTAAATTCATTTGCATTGTTCCCCTGATTCAAACTCTAGAAAACATGTGTGTCATTTTGTTTTTTATCAGTATGTGGACCGAATCATAGTGACCTGCATAAAATGCTTTTGGATAAATTATAATATGATCAAGTTGAATCCAAAATATGAATCTTTTGAACTGAAGGATGTTGAAAATATCAAATTACCATACTCTATCATACTTTCATTATGACTGAATCATTATGTATAATCAATTAGAAACATTTAAATGTAATAAAGTTCCTTGCCTGCATTTAAAAGATTGATAATTAAATTCAAGAATCTTAATATAATAAAATTCATTAAATTTACCCCCCAAAAAATTAAGCTACTCATCTCCTGAGCTGAGAGTTATATTAAAAATCAATACAATTATGATCCATTATGATGTATGTCCTTAAATGATGAAGTTATGTTTCTTAAGTGACAATGGTGATTTCCATAGTAACTCCTTATGGGGTTGTTCCTTGTGGATTAGATATTTTTAACATCCAATACAATTTGAAGTGTAATAGGCTTGAATGAAATGAATGCATACCACATGGAGCAATAACCTATGTGTAATAGTTTGACATGTCTATTATGTCTCTTGTTGGTCTTGTAGAAAAATTCAATTTCAATGCTTGGAGCAAATTCTTCAATCATACTTATGGCTATGTTCTAAGTATAGTTGGGAGAGGTTTATTTTGATGGTTCCTTGGGATGTGTGCACCAAGCCTAAATATGACAGTGGAATTAGCTTGATTGATGTTTCTACATACTTTTGCTACCACATTTGGCTCATGTGATATTATTTCTATGCATCACTTATTTCAAGTTTCAATCTCATTCATCTTCCAAAGTATATGGGAAACTTGGAAAGCCATGGATGGTTTGGTTCATTGGTCTTGGCATGACATCAAGGCAATATGGAACTTAGCTTGTCACCCCATCTAGAGTTGGAGGCTGCAGGGTCAATGTGATGTGGATATACCTCATTTTCAAGCTTGAAAATTTAGTTGGAGGGTGCAGGGCCAATGTGATGCTGATATACCCCATTTTCAAGCTCGAAAATTGAGTAGAAATGACATTTTCTTTTGCGAGGACATTTGGGATTTAATTTTTCACTCTTGAAGGGACTAGTGTATTCTTACTTAGGAGTTTGTTTTGATGGCCATGTTTGATCAAAAGTGTGTTTTCGGATGGAATTTTCTTTGTATGTGTTCGGTTGGAGACTGTGAAACATATCTTCTAAGACTCTTGGTTTGCCCAATTGCTGGAAATTTTGGCAGAATATGTATTGAAGGCTTCGTCAGGGACACGTTCATTAGAGGGACACCTTATTTGAATATTTTCAAGGATATATAATTTCTTGAGAATTTATTCTTTATCATTGGATGATTCGTTGTAAATCTATTTTTGATAATCAAGCTAGTTCATCATCCGAATTTTGTCCCTTGTGCTGCAATGAGACATGCCAACAAATTTTGCATAAGTGCACTTTGTTGATTAAAGAAAATAAAGCTTTTTAAGCCCACAACGTAATTTAATTTCATTTATGTTCTAGTTTCTCTATGGAAGAAGATATGATCTTCATTGCATATACCCTTCCACTTTTGGTTCTTCTATTTCTAAATACTTTTCTAAATTATAAGACATTTTTCAAAAAAAAAAAAACAACATAGATTCATCTTAACCCATAATGTTCTAAGCACCAAGAAAATTAACTCTTCGTTTCCTTTAATCCCTCTCAGGGAATGTTGGTGAGAGAGGAAGAAGGGAGGCATACAACGCTTTTATATTTGAATGAACATTTAAGGAATATAATGTATCCTTCTTGTCTCTCTACACATATTCTTCCCTTGTGTATGTATATTTTTTTTAAGCAACGACTTGAATTTAAAGGAAAACAAATTTTGAAGTGAAGGGAAAGGGAGGACAAAGGAAAAATCTCTCTCTCGTAAGATATTTTTCTCTATCAACTTGCGCCACCCCCCCTGTAAGCGTTATTGGCCTTGGAATGCCCTGTAACCTCTCTGAGGTGGAGGCGTGCCTTTCCCTTAAGTTGTGGAAGCATCTCTTACCTTTTAGAAATAATCTTGATGAGTTGTTAAATCTATACTCTTTTGATAACTTTATCCTTTTGATGGATGAGTCTTCTTATCATTTTTCATATTTTCAATGGTTGCTGGTTTCCAAAGGAAGAGCCTAGATAACCTTGTGTCCATTTATAGCCTTGAGTTGGTTGAGGTGGGAATCAGGAGAATCTACATATGAATATGCTTCCTCCACTGAAATTGGTGCTTTTCTTAATTCCTACTTCCTAATTTCTTTCTAATATATTCTAAGGTTTCCCTTGAGTTGTATAACCAAATTTCTTTAGGTGTGGTAAGGCCTAAATACCATAAGGGAGAGGATAGCGACAGAGCAACCTTATTGTTCATTCTGCAATACATATGTGACCTAAAAATAATGTCAGTGTTTTGAACTCTGAGAGGACAATGGTGAAAAAGTGCGATAAGGAGGTGGGTGTGAAAGGCAGTACTTGCAAGATGGATCATATTTTATCTATGGAGGCCCTTTTAGATCACTTGATCTCCTTTTGCAGGGGCCATCCTAATTTCCTGGTATTTATCGATATTTCTGGTCTCCAACCTTTGAACACCCCCTATGACCCATTCGATACACATGGGCTTATAACGGTTTATGCGACCTTAAAGTTCAATAGGTTTAAATAAATTGTAAACATAGTTTGTTGTAAGGTTTCTAATTCTAATTCACGTAAAGTTATAAGGTTGAATATAAATATTTTTTTGTGGCTGGTAATTAAGCAACTTTTTCATTAAAATATTTCATGTAAAAAAAGAACATCTTGTTGAACCCTTAGTTAAACTGAGAGGGGGGGGGGGGGGGGGGAACAGTTTAACACATACATGGGCTTTTAAACTTTTCTCTCAAAATTTATTTACACCTTCACTTCATGATCAACTCTAATATGTGAGCAATCTTTATTAGTGAGCAGCAAGTATCAAACAGATTTGTTAATGTAACAGCAGTCTTAATATGTGAGCAACAAGTATTAAGCATATTATATAAACCATATCAACACATAAACATCATGCACAAAGACACCAGATATAAGTGGAAACCCATAAAGGGAGAAAACCACATCTTATTATTGTTGTGATGCAAAGGCAAGCTCCAACTCCCTCTCACCACTGATTTTCTGTAGGCACCGACCTATAGGAGGCTCCTACCTCAATTCTGCAAGCTACAACTTGCAAGGAAGCTCCAACTCCCATCAATTTTCTGCACCAACCCATGTGAGGCTCCAATCCCTCAATTTCCGCAAGCTACAACTTGCAAGGAAGCTCCAACTCCCATCAATTTTCTGTAGGCACCAACCTACAGGAGGCTCCTACCTCAATTCTGCAAGCTACAACTTGCAAGGAAGCTCCAACTCCCATCAATTTTCCGCAGGCACCAACCTACAGGAGGCTCCAACCTCAGTCAGCTACAACTGACATTTTATCAAGCTACAACTTGATGTGGAAGCACCAACTCCCATCTATTTTCTGCAGGCACCAACCTACAGGAGGCTCCTACCTCGGTCAGCTACAACTGACATCTATCAAGCTACAACTTGATAGGGAAGCTCCAACTTCCTTACTCTTTCAAAAGAAAAACAATGGCGGTTTACCTTGGATATCGGCTCGTTATGTACCTTCGTCTTTTTGTTCATCAGCTCTTATACCCGAGACTTTGCATCATCTATGCCAGTTTCCTTCTTCTTCTTTGCTCGGCTCCTCCTTATTCCCATTCTTCTTGCGGCTTGCTTATTCTCTTCGACTCTGCCTTTAATTACTGCTTTACACACTCTCTTCTTCTCTCACTCTATTTCGTCAAAAAAACTTTTTTTCCTTGGATATTACCACATGTTTTATACAAAAACGGCTTCATGGCTGTTTTTATTCCCTTTCAGGAATTGAAATGGACGGCCAACGTCATCTTTTCCTCGCCTTCTCATCTCTTTTATCCGCTCATTTGAGAAAATACTCACGGTAAGGTGCTTATTTTAATATTACTGAGTGGGATATTTGCTTCTCTTCAGGAGACTCGATACATGCATCACAACAATATAAATTTAAATAAAACATTTACATTCAGAATTCTACAGACGAGAACACCTTTGACTCACTCATTTTGTCTGCTTAACTATACTGCACATTTGTGCCTTTTCTCACGTTGTGTCTTTGTCCCTTTCTCTTCTCTGCTTAAGCCTTTACGTTTATGGTGTTCGTAACCTAATGACATTTTGTGTAAGCTTTGTATTTTCATTCTCTACATGGTAGCTTTATATATAAATGAGTATGTGACTTATGATGCGGGCCATATTCCAACGCTTTTTCATGCCACCGAGTGTCTTGTTGATGTGGAACATTCCGCGAGCGAGCACGGACATATATCACATTCGTTGTATATTAATAATCACCCTCCCAGATGAGCGGGAGCCCGTGGGTTCCACAGCACATGTGGCATATTTTAGTACAACTACAACCATGTTTTATATATCTAACAACAATCGTACATAAAGCAATACGCCCTCCACTTTAAGCCTTTGGTCTTATATTACAATCCAATAAGTCGAATCACAACCTCTAATATGTGAAAGGGTCGGGCACATCGACGACGGCGGACAACTCATCGCAACGGCGACCGAGCGGATCAGTGCAAAGAATTTCGCAATGTAACATTTGCGAGTAGTGCGATTGTTGCGATGGTGCGATGGCGCGATGTTGCGATGTTGCGATATCGCGATAGTTGCAATTGGGAAGGGTCCCACCTTATATTACTATGTTTCTTTGGATCTCGCACTGCATATGGCTATACACATATATATATATATATATATATATATATATATGTTTTGGTCCTTTGAATATAAAGCACAATACTTTGCCGTTGGAGTATACGATTCCCGAAATAAGGTTTGTCTATATATATATGCATTACATTGTCGCTCCGACCTTTAGTGTATCTTCCAGTGGAGGAGGTGATTCTCGGAATTTATTTTATGTATCCTTCCCCCTGAGGTTAAGCGATTCCCGGAATTTATGTGCCTCTGTTGTGCTAACGCCTCTGCCTCTGCTGTGCTAAATCCTCTGCCTCTGCTGTACTAACGCCTCTGCCGCTCGACCACTTCACTGCTTCTGTATTCACTGCCTCTGTCTCCACTGCTCGACCATTTCACTCTGCCTCTGTATTCGACTGTTACACTCTAGCAGTGTTCTTCTTCCTGTTTCAGCTTCAACGCTGCTCGACCTCTACCTCTACTGCATGTCCGTTTCATCTCTTCCTCTGTATTTGCTGCCTCTGCCTCTGCTGCTCGACAACTGCTCTGCCTCTTCCTGTCTCCTTTATATTTGCTTCCACTGCCTCTCCCTGTCTCCTTTGTTGTCTCCTTTGCCTGTCTCTGCTATCTTTCTGTTTCTATCTCTTCTTCTTGTCTAATGCTGCTCCTTGCTTCTTCAAATGGTCCTGTCTCTGCTTCTCTTTGCTGCCCTGCTTCTTCTTTTTTCTGCTTCTGCTACCTCTTCTTATTCTTTCTCTGCTCCTTGGCTGATGTTTCAAGTGCTCCTCCTTTGTCATCTCCTTTGCCTTATTGCTGGTTCAGGTGCTGCTCCTTTGTGCTCCTTTGCCATCAATGACAACATTTCCAACAATCTCCCCCTTTGGCATTGATGGCAACACCTCCACTGATAATCCAATGCTTCCTCCAAGTCTTTCTCTGCCTGGCTTCTTTTAGAAGACCCTTTCTTCTATTACCTTCTTTTCCTCCCCCTTTGACATCAATGGCAAAGGGTTGCACATTTCTCAGTGTTGATTCTGTCTTTGCATTTCCTCTCTCTGAGTTATGTTTAGGTCCTCTTCTGCTGACTTTGTAACATGCTGCTCCAGAGTGATGTACAAGACTTGTTGAGAGAACACTTTGAGGATTATTGCTCTTGAATGTACACTAAAATTTGATACAATCCCAAAGCACTGACTCCTTTCACTTGTATAGAGCTGAAAGTGAGGATAATGACACTTCATAGAACACATTGTACTATCTTTAACTAATCAGAGATGCATCATTTGATTTAAAAACTAAAATGCTGATAAGGCTTCAAATATACTTCTGTCTCTGTCTGATGTAGTGAGCCAATATATTTCTGTTGAGGAAGATTGTAGATGGAATATGTCTTCTTCTGCAATACTCATCTGCAGTACAGCATTTGTTCAATTGTGATGAAGCCAATATGTCTGTTATAGTTGTGGTTCACTTTTCTTGCATTCAATGTATTTGTCAATCTCACTTATCAACCATGCAATTCATTTATGACATAAGGAGGTATATATGTCAGTAATCAATCTCTCTTTAAAGGTTGATTACGAGCAAATTCTTTGTGCTGAAGTAGTATTTAAAAAACTTTTGAGCTTTAGATGGTAATCACAGCTAGTCCTTTATTCTTCAGATACTTTGACTGTTCTATCAGGATGAACTTCCACAAAGGCATATTCAAGATGTTTGATTGAAAACCCAGCAAAAAACCTTCATACCGTTTTGTAACTGACCTTAAGAGAGGGGCCTTGAGGTTCTTTTGCCATAGTTCTTTGATCTTGTGGACCTGTATCATACTGTTGCTCCGCTGATAATGCTTGGTAATCTGTTGATAAGCATGCTGCTTGTACCTAAACACCAATTGATATTACTTTGGTAAACCATGCAGAGGTTTCACTTCAACTTGCACATTTACCCATAATTAAGACATCTATTATTGAGCTCTCCACTGTTTTCAACAACAATCATCAATATACTGAATCTGATCTTGGTCTCATTAATATTTTGCTTTTTCTGTCATGATGTTCAGAGGAAGTCATAGCATTTTCTTTTCTAGGACTGCTCTAGAACCATTGTTACTTTACATACAATTCAACTGTTCTATATATCTTGGTTCACATCTGTGTCTATTCATCTGTTCACTGTACTTGTGTGCACCAGCTACATATATAACTTCTTTTCAGGTTTATTCTCAAATACATATGAATCTGGGCGATGTCTGTTTATTACCATCTTTGTTCTTGGGCTACCTGTCTACATTCTCTGTTCATATATGAGTTAAACATAATGGTTTGATACTCACATTACATTTTTAGTTTATCTAACCTTATTCTCTTTTTAATTTTTCAATATTTCACTTAACTGTGTGTAAATGTATCCCAAAATTTTATTGCCCAATAATTTTCCCAATTCGGGCAATCTCCCACTTCTCTTTAATTCCACACTAGCAAATTCAATTGAATAAACAAGTTTGGTTTATCTAAATTCAAAGGATTTAGATATTAATTCCATACTCGTGTATAATTATAACCCGAAAATCTCTTATATGTACATATGCGCTAACTTCACATTACAACCCTCATACGCAACATAATAGTTGACTATTGAACCATATAATTTAACCCTCTGGCTTAACCTCCGCATACCTTAGTTAAACTTCGAGCAAGTTCTACGAATGATCGTCGTTGGATATCAAGCCTCCAGATCAACGGTGTGTATCGATTTCTCTCGATGTCTTCAGTCGATGTATAACGCGTGAAGGCGCACTTTAAAGGGCGGTTTTGAAATGGGTCCCTTGCCACGTGTCGATTCCTGTATGGAATCACTCCAATTCATAAAATACCACCTGCTCCAGAAAAGCGGTGCGAAATGGTAGGGTGGTTTTCGCCAATCCGCGTTCACTGTTCATCTGGTCGTGGTTCCACTTCCTCCTACGCTCCAAGTTCCGGTCCGACACTTTTACTCCGGGTTCTATTCTCCTCCTTTAACCTCAGATTCCGCCCGTTATACATTAAAGGGTTCTTTTATACTTTGACTCAGAGTTCTGCCACTTCCTCGGTTCCATATATCCTTATGCAGAGTGCTCACAACCACTCCTCAAGAGCTCATGTGTTCACATGGAGTTAATTCGACCATTACACAATAATATTAATTCAATGTCTCATATACAGAGATTCGCACTATACATAATTGCAGGGAATAATCAGCAAATGCACAATACGCAAGGTATTCCTCACACAAGGTTTAGACGACAAATGCACAGCTTCACTGAGATAATTTCCTCATATAATCCGACCAAGAAGACATAAAGCTATACATGTAACTTATTCACAATTCTTACAATTCATAACCGGCCAAATATTCAGCTCGGTGGCCAATATTCTCCTATTCTGTTACTGAAGGGGTTCTATGTCTCTTTGCAGCTCTCGGGCTCCCTCTCCAGTCCTCTTCTTCCATTTAAGCACTGCTCCAACTCATCCCCAAGCATATTAAGTCTTTACCACAGGGTTTTAGTCTTCAATCAAAGTCTATGCTCAATAATTGCTCAATAATTCATCTACAAACTGTATTACACCCCTAATTCATGAATGAACCTCTGTATTACACTCCTTCAGGCCTTTTCAACTCCACTGGTTTGTCTCTAATTCCTTTTTCTTCCTGATCTCATAGCTGTTCTCATTACATGGAGCTCTTCTTCGACTACTTTCATGGGGTCTATATATGAACTGCTCTCCCCTTGGGATGTTGCTTCATATTTGTAACTGGTTAGATATTTTCTTTGTTTCTTAGAGCAGCTCCCCCTGAGACTAGGATGTATTCATTATGTTATTGAGATAATAGGCTCCCCCTTTCTCTTTTCTTTCCATACTTTATTGGGGTTCATCATAATGTCTGCACTCCTTTCCGATTCATAGTTTTGTTTGATTGGATTGGATTTCATCATCTGTCTGGAGTTCTTTAATATATGGGGCAGTTTACAGTCCTTTGCTTTGTGGCCAAGCTTGAGGCATATATAACATCTTATTTTATCAAAGTATATTTGAGCTGATGCATAATATTTCATTCCCCTTTTTGAACATAATTTACAATCAACATATTTATGTCCAAATTCATTGCATGCATAATAGTAGCCATGGAAATGATTTGTGTACCTGGTGAAAGATTGTTCTTTCCATTTGCTTGCTTGAGGGATTCTTCTCTTTTGCTGCATCCTTTTCTGATTGGACTGAATTGGCTTTGTCTTGCAATATGCTGCATTATGTCCTTGTTTGTGGCAGGAAAAACATGTGCTATTTTTCATAGGAGGGAGGAACCTCCTTTGACATCTTCCGAATTTGTTCAATACATCCTTAGGAGCATATGAGCCTTCAACAATTGATTGTTTCATCTTCTCATTCTATGTTCTTTCATTTTGTTGCTTGATTCTATTTGTTTCTCTGCAGCTCATGTTCTTGCTAGATTCTATTTTTGTTGGAATCTGTTGAGTTGCTTTATTATCTTTTACAACCTTCACAAAGATGATTTTCTTGTTATCTTCTACCTTGGGCTTACTAGTTTCTCCTTCATATCCTATCCCAGCCTTTATGAGAGGTGACCTTTGTGCATTTAGAATCTGATCCAACTGTCGAGAGCCTTTCATTAGAGGTGTATTCTTTAATAGTTCTCTTTGGGCTTTTTCTAAGTTCTTTCTTAGGCTCACTACTTCTTCTTCCAATCTTTCACATTCCCGAATTTTCTCTCTCATTTGTTGCAGCAGAGTGTCTTCTACTTTCTTTGCCTCTTCAATTTGTGTCTTTAGGCAAATAATTTCTTTTCTATCTTCATATTCTTTCTCATCACATATTTGTATCAATCTCTTAAGGTCTTTGTTTTCACTCTTCAATTTTTCTATTTCAGTCAGAGTTGTGTCAAGTTTGGCTTTTTCTTCAGCTGCAATTTCTTCATGGATTTTACTACCATTCACAATAGCAGGTACCTCATTTGTTTGAACATCTTCTTTTTGACATGAATTTCTCTTTTTCTTAATTCTATTTTCCTTCTTGACAATGCAGTCCTCTGTGTCTACTCCATGCATAAAATGCAATCTGTCCCAGATTTCTTTTGCAGAGGTTAAATCCATTGTCAACTCAAGGTCCTTGTTATGAAGACTGTCATATATCACACATTTTGTCTTGGCATTCCTCTGTTGTTCTTTCACTGTGGGGGAGTCTGTGTAGTAACCATCACATACAAGCTTCCATACTTCCGGTTCATAAGCCAATAATCCTGTTTTAACTTTATCTCTCCATTCAGGAAAGTTTGTTGTATTTAATACAGGTACATTTTGATAGTCCATGACTTAACCAGATCTCCTTCAAGCTATTAAGCTTACACCAAAGGAACCAGCTCTGATACCAATTTTTGAACCCTTAGTTAAACTGAGAGGGGGGGGTGAATCAGTTTAACACATACATGAACTTTTAAAACTTTTCTCTTAAAACTTATTTACACCTTCACTTCATGATCAACTTAATATGTGAGCAATCTTTATTAGTGAGAAGCAAGTATCAAACAGATTTGTTAATGTAACAACAGTCTTAATATGTGGGCAACAAGTATTAAGCAGATTAGATAAACCACATCAACACATAGACATCATGCACAGAGACACCAGATATAAGTGGAAACCCATGAAGGGAGAAAACCACATCTTATTATTGTTGTGATGCAAAGGCAAGCTCCAACTCCCTCTCACCACTGATTTTCTGCAGGCACCAACCTACAGGAGGCTCCAACCTCAATTCTGCAAGCTACAACTTGCAAGGAAGCTCCAACTCCCATCTATTTTCTGCAGGCACCAACCTACAGGAGGCTCCTACCTCAGTCGGCTACAACTGACATTTTATCAAGCTACAACTTGATGTGGAAGCACCAACTCCCATCTATTTTCTGCAGGCACCAACCTACAGGAGGCTCCTACCTCAGTCAGCTACAACTGACATCTATCAAGCTACAACTTGATAGGGAAGCTCCAACTTCCTTACTCTTTCAAAAGAGAAACACTTGCTGATTTACCTTGGATATCAACTCTGTTCTGTACCTTCTTCTCTGTTGTTCATCAACTCTTATATCAGACTTGCATCATCTCTGCTCAGCCCCTTCTTCTTCTTTGCTCAGCTCCTCCTTATTCACATTCTTCTTGCAGCTTGCTTATTCTCTTCAACTCTCTTTAATTCTGCTACACACTCTCTTCTTCTCTCGCTCTTTTTCGTCAACGTTTTCTGCCCTTGGATATTACCCTGTTTTATACAAAAAACAACTTCATGGTTTTTTGTATTCCACTGGGAATTTGAAATGGACGGCCATGTCTCTTTGCCTTTTGCCTTCTCATCTCTTTTATCCGCTCATTCAGAAAATATAACAGTAGGTGCTTATTTTAATATTACAGTGGGATATTTTCTCTCTTCCAGAGACTTGCCAATGCATCACAACAATATAAATTTAAATAAAAAATTTACATTCAAATTACAAATGAGAACTCCAGCTCACTCATTTTGTCTCTTGGCTTGCTGCACATTTGTCTTTTCTCTGACTGTGTCTTTGTCCCTTTCTCTTCTCTGTATGCCTTTCTGTTTATGGATGCTGCGTAACTTCTGTATTTGTGTAACTGCATTTTTCATTTTTATATCAACGCTTTATATATAAATGAATCTGCTGACTGTAATTCTAGGCCATATTCCAACGCTTTTCATGTCACGAGTGTCTTGTTGATGTAGAAAATTATGCAAGCGGAATGGACATATATCACAGTCGTTGTATATTAATAATCGCCCTCCCATTAAGCCAAGGCCCGTGGGTTCACAACCCATGCGGCATATTTTAATACAACTACAACCATGTTTTATATATCTAACAACAATCATTTTACATAAACAATCGCCCTCCACCTTAAGCCTTTGGTCTTATATTACAATCCAATAAATCGAATCACAACCTCTAATATATGAAAGGGTCGGGCCCCACATCTGACGGCGGACAACACATCGCAACGGCGATCGGCAGATCAAACAAAAAATCGCGCAATGTAACATTTGCAATGTGCGATGTTGCGATGGTGCGATGACGCGATGTTGCGATGTTGTGATGGTGCGATGGCGCGATGTTGCGATGTTGCGATATTGCGATAGTTGCAATTGGGAAGGGTCCCACCTTATATTACTATGTTTCTTTGGATCTCGCGCTGCATATGACTATATATATATATGTTTTGGTCCTTTGAATATAAAGCACAATACTTACCGCTAGAGTATATGATTCCCGGAATAAGGTTTGTCTATATATATATATGCATTATCCTTCCGCCAGTGGGTTAAGCGATTCCCCGGGACCAGGTGCCTTCTGTGCTAATGTTCTCCGCTCTCAGGCTAACTCTCATCACTATACTAACTCCTCCGCCTCCCGATGTAATTAACGCCCGTCCGTCGTACTAACGCTCTCGCTCTCAGACTAACGCCGCGCCGACCACTTCACCGCCTCTCAGACGCGCCTCTCGTCTCCACCGCCGCACCGTTTACTCGTCTTCGTATTCTAACGTTACACTCTATACATGTTCTTCCGCTCGTCTCTTTCCGCGGTTTCACTCTTCAACACCGTCATCACCTTCCATTTCTATTGTATGTCCGTTTACCCTCCTCTATATTTGTTGCTCCTTGCTTCTTCAAATGGTCCTCGTCTCGCTTCTCTTTGGTCCCTGCTTTTTCACGTTTCCTCACTTTCTTATGCTTTCTGTGCTCCTTGGCTAATGTTTCAAGTGCTCCTCCTTTGTCATCTCCTTCGCCTTATTGCTAGTTCAGGTGCTGCTCCTTTGCCATCAATGACAACATTTCCAACAACTTCTTATTAGTCACAGAAATGGTCCTCCAATGTGCGGGATGGGGATTGCAGGGAAAATGACAAAATGTTGTGTAACAGAAAGAAAACCTAATACCCTTCTAATTTGCAATAGAAAATGCCTATTTTTTGGGAGTTGGGGGAAGGGGTTTGACATGCTCGACATGTATATTGTTGTCTGAAGATGGAAAATTTCCGAAGGAAAATTCCATTTACATAATATATCCTCAATTTGGGGATTGGAAGACATCTGAGAAGAGGAGGAAGATGTTGGAGAAGTAGAAGCTGCAAACATTGATATCATGCTATCACTATCACTAACACTGACAATGATATTATAACTGATGTGAAGTCCTTTAAAATATCTTAGAATGGGTGGTTTTCAAATAGGTAAAACACCCTCTAGCATCTTCACAACCTTCCTCATATAAGGTCACTGAGAAGGTTTCTCTTGGATGCACCAAAAACTAACTTGAATTTCCTTTCCACCTCATCCATATTTATGTGGTCACTAAGCCTCTTATCTACAATGTTAAAAAAAATATCTTTTAAAATTCCTCATATGCCCATGTGGAGAATTTCCTCTTCCCCAAGGAAGCAGACACATCCAAGTTCATTCTACCACTTATGATTTCTAGTAAAACCATACCATAACTGAAAACATCAGATTTGGAAGTAACTGGAAAATTAGCAATCCACTTGACAGCAAAGTACCCTCTAGTCCCTCGAACATTAGTCAATGTATGGTTTCAACGGTCCCTTGTATTAATGAGCTTTGCAAGCCCAAAATCAGAGACATTAGCATTCAAATTATCATGTAGACGTATATTCTCTGGTGTAATATCACAATAAATTATGCAATCCCTACATTCTTAAGGAAAATAGGATCCTCTTCCAATTCTAAGAGCTATATTGAGTCATGTTTTCCAATCTAACTTCTTGGCTTGCTCTGAAGAGTAAAAAAATAAAAGTTTCCAAAGAATTATTTTTCATGAATTCATATGCAAACAATGTATGTCGCCCCTCTGAGCAAAACCAAATTAGCCTAACTGGGTTTAGGTGATGAGTGATGCTTATTGTTACTAATTCCATGTGAAATTGATTGTCCCCTTGCTCGATTCCTTCCAGCTTATTAACTCCAACAAATCTCCTGTTATGAAATGTACCCTTATATACTATCCCAAATCCACCTAAACCTACTTTCTCTTTCAAATTCCTTATTGATTGCTGAAGATATTTGTAACAAAACTGAACTGGAGCTCTAGAAGCATACTCTAAAAGTGTGTATTGAGTCGACAATCCTCCAAAGCTAGGATTTTTTCTGTAGAAAAACCACCAAAAGATTGCCTCAATGATTACAAGGGAAAGAAAAGTAACCATAACAGCTACTGCAACTCCAACGATAGATAATTTTACTGTCCTCGAGGGTGTGGTTGCTGGCATTGTTGGAGGCAAAGGAAGAAAGTGTTTCTCATCGCATACCTTAATATAAGATGCACTTGGAATTGTTATGGATTGGTACACACTAGTAAAATTTGTTGTCTAAAAGTGGCACATTCCTGAGCCATCATTTAAGAATGTTTCTGCAATGCAAATTTTACTCTTGAGAGAGTTTTGATGGCAGTGTGAAACCCCTCCATAGAAGTCATCAGACTATGGAGGATAAGGAAAACATTTTGTATGCTCCAACTGCACCATTCTCTGGTTGTTTCTAGGTATTCAAAACCGGCAGATTCACTGTCCAGCCAAGTCAAACTATCAAAAAAACCCGATTAAGGGTGGCCTTTGACCCAAAAAATTGATCCGACTGGTGGTAACTGACTGGTTTAGGATGGAACCAGATAAACTGGTTGGCTTCATCCTAAACCAGCGGTTAGCTGCCACGGCTGTAGAGGGACCCACGTATGCAGTTTTTTATGGTAATGGGTGGTTTTGGAGGGAAAAGGAGGCTTGTTTCCCTCCAAAAGCACCCTCCTCAACCCTTTAAAAGCACGATTACCGTCTCATTTGTCTCACACGTCCCATTTGGAACTTTTTTGAGTTTGATTGAGAGCTTGGAGAGTGTTGAGTTTTTGCTGGAGTACTGGAAAAACATAGAGTTTGAGATAAGTAGTAGCCATCATGCCTCCAAAAGAAAAGGATACTACATGGGTTCATTGTGATATGATTGGTGGCAAAATGATCTGCAAATGTTTCCGAAAATCTATTACAGGAGGGGCTATTTACAGGTTCAAGCAACACTTGGCTAGGATAGGAGCCATGCAAAGCCATGTGGAGCACCAAATGAAGTAATAGGGCATATTAGGGTAGAATACCTGATCAGGTGATCATGTTATAAGTTGTAAAAATGCTCAAAATTGGTTGGAACCTGAACGACCGGATAGGCCTCGGCGATACAATCCTAATGCCGTGAACGGAACTCAAAACTAATGCTGTATGAGGAAGATATTCAAGTTTGAAGTTTCTCAATTTCAGGGAAAAGCCCAATTTGACTCAGTTTGATTTTGAATAAAAAATTATTAAAAAAGGGATATTCCACAGCACATTCTGGGAATATTCCATAGAATATTCCACAAAATATTCTACGCGGGCCAATCAAAGGGCTCCACGTGGCCCCAGGACTTCAAACAAATATGCATGAAAATTTTTGTATGGCTGCCAGGTTCGACCACGGGTCGATGGGCTGACACCCAACGTGCCCGACCGGCCCGCCTTCATGGTGGTTCTTACCCCTAAGGGCCACCACTTCTATATAATGTTTGTCGTTTTTGTGGGCGGTGGAAAAGGGGGCCATCACCCACATAAAGTTTGTTCATATGTCCCAACGCCAGGAACCGGAGTCTATATGACTAATGGTTAACATTTATGTTAACGATATTTGGGGTCAGATATTCGGCGGTAATTTCGGGTGTTAAATGCCACAGTTTTCATAACCGTTGGCTCCAACAGTTAATCCAATGGGCGCGGTCCACATGTGACCTCATACCACTAACATTTATTGCTAAGCCAAACGGTCCTAACGAATTTGGCGAAGTCTGCTCAGAATGGCACCACCTCCTAAATTAGTGGCTTCAACTGTAGTTCCTCCATAATTGGTGGAGGTTTTCTAGCCCTGATTAGGCAAAAGTTGTTTTGGTCATTACTTTTGCTAGGAAAAACCTTTTGGAGCGATTTTTTTATTTTTATTTTGGGTATTTTGAGCATTCTAGAGCCAATGTTGTAGGTTGCAGAGGCAATAGAGATCCTATTCAGGTACTTTTTCAGCAGAGAAGCTTGGAGAGCCATCAGGGCCTAGGGAGTGTTGGAGCTGTATTGGGCTATGGTTAACCTTTGGAGGTGAAACAAAAGTTTATCTTTACTGTTTTTAGTGTTCTGAACTCATTTCTACAGCTATTTTTGCCTGTTTAGGCTTTCTTCACACTGTATAACTAATTTTGAGCATAATAAGAACAAGGACATGCCCATTTGGGGGCCTTGGACCCATCAGATGTAGCCCAGGAGGGGTGAACTGCCTTATCATATGATATGTTATATTCTGTGATTTATTTGCTATGTTTTATCAGAGTTAAAGATGTTAAACAGTAAAAAGAAATAAGCCTCCTACACACAAAGAGGCTCATAAATTCACCAAAAGCATTTTGTTCCAATTGCAAAACATATTAAACAGTTTACACAAATAAGTTTATGGATAATGAATACCTTGAACATCAAACAAGTATTTTCATTTCCATCTCATTAGTGATTACTTCTATTATTTCTTTAGGAAGAGTCTGTAAAGGGCCAGATAGCTTCTGGATCTCATCCTTTCTTTAAAGGTGACATATCCAGTAAATGCCCCTATAGTCAATCTCTGTATTAGAAATAAGAAGTTCTCACAATTTCAGATCAATACCTTCAAAAGATTGAGAATGAAGTCACTAAACCAATAGAGAAGTTTTTGACTCAAGCAGTTGCAAAGTTTGGGAGTTGAGACTCAAATAGTTGAGTTTGATCATGATGAGAAGTTTCACGTGATAATGTTGATCACTAATATAATATATGTAGATTTGTAGTAGGCCAGTGGACCCATAGTTTGTAGGCTTTGTTTTTGAACTCTAGAGGCCATTTAGAGCCTCATTGCTTATGTATTTTGTCAATGATATGTATTGCACTCAGTTCCATTTTGATATATTCACCTTTACATAGTATATAAATGAGAAAAAATTGCATATTTTGTTTCTATTGGCCTGGAATCATGGTTGCAAATCTTTAAAATAGTTTTTTAATTAAAAAATAATTATTTAATGTATTTTTAAAAAAATTGGTTCATTGAGATCTAACCATTTTCGGTTTGACTAGTTCTGATTCTAAACCCGGTTCATTAGGTCCATCGGTCTGGTCATCAGTTCCACTTTTTAATACTATGGTTTCTAGACTCCTCGATGTTAATGTCTTACTCTCTTTTGCATCCTTGCATTGGATCACTCATATCCATCGCAACAAAATTTGCAGATGCGCACGTGAAAAAAGGTCTTGTGTTTTTTTAAAAACACAGCCCAAATTTCCCACCCCATCCATACACAAGGCATTAGTCTTCTACCGCACTTCATCCAACATTCCAGGATGCAGAGCTCTCATGCCACCCATACATCCTCAAGATCCCATCAGGATATAGCTTGATTCTTCTCAAAGTAATAGAGTTATCGATGCCATCACTACTCAAGCAACCCAGAGTTGACCACCTGAAGATTCATTTTTCCAAAAGTTAAACACTTTATGTTCTAAACTAGTAGCTTACATAACTATCTCATAATGAGATTCCAAGTGTAATACTACTTTAGCTACCTAGTAATCCAATATCATCCATCTTAATTTTTTCCCATTTTCCAAAAATGGTACGCACAAAAGTACATATATAATTGTAACATACAAATTATCCCAAACTCATCACAACCTAGATATGATATGCACCTCGAGGTTGCATATATTAAGGTTGACATGTGCATCTTGTAGCTTGTTCATATTAGATTCATGTTAAGATGGGTTGATCTACTGTCCTGATTCAATGCATTACTACACGAAGAATTGATCAACCACCCTCACAGTCCCCTGGGTAGTGGAATGCGTTGTGCTACTCTCAATGTAATAAGTATACAAGAAAAACTTAAGGGTACAAATATTTTTTCTAGGCAGTGATCAAACTTCCATCATACTTTAGTCTATTGCATATTCTCTCCAGCGATGAACATTTATAAACAGAAAATAAGGTCTATTGCATATTCACACATATATTATGAACATTTATAAACAGAAAATAAGGTCTAGCCAACATACCTAATGACATGTAGGCTGCAAACAATCCTTCATTTCTAAACGATGTAGTTGGTGTCTGAGAAGCTTCTGAAAACCCACATTCCAATTGGTAACCATTTAAATATCTGAAATTAGAATACCTGTAGCTTCACACCTTTCCAAGTCCAGTTTTTCTCGCTTCCTTGCCTACATTGATTTCAAACCCAACAATAATGGAGGATCAGTCAAAAGCATGCATGTTAAGATAAAGTCTTTAATGCTCAGGCATCAATTTTGATGCTTGGGTCAACTATAAGGCTATCCCAATGATGACAGGGAGAACTGAAACCAAGTTATCAACAGATGGCAAAGACACAATTAACAATCCCTCATTGCCAATGTTATGATAAATATGGAAATTTTGATGGAAAATAAAATATCTTGGTGATTGAATGGCTAGTTTGAACAATGTTGTTTTGTATAAAGATTGACTCAGATCAGAAATATGATAATGAATCATCCTGGTCATTTATTCATGAAATTTTGAGAGAGATAAAAAAAAAAATGAAAAGGTTACATAAGTACTCTCTAAAAGAGTTTTAGTACAGAAATTTATATTTAATATCAAACAACCTAGCACTGTGTTATCTACACATAAATAACATATCCAAAAGTTAAAACCTTTTTTGCAAGCTAAAAGATAATTATTTTCCTTCTATACTTAGTGCAAACAATAATAATTTCCAACAAACCTGCAGTGAATTCCTTCCCTCCCTGTCACTGCTTAGACAACCTACAGAGCACGACATGAAAGGAGAAGGGTTCTATCACCTTTGGTATAGTCAGTCAATTTGAACATCTCATCCCATTCACCGAACCACTAGCCTTTCCTCCCTGTCTGTGAGTGAGATGCTCTATATATGTGATTACGCGTTAATTCAATAAGTGGAAGACCTGTGAGTGACAGGAAAGGGAAGACGTGCAAATGAGAGTCCCAACTTTACCTTTCATTCTCCTCCCGTATGTACCCTATCTCGGAAGCAAGCGATAAATCCCTTCAATGTATGTACCGGAAAGTTTGCCTTTGACTCCACACCTACTCTCACCGCTCACGCCAGCTAGTAATATTTATGGGGTGTATTTCTGAAACAGATTGTGTTCTTAGACAGCCTTACATGTTGAGGTCAAAATGAGATTGGGTAGGCGAAAAACCTAAGGGGTTGGGTCTCTAGCAAAATATACTCATTAATCCAAAGTGATTTTTCCCTAAATTTTCATTATTTTCATAGATTCTATCAACAAGTATCTGAACAAAGGAAGGGTATAAGCTTGGGCCAATCAAGAGGTGTGAAACTCGGTCCAAATGTTAAATAAGACAATATGCCAGGGTAATTAGAATGGATACTCTTTCGTGAAATTGGTGTGCTTTGATTGAAGGCTTCATTTCCATTACTTCATGGAAGGTTTAGATCTATTGTTTCGACATGATATCATAGAAGAAGTATTTTACATCTTTAAAAGAATCATTCTCCAGCGGTACTATGTCGAAATGAGGCTTTTTCCAAACCTCGCAGATGTATTCAGGGTACAATGTCTGCACTTCTTTATAGAGGAAAATTAACTTTGAACATGCTTCCTTAATTATGGTATTTTCCTTAGAAAACAATTTGAAGACTTCCACAAATATTATAAGAGGAATTCGGTTTATCAGAAGGAATTTTATCCTCACCAAACCTGTTTCAATTCCACTACCCTTGTAACTTGGAAAAAAAAAATATTACATAGGTATATACCCTCAATCCTTTGTTTCCATGGGCTTTAACACAACATTATTTCAGGTACATTCTGAAACAAAGAGAAAGGTGGCAATTCTCTCCAAAAATATTGTGGGAATGAATGAGAAACACATAATTTCAATTTTTGGTGATTATACACTCTGTTTCCTAGGAAGAAAGAACATGTTTATATTGCAATTCATGATGTATTTCTTATTACTCAAATACAAGTACAAAAAACCTCCACATGTAAAATCCATATGTATGGTACAGGAAAAAAAACCACAAACCTTTTGTTCATAATCATAATCCACCATTATCATTACCAAGTGCACAATTTTCTTTTTCTTAATAATATTTTACAATTTTTGATCAAATGCTATTTTACTAAACACAAAATAGCTGCAATATTTTCTCAAATTTAAAACTAAAAAATAAAATATTCCCAGGTTTACACTCATGTGAATGTAAATATTTTCCTCTTTGTGAATAGGCTTGTACCCTAATGGAGATATGTAATTAGGATTCGAGTCCATATTGTACTATGATATTCTGTCATATTATTTGCAAAAATTGAGTTGCTTTTATCAAACAATGAATTTTGAACTATCAACTTCTTATATATCTTTCCATGACCTCTGCTGCTAGTGCTTCGACCACTTATTTCCTTAGCAATGTTTTTATTCGAAAAAATGAAGGTAAATGCATAGTTTGTATTAGTAACTTCTGAAGGTGATTGATCTTTTAGACTACCCTCGTTACTGCCATCTGTTTTCATTTCTGTAGAATGCACTAAACTACCAGGATAGGTTGGTTCGTCAATGACACCAACTTCTGAACATTTTTATGAAGAAAGCCCTTCATATTTATTTGTAATCAGCGGATTAGATCCACCAACACTTGAAGGTATAATTTTTTCTAAATTTGGAGATCTTGAATTTTTCATGGAGATGTGGTTTTTTAATCTATTGGGATTTTTCTGTATGAATGATTTACAATTGATTTTACAAACAATTGGTTTAACCTATGTTTCTAATGGGGTTTTTTCCGTAAAATCGCATCCTCCTGATCCATCATTTTTTCCCTTCTGTTTCCAAAAAGGTAATTCATTTTTCCACGTATATCAGAAGTGACTTGTCTCCTAGAAAATCTCATTTCTAAGTAAGTCTTCTAATTTCTCAAAATACTCAGCAAATCTCATTACTGTTTCTAAGTTACTTGATTTGGGCTCATTTCTAAAGATATGTCATGTCAGAGTTCTACCTTTGATTTTTCAACCAAATCTAAGTCCCCCTTGGTCTCTCAGATGAATATGAAAAACTGCCTATGCATTGTATAACTGATTTTCTCTAGCCATCCCATCTTTCCCCTGATTTTCAATTCCATACCTGTCTATAGATACTGCATCAGATCCATTATCCTCTCTTGCATTCTCTTTTGGGTATTCTTTTTTAATATCATAATCCTCACTATATACCATATCGCATACATGTTCCTTTCTAGCATTCTTATTCGATTTTTCCTTTGCAATTCCATCCTCTCTTGCACCAGATTTTTTCGCTCAAACCCATCCATATTAGGCACAAATTTGACAGCATGTCCAACATCGAAACCAATGCTAGGTCGAGCATCAAAAGAGAAATTGGTTCTAATATGATTTGCACAGTGCTCAAACATGTTGAAAGTTTGTCTAGTGTTGATTAATACTCGGTACTCGCCATCTAAATAATAGGAATAGGGAATCACAACCTTTGATTTCACCCTCAATCAGCTATAATAAACTTCATAGTAACATTCACCTCCATTGTTGACTTTATGAATTCCTAAAAAATCATGCACAATTTCACTCTTCATAAGTAAAGATGCCCCCGTACAATTCTCCAATTCATGGCCAATAAATTTGTTAATAGCAAAACTTCAGAGTCTGAAACAGGGGTCTTAGCCACTCTAGAAGCCCTGCATTTCCAACATCCTTCATTTTCCCTTTTGTCACCTCACAAAGAAAGTGCACCCGTGAGGTTATTCTATAACCTTACTGCACATACAAATAATTCTCTAGTATTTTCACCTTAAAAAACAAATAACGAAAAAACCCTTCTCGCCATTTTCACTTAAAAAGAAAATTATGACAAAACCCCAGAAATAGTTGTTGCAGCTTCAGTTACAAGGTGGATTATGACATCTGAGATACGACATAGAAACCCTTACCCATATCATTTATTTTTAGTAAAATAAAATAAAATACGGAGAAATGATTTGATTTTTCATAGTGACCAAACAAAATCAAGATCTACTTACGAACAAAGTCACTCTAAGTATTGATTTTTCATTTCTCCACCTCGCTCATGTGGATTGGGCTTAAATGGATGCATTCCTCCTGAAAAAATTATATGGGATACATTCCTCCTGTTTCATCATTCGTAGAGTTAGTGGGCTTTCTCTTTCGCTATGCATTGTCTCATTTTCATATTTCAATATTTCAACCATGTTGCACACAAATATGAGATATTTTATGGTTTAAATATTTTAAAATGTTAAATTAATGTTTGTTATATATATATATATATATATATATATATATATATATATATATATATATTATTGTAATTAAAAATCTGCATTATACAACAATATTTCATTTGTAATTTAAAAATTATAGAGTGATAAAGGTGAAGAATTGGGATGTGAAACACATTATAATAATTAAAATTGGGAATATATTTTTCCATACTAGTCTAGGTCCATTTTAACTTAGGATCTACTAAGTGTTAAGAATGATTAAATTTCTTTTACAAACTTAGTTTAGAGTGAAAAATGATTTGATCCCTAAAGCCTTAACAATAAATTGACTATTTTACCCCTATTTTATTTTAATTATTTATTTTATTTTATTTTTCTTAGTTTTCTTAATTTATTTTTTATTTTATTTTTATGTAATTTTACCAATTCAAAATGTTTACATAAAAATAAAAATTACCTAACATGATATTACAACATATATTCCATATTAGGCTCGGCGTAACAATTCAGGGTTATCTAGTAATGTATAAATTTTTTAATAACTTGTTAATGAAAACAAAATTTACATTCAGGTACCAGATTAATTTTTGAATTTTGTTGTCGATGTCTTTCTTGTCCTCTCGTTCTTTGTTCTCATGTTGAGGTATGGGAGCACAGAGGAACCTCCATAGCTCTCCTTAGCACTACCACTTTGCAAGACGAAGAATACATGTGAAATAGATATGCAACCCACTTAATAAGTTGGCAAGGTTGTTGCAACATATATAGGTGGTCATGTCGTGTTGCAAAAGGAGGCATTGGGTCACTCCCATTTTCGATGATATGTCAACCTTTGAATTTAATTCCCATAAATGTGATCAAATGATATAACCCTAAAGATTCTAATAAGCTCCATAATTCTAATCATCATATGATGCAATAAAGAAGTGTATAAGGAAGTATAACCTTTCATGCATTCTATAACAACCTTTGAATCCTCTATCACTTGTAAGTCTATATTGTTGAAGTGACACAATTGAAATTACTAACATAAATGACTAATTCATATTATTGTAGACTTGTTAGGTAGTCATATTTTTGTTCCTGGACTAAATGAGTCATTCATGTTAGTCATTTTTAGCATTATTACTTATTATCTAGTTGTATATTTTAACTCGGGACTAAATTAGTCATTTATGTTAGTCATTTTTAGTTGGGTCTCTTAATATTGCTAATTTTTTGTAATATCTCACTTGGAAAAGTTTTGGTGACTAACGTTTTTAGTCACCTATTCACTAATTTCACCATTTTCTACTAATGTTTTGTGATGCCATATGCCGCTGAAATAAAATGTTGAAATATTGTAAATAATATTGAAATATGACAGAAAAATAAACAGAAAATCAAGCACAAACCCAACCCAAATAAGGATCTAAAAAAACTAGGAAAAAAGAGGCAAACAAGCTACTCAAAACACATGAAAAGGGCCTACAATATCTAATGTCAATGGGACTAAGATCTAAGGCTCTATGATGTTGAAAATGGTGCAAACTAACAACAGAAAATAGAGGTGAGATTTGCTGCAAAGAATAGGTAAGAAGCTCAACTAACCAAGGATACTCAAGGGGATCCTAAGGGGAAAGGAAAAAGAAAACACAAAATGGAGTTATTAAGGCTAAAAAAATAATCCAAAGGAGATGTAATAAAATGGATTAGGCCCTGAAATAATGGCTAAAAATATTGAAAACCCTTAGACTCTTTACTCAATTGATCCCTTCCTATAAAGGTGGAAGTATAATAGAAACCCTAGGGGGGTTGTTTCTACCTCAAAGAGACAAAATAAGCAGATCCAGGCCTAAGGAGGGCTGAAACAGAGGTAAAAACCCAAAATAGTACTCTCGGCAAACCCTGAATTCAGAAAAAATTCTCGAAAAAATATGAAACGCATTTTCTGAACTGTTTTTGAAGGAAAATGTCCATTTTGGGTAAAATAAGGCATTGTACTCCTCATAACGAACTTCTAAGGATGAAAACTATGTTTTTTCCTTCGTGGCTCTCAGATGGTAGGTCTTGGAAGATGTTGTCCTTTCCTACTCGACTGGTACCTGTGACCTATGGAAAACACCTGAAAACCACCAGTAACCGGAAATTTGATAGAATAATGGAGAGAAAACTATAAATAGAAAAAAAGAAGCTAAAAATAGTTGCAAAAAAAACCTGAAATTTCTAAAGCAAAAGTCACCAAGGAAACTGAAGTTGTTAAACTAGTGGAGTCACCATTTGTTAGTATGAAATATTTTGGAAGATGTACCAAAAAGACCTCATTTAAGTCACGAGTGACTAGTGACCCTAATAACAAGTGTGGCTACTCATACTTTAGATCTGCAACAAATATGTGAGAAAACCTACAAAACAATGGATGTATGAAAATCTGAAAGTATAAACAGCAGATATAAAAACCGATGTAAAAACCCAGTCTTGGAAAATCTTTTGAAAAAAAAATAATTATATTAATACACATGGAAAAGGATATTTACAAAAGGCATAAGTCCCCCTCAATGGGATGGGACTTTTGATGTCCTAGTCACTTCAGAATTTAGATTTTCCTCTCTCTTCATTGTGTGTAAACCCAAACAATGCAGAACTCAAAATGGGAGCTCGAATGGCATGTGACGATAATGATGACGATACTAATGATCATGGTGAGAAATGGATGAAAAACCCTCTTATTTATCGCAAAGTATTGCGTTGATCTCGAAAATGGAGAACAATAAAATATTATTGACCAAAATCTAGATCTAACCGCTTGGAATACTTTTTTATATTTTTGGAGAGGGAAAAGATATTTAAAATGGTTAAATACCATTATTTAGAAATAATTAACAAACAAATGATTTATTAATTATTTCGCGAATAATAAGAAAGGTGTGAAAAAAAAAACTATTAAATAATGATTTAAGAATTATTTCAAATATGGAAATAAGGAATAATAAACAAATATTGATTTATTTAATTATTCCTCGGTGATTTAGTCAAATATGACAAGGAATATTTATTAAATAAATATTTAATAACTATTCCTAGAGAAAATTAAATAAATAATGGTTTATTTAATTACTCTCATGGGTTTTAATCAAAAATAACTTAATAAAAGTGGTTTCTTAAATTATTTTTTACAGTGAAAGTGATTTTACTACTGTAAAATTTATCTCACATGGTGTATTTCGATCCACCTAGTTAGAAATGTTTAGGTGATCATTTTTTTTTTATAACAGTTTATGGAAGTATGATTCAAGGGACTGCATCGAAAAATAATCTACCATGAAATCTTGAAGAAGGCTTTGGTTGAGATTTTCCTTGGAATTATTGGGAAACAATGGGATTGATTCATAGTGTATGTTGAGAGTCTTCTGTTTTTGGTGCCTTGTGATTTTTTTGCATTTGATTTGCAGTTTCCTTATGTCTAGTACATGACCATGCCATTTTGTTTGTTATGTTGTATTGTTATTTATTTCCATGATTTTATTTTGTTGGTTTATTGTTCTTTCCTTTTATGTGTTGAGGGTCTTGGGAATTGGTTTGGGGAAGGAGGAAAGTTAATGGAGCTCAAGGAGAGTTGAATGAAACCTAATGGGTAATGTAAGACTCAGATGAAGCCTGATGCATGCATAAGGGTCGTTGAAGGAAAGAGTATGATAGATCTTTGAGTTGGTTGGGTCCATTGGTGTAAATGGATGGTGGTAGGATGGTTATGAGAAAGGTAACTGGAAAGGTTTTGTGAATGGATTTGAGATTTCAATGCCTTGGATATGTTGGGGAATATTATTCTTAATGTTGTTCATGTTGTGCACAGATAAAGGGATTTCTCTTAACCTTGAACTTATGATACCTGGTAATTATGTTGTGATCATGGCTATATTGGTGTCTATATATGTATACATTCATGTATGTATGTCGTTGTTTGATAGGGTCATCAAACATAATCATTTTTTTATGATAAATGTTATAGGTCAATTTGGGAATCATTCCCCATGGCCTGGTAAAACTGAACATCATCCCCAGGACCAATGAAATAGAGTATATCATCCCCTTAAATTTCAGTTGCTATATTCCCTAAGAGAAGAACAATTCAAATTCATGGCTTCTATTGTGAGATTTCCAAGGTTTGAAGTATATGTTGTATCACTTATGAAATCACCAACACTACCTCTAAAGGGACTAACTGCACTACATCTGTAGCATCCTCCATTCAAGGGTGCATTGCAATACACTTCCCGACATTCAAGAGTGTGTTGGTCACCTGGGAGCGGAATTCTCATTGTTCCGAGAATCTCCACATGGCCACTGCCTTCTAGAAGAGTCCATATGTGTCAAAATTCTTATCTAAGTGTCCATCTAACACCTTTAAACTTGGGAACATGTCTTGCCTATTCTTAGAAATTTATTCATTGAGAAAATACCATCAGTTTCCCTATAAATTGAGCACAAATCCTAGTGCTAGGGAGGGAAGAATTTTGGTAAGGAAATTTGTTGGATTCTCATTTGAGAGAGTAAAAGTATTGATATGTTGTTGATGTGATGTTGGATGTGATGATGCTAGGATGAAGCTGGAGCTGGTGGCATCAAATCAATCATTGGTTGTAACCTCCCCCTTCTACTCTTTAATAAACATTGTTGTTCATTTTCCCATATATGTATCTCTTTATGTTTCTATTTCTCATGCAGTGGATTCTTGAATGATATATATGTTTCACATCTAATCAATTTGAGTGTTTAATATAGGTAGATATCTGTATATGCATGTTGTTTTTTGTTCTTCATATATGTTTGCAGGAATTGATCTGACGATCTGAGTTGGATTGAAGGTGACGACAAAAGCGATAGAAGGAGAAGGAGAAGTGCTTGGATTACAAATAGGTTCTTCTATCATTATGTGTTTCTTATTATTTTAGAAAAATTGTTAGCAAAGTATTTCTTCTGTTGTTCTAAGTTCCTAGCACCAGACTTAGGGAATTTTATTTATCCGTAGATCATAATTTTGCATAACAAATTGGCGACTCCGTTGGGTATTTTCCTATCATTCCTAGTGTTTTTTCCTCTGCTATCAGTAGCATCTACTTTCAATTATTAGAATTTTGAATGAAATAATTGCATCAGAAGTGTGTTTTGTAGCTTGCATTTCAAATCATTGTTGCGCCCAACGCATTGTTGGTCAAGACACAGTGCACTGCAGGGCATTGTCTCCCAATCAGGGGTGCACTGCAACGCATTGTCTCCCCTTAGAGGCTACGTTTCCCCCTTAGCCAACCAAATTCCATTCAAATTTTTCATTGCTATCATTCTCAACCATTTTTTTTCTATATTCTCAACTGTTTGATACCTCTTAGAGATCAATGAACTTACCCGATTCTTCCTCATTTGAAAAGTAAATTTGTTCAATGTCCCTTTAGTGTTTTTCTTTATCATTGGCAAATCAAATTCTAAGTATTTTATTTCTACATTAGATCCATTTGTTTTCGTAAAGGACATTGTTGTTTCATTCTTAGTTTCCTATAGGAAAAATTGTAGTTCCATTCTTCATTTTTCCTAAAAGAGAAATTGTTGTTAAATTCCTCATTTCTCAAAGAAGAAAACACTTGTCTTTGTTGATTTGATGCATATAGTTTCCTTTCTTGCATTCACATTAAGGGAGCTTAAAAGAAAAACATGCATGTGCATATAGTGAATTGTGTGTGTTGCATAGGAACAAGTTAGGAAAGCTGCATTTTAGTTTGTGCTCTTTGTTGTTTGCTCCAAAATTGATTACTCTTTCCCCTAGTAGCTAGGATTTTCATTGAAAAAGCTAAAATTGAAAATTTTGCTTATCATTTTAGTTTTAATTTTTAGGAATTTCCGTCACATCATGTGGTGAACCTCAAAGACAAACTTTCTAAACAATATCAACATAAAACTTACATCAATTTACCTAAGAAAGCATTGGAACCATAACGATAAAATTTAGAAGGTCTAGGCTAGAGACGTGTTTCAGCGTCATTAAACATAGCAGCTGTCGCTAACTTGTCTGTGATACATTCCGAGTGTGATACCTCACTCCATGTATGTAATTATATCAGAGCTCATCCACGTATCTTTGGGTATATAGGGCAATTTTCTGTAATTTAGTACTATAAGGGGTCGCTCCCCACTGTGCGGTTTCACACATTAGACAAAGCACACACACTCTGGCCCCGCACTTTCGATTATATTTTGAGGACAAATTTAGGTTGCAATCCATCCATAATGAACTGAGCCGGCCGCCAGAATCTGTGATACACCGAATTGCAATACTGGGAGATTTTCTACCCGTACTTTGCTCCTCTAAGATCTATTCTGCAATTCACAATTACTTGGTAACCCTTTTCCCTAGAATTACCCTTTATTTTTTATACTATTGTTTTTGTCATAAAATAAATCATTCATCGTGGAATAATAACATCCCTTTCCCCCGTCATTCGCGTAGAATAGAACTCTGTACTCACCTTTACCACCGATGTCATTTCGTTTCGCGAAGGCGCCATTGCTCTACCGAAACTAGTACTATCGCACCTCAAGTAACATCATCCTCACATATACTGTGTAGCCCACTCGCATCTACAAATCCCGGTTCATTTACTACTGGTTTCGATAATGAGTCCTCAGCTACCCGTGGTCACAATCCATCCAATCTGTGAAACCATGCCTCCCGAACCCGACGTTGTTCAACTAGAAGTTGCTTTGGATCCTCTCACTTATTTTCCGTAAAAATATGAATCTCGAATTATTTTCCTCAATCACCTTCCTCTACTTTTGTTGATCCTCTGTTTATTCGAGTTCTTGTAGATCCAATAGGGTATACATTTATTTGATTAACCATGCTTGAGCCAACATATTTGGCTGGACCATCTATTCCAGTTGCGACAACACCTTCTCTTGCTACCCCATCGATGTTCACAACATCACTAGAGTCACATATATATGGTGGCCCTTTCGTCCCACCTGGTTACCAATATTTATCTGGAACCTTATCTGGTGCATCCTCAAACCCATGGACTTCACCAATGTCATCGTCTGGTGTTATAACTGGTAAATATTTAGTGAGTATTGAATGGCTTGATCCTTTATATATGTTATCGCTCGAATCTACCTTAGGCTGAAATAAGGTAAAACTCAAGGCAACATCAAACCACGCTCAGCCTCGTAGCTAGCCCTACGAGGACAGGAGAGGGCTCTCTCTGGGTCTATCTCGGCAAAAGATGTCCAATAGGGCCTGAGATGACTTATAATGGATACTGATTTTAGGCTAGTAAATAAATAGGAGGGTTTGATTTTGATTTTTAGGGGTTTTTTGGAAAAAGGGGAAAGACAATTTTTGGGCTTGGGGATGAGGCCAATTTCTTGCAGAGTTCAAGTTGGGGCGAGGTAGGCAGCGGCTTTGATGTCTTGGATCAAGTGAATGGATTGAAAAGATAGCTGAGGAGTTGAAGAGAGCAAGAGAGAACAAGGATCCTCTTCAAACTGAAGAAAAACATGTAAAACTAAACAAAATTCTAAGGCAGAGCATCAGCATATCAATGAATTCTACCTCAATTACTCATTTGTTTAATTCAGAAGCATAGAGAAGGGAAATGGCATACATATAACATTAATGAAACTTAAAATAACATGGAGAAAAACATCATCAAAACTCATAAGCCACAAGGATCCCAACAAGTGCTGCAAAACTCTGGTCTTTCCTTTGCCAAAAACTGAAAATGGATATACAATGGAGTGCCAAACTATTCCCAAGAGTCCAACCAGTCCAACCCTGAAAGTGTCTCAGAAAATACAATAAATAGACAAGTCTAACCCCTTCCCATGCCTCTAGGGGTCGAGCTCATGCTTCTAGGAGCAGTTTGAACCAATTCTAAACAAAGAGCTAAAATCTAGGCAACCAAACAACTTGCCTCTATAAGCTAGGAAACTGATCCATTCACTTGATTTTCACTTTTTTGTGAATGAATCATCTAGAACAAGTAAATACATGCCAAAATTACATCATGGTTACCAAATTACATCAATCTAGATAAAAAATTACATCAAGAGGTGAAACTAGTCAATACTGGCCGAATTTCTGAGCTGGAAGGTGAAAAATAGGCTGAATTCCTCTATGCGCCGCGCTCCAAAGCTCTATGCGTCGCGCTACTTTGGACCTGTTTTTGGAGCACTTCCCGAAGTCCAAATTGAGCTCATGATAGCTCGTTGGAAAGCCCTGGATGTCTGCTATCCAACCCAAGTGGAATTTTTCAATTTGGAGCTCATTTGCCCCTCCAAAACTTCATTCTCCCAAGACTACTTCCTGCTGGTGCAAAAGGTGGCAGAAAGGTGATTTTCATGGTGTTTTTGGCCCTTTAGGCAGCCCAGAATGTGATGAAATGCTTCGGCCATTCCTGAACATGCATAAATTTCCATGAAAAATCCAAAAATGTCAAGTTTTCCTCCAGAAGATGTCCCAATCATAAGCGCGCATCGGGTGGTGTGACGCGTCGGGTGGAAAAACCTGTTTTGCAACCAAAATTTACAAAAATGACAAAAACTTCTCCAAATTTTCTGAAATTTGGAGTGAAGGTCCCCCATCATGCCTCATGCTCAGCCAAGGAAGCCTCAACCAATATTCTAAGAGGATCAGGCGTTTTTCAACATTTCAGTGCTTTCCTCAATCTCGCCTTTAGGATCTTCATCCTGGCTCTACAGACGTGTGTACGGGCCCAATAGTGATTCTTCATATGTCTGAGCATGTCTTTGTCCCTATTGGCCTTCGCCAACAACTTCTCAAGATGCCTGTTGACTCTCTCAAGCCAAATCTGCCGCTCAATGGGTGTCATTTCACCAGGTCTCTTTCGAGCCAACTCTCGGTCTTGATGGATCTTCTGCAAGTCAATGATCATTTGCTGATCCTCTAGTTGTTTGTTCCGCTGCTCCAAGTAGTTTATCACCCACTGTGCTCTCTGCAATCTCTCAGTCAATGTGCCAATCTCGGCTTTCTACTCCTGGATGACCTCCCTCAGCTTTGAGCTGGGAGAGCTCGCATCAACATCAATCAATGTAAACTCAGTATCTTGGCCTCCTGAGGGGCCCTCATCCTGCATCGGCCTCTTGCCTCTATCCTGAACCTGCACCTGTGCTGATGTCGAAGGCGAGACCCCTTCCACACCATGTGGAGATAGTACTCGCGCTGCTGATGAAGTCAACGAGACCCCTTCCACCCCGGGTGGAGATAGTACTCGTCGTGATGCTGCAAACAAGGCTCTGGCGCCTCTCTGATATGTGACTGCCACTTTTATGAGATCTCCTCGGTATATTAAGCTCGGTAGATGAATCACTATCCTGCTCATACCCCTACTCATATGGTGAATCTGTCTCTGACATGGTGCTAAAAGCAAGGTGTTTGACAAGTATATGCTGATATATGTAAAGTGAAAACAAGAGTTTTGGTGTATGTTTTAATGCCAAATGTGCCACAAATGAAATGAGAAGCTGCAAGGAAGTATCACCATGAATGCAATAGATTGTCAAGTGAATTCAGAGTGGAAGGACAGTCACTCACTGCTTGGGGAACTTCGGGATTATGAACCTTTACAAGTGATATAGGAATAGGTGATAATGATGGGGGTATGTTTAGGCAATAGAGACAACCTTTGAATACTTCGGAAATTAGGATTTCACCAATGATAGGAAGGGAAGGAGATGATGGCAAATGATAGGGTTTGAGGATTCAAAAACATGGGAATAAAAGGGAATAAGGGATATGGGGCAGCAGGAATAGGAAGGGACTGTGGTATAATAACAATGATAATAGCAGTGAGAACAATGATATGAGTGATAAGAGCAGAAATAAAAATGGAATGAGAGTGTTTTGGCAAGTTCAAGTTTTGACACCCAATTTCAAAATACAACCACCTCTCTTAAAACCCTAGGGAGCAGATTTCAATATGGGTATAGGGTTATATTTTACCATTTAAACTTTTGAATTCCTCCTCTTCAACACGCAGCAAACACACCCTAAAATCAATGAACAGGCTTTGTCAACTTACTTGGAAGCAAATGAACCGAATTGAAATGAGTTTTGATGAAGGAAGATAAGTTTCAGCCTTTGGAGCTCTATGCACCGTGCACAAGCCTAATGCGCCGCGCTCAATGGGTGCGCCCTGCCAGTGTTAATTTACACTGAGAAAAATTGCTCTATGCGCCGCACACCTTCAGTGCGTCGCGTCATAAATGGTGCATTTTGCAGGAGGCTTTTGGAGGCCTTCCCGGTGTCAAAATTGGGCGCATGATAGCTCTTTGGAAATATATTTGAGTCTAATTTCCAACCTAAGTGGAATTTTTCAATTTGGAGTTCATTTTCCTTGTCAGAAATCAAATCTCCCAAAACTTGTCAAAATGAGCAGAATGAGGCTGCCTCAAGGCAGAGCGCTGTTGCAGTCAGCTTTTGAAGGTCTTCCTCAACTCCAAATTGAGCTCATGATAGCTCATTGAAAATATATTTGTGTCTATTTATCATTTGACTCATCAAGCAAGTCATTTTGCCAACCAAGCTAGGAGAAATCTTGATTTTCCCAAGGTCACTCCAGAGGTGCATTCAATTCTCTTGAGGCAACGGTATTTTTGAAATTTCTCTAAAACCATGACACCTGTGTAAAAATTGAAGGAGGTTTTTCTTCGTTGGAATTTTTTGGATAAAAACCTCTCTAATTTTTCCAAAAATCATATTTTATTTCTCTGAAACATCATTTGAGTGAAACCTATCCCGATGTGTGGAACAAGGGATTTGTCGAAATGAAGCGAAATGAAGGGGATAAGGGGCTTCTAAATTCTTGGGGAAATTTTTAGAAGTAGGGAGGGATGTTAGGAAATAGGGGAAAGTGGAATCTCAGAAATTGAGTGAGGGGAAGGGGTCCAAAAGGGAAAAACACAGGCCTAGCCTAGAAAATTGCCAAGTTGTAGCAAGAAACTAGGGTTTGTGCAAAAATGAGGAATTTGGGGGATCTCAATGATGGGAAGTGTTTAATAAGGTACATTAAGGATAGGGGAAGGTGTATGAACATTAGGATACAAGTTTTTCTGATGATTTGACCATCCAAGAGAAATTACCTCCAAAACCCTAGGAGAGGGAAATGAACCTTACCTAGGCACAACTGAAGCATGAACAAGATGTAAAATGACCCATTGGAACTTGACATGATGATTACAACCCTCTGAATGATGGTACACTCAGCTGAATGGTGACATGAACCGACATTTGGACAACTTTGACAAGAGTAAAAGCAAACCCTAGACCTAATACCTAGTGACCAAATTTTACTTGAAGACTCACTGAAATGACAAAATTTGACCTTGACATCTTAAAATCACTTTGTAAGAGCATGTTTGATCACTGGAGGAAGGCTGCAAAGGCTGACACTAACATTGGCTCCAATGGGGATGGTAGCTCCTTGGAGGTGCCAAGAACTACAGATCTTTGGAAAGCAGACAGTGCCTTCATCCATTGACTCCATTGGGCAATGGAGTCAAAAACTCAAGCTGAAATGCATGACTGAAAACTGATGAATTGATGACACAAAATGACTCTCACTCAACTAAAAACTGACTTGATACTTAAACACAACTGAAAAACTGGAAAAGATGCTCAAAGTAGAGCTTATTCAATACAACCTACTCTAATTGTTCCATTCATCACCTGATCAAGTGAAATGAAACAACCAATGCAACCAAGTACGTATTGCAGCTGCTGTTTGGATTCTCCACAAGTGCTCATTTATGAACAACAAGAGAGAACTACTGAAAGGCAACTCCCATGAAAAATTGTGAACAGATCCGTTGAATGATATGGATTCTCTATCCGCCTCCAAAAACACTGCATAAGGATCTTGAAATTCATGCTGCATAAGGATCTCAAAATGCACACTAGGACTTAGCTCATCCAATGGATTACTTCTCTTCTCCTCATACCATGAATGAAAACTTTGATCTGAGCTTTGTGACAAGACTCCTGCTAAAAATGACAAAGAGACTGGCTGCCAGATCAAGTCTATATCAGCACACGTTTCAACCTTACATAAAGTCAATGGAGAAAGACTTTGACTGCAAACATCATCCAACACATCAGCAATAGGATCATCAAAAACTTGAGAAGACTGCTGTGATGTATCCATTGAAACTGTCTGACATCCTACTGGTTGTTCATCTTTTTCTTGAGAGATATTACAAATATTCTGCCTCATAAACTGAAATGCTTTGAAACAAAAGGGTATAGAATTTTCCTGCATCATCAAATCATGTATTTCATCTTCCACACCTTCATCTGTAATCTGACCTTCAATTTCATTTGGTGGCTGCAAATCTGATGCTACAGGCTGCTCAAGAATTTCATTATCTGTCTCATCCTCAACATTAACACTGAGAGATTGCTGATTTCTTACAGGCTGCTCATTTGAAGATTTACTATGCAATTTACCCTTCAAAAACTGAAATGATTCAAAACAAAATGGTACGGAGTCACCTTGTATCATTTGATCACATGTACCAGCTTCCATGTCCTCATCTGCAACTTGAAAATCAATGGATTTCGGGGGCTGAAAATCTGAATATGAGAAGTCTTGAACAAGGTTTTCATTGCGCTCAAGATGGTCCAGATCAAGACTTGTTGACATTTGATTTCTGATTGCATGGTAGTTGTCTCTGATGAACTGAAATGAATCAAAACAAAAAGGCAAAGATCCTTCACTTACTTCAAAATTTTCTGCACTTTCCTCATCATTGTCATAGCTGATATGCATCGGTTGATCACTATACTCAAGCTGCTGAAAGTGAACTTCCTCCTCGCACAAACTAGCTGCTGATTCATCTGCAAGATTAGCTTCTGTTTGGAGAACATAATCATCATCATACTGATCAAACTGAGGCAAATCATTAGTATACAACACATCATCAAGCATACATGTCATATCAACAGCTCTCTCTTCTTCAAGATGATCTATAAAGCAATCACTATGACAACTGGGATAAGAAACAAAATGTTTTGGATCAACAACTTGTTCTTCCTCAATCAGCGAGCCATGGGCTTCAACATTATACTCATTCTTTGTGGTTTTCTTTTGTATCATCTCTTCTACTGCACCTACCAACATGTCAAGCTTTACCTCTAGAGATGTCGATTTCTCCGGATCCATGTTTTTCATCTCTTCTTCCTTCAACCTTGCCCTTCGGATCAGCAAATGAGCCTCTACATTCACTGCACTATTCTGCATCTCGTGAAGTGTTGCAAGATTCCTTTCTCTCAACTGAAACTCCATTTCCAGATCAAAGGCACCCGGGTAGTGCAAGAGAGCAGATCTAGGAGAAGGTCTTATATCAGCTGGCATTGAAAAATATACTTGGTTAAATCTGGCAGAAAACTGTTGTATTGTCTCCCCTGGCAGTCTTTTCAGCTGGTTATACTCTTCTATAATAAGGAAAGGATTTTGTTCGATCATCCACCTATCGAGGAAAACTTCGACGAACTGCTATAAATCTGAGATGCTCGCATCAGGCAGGGCTTTGAACCAACTCTTCACTTGGCCTTGCAAAGAAAGAGCAAAAAGTCTAATACTAACATCTTCTTCATCAACTTCAAAAAGGTCTAGAAAAGTCTCAACATTCTGCACATGTTGCTCAGCGTTGACATTGTTACATTCACCGTCAAATCTTGGTAGATATAGGTCATAATTTTTAGGGAAAGCATGAAGAACAGAAGGTAAAACAAGAGGTTTATACCGATCTGGAATTTTACAAGGTGTAGGGGTATGTACAAGAGCTGCGGGATCAGTTTTGTTTTCTTTAGGCTCATCACTCTAAAGAGAGTCATCATAAGATGTGGGAAAATTAAGGAGGCCGGGATCAAAGGGAAACTCAGTATTTACACTTTTTGAATAGGTCGAGTGAAGATTTTGATCACCTTTATCATACAACAAATTATGAAAAACTTTCAGGACAACCTCAAGACCAGCGAAGAAGTAATTTACAAGAAAGCAGATTAGATCCTGAATACCATTCCACTTTAGATACCTGAACTTTGTGTAATATCCTTCCATTTTCTCAGAGAAAGAGTCAGTCCTCCAGTGGAGTCTCTACTTTGAATTGGAGTCACCAGGTGAATGATTTCAGCCTTCTTATGTCTGATCGTTGTCCACCATCAACCATCATATCTGAACTTGATACATGTACTGGGGCAATTGGAATTCAAGTGTCACGTTCAAAAGCTAGACCGGAGATTGACTGAAGCAGCGTTTATCTACTTTCGCTAATGCAAAGAAAAAGCGTTTCGAAGGCTACCTGGCTAACTTCAGGCTCCGTCTGTAGCTTATAAAACAAATAACACCAACAAGCAAACCATTTTCTCCCCAGTATGGTCGCCACTATGTTAGTTCCCAAATCTACCTTAGGTTGAAATAAGGCAAAACTCAAGGCAACATCAAACCACGCTCAGCCTCGTAGCTAGCCCTACGAGGACAGGAGAGGGCTCTCTCCGGGTATAAATCGGCAAAAGATGTCCAATAGGGCCTGAGATGACTTATAATGGATACTGATTTTAGGCTAGTAAATAAATAGGAGGGTTTGATTTTGATTTTTAGGGGTTTTGTTGGAAAAAGGGGAAAGACAATTTTTGGGCTTGGGGATGAGGCCAATTTCTTGCAGAGTTCAAGTTGGGGCGAGGTAGGCAGTGGCTTTGATGTCTTGGATCAAGTGAATGGATTGAAAAGACAGCTGAGGAGTTGAAGAGAGCAAGAGAGAACAAGGATCCTCTTCAAACTGAAGAAAAACATGTAAAACTAAACAAAAGTCTAAGGCAGAGCATCAGCATATCAATGAATTCTACCTCAATTACTCATTTGTTTAATTCAGAAGCATAGAGAAGGGAAATGGCATACATATAACATTAATGAAACTTACAATAACATGGAGAAAAACATCATCAAAAATCAGAAGCCACAAGGATCCCAACAAGTGCTGCAAAACTCTCGTCTTTCCTTTGCCAAAAACTGAAAATGGATATACAATGGAGTGCCAAACTATTCCCAAGAGTCCAACCATGAAAATGTCTCAGAAAATACAATAAATAGACCATCCTAACCCCTTCCCATGCCTCTAGGGGTTGAACTAACCCTTCTAGGAGCAGTTTGAACCAATTCTAAACAAGGAGCTGAAATCTAGGCAGCCAAACAACTTGCCTCTAAAAGGAAGGAAACTGATTCATTCATTTAATTTTCACTTTTTAGTGAATGAATCATCTAGAACAAGTAAATACATGCCAAAATTACATCATGGTTACCAAATTACATCAAGACGGATCAATCCCCTCATGAAGAAGTAAAACTAGTCAAAACTGGCCGAATTTCTGAGCTGGAAGCCAAAAATTGGGCTAAATTCCCCTATGCGCCGCGCTCAAAAGCTCTATGCGCCGTGCTACTTTGAGCCTGCTTTTGGGGCACTTCCCGAAGTCAAAATCAAGCTCATGATAGCTCGTTGGAAAGCCCTAGATGTCTGCTATCCAACCCAAGTGGAATTTTCCAATTTAAAGCTCATTTTCCCCTCCAAAACTTCAATCTCCCAAGACTACTTCCTGCTGGTGCAAAAGGTGGCAGAAAAGTGATTTTCATGGTGTTTTTGGCCCTTTTAGGCAGCCCAGAATGTGATAAAATGCTTCGGCCATTCCTAAACATGCATAAATTTCCATAAAAAATCCAAAAATGTCAATTTTTCCTCCAGAAGATGTCCCAATCATAAGCGTGTGTCGGGTGGCGCGACGTGTCGGGCGAAAAAACCTGTTTTGCAACCAAAATTTTCAAAAATGACAAAAAATTCTCCAAATTTTATGAAATTCGGAGTGAAGGTCCCCCATCATGCCTCATGCTCAGCCAAGGAATCCTCGGCCAAGATTCTAAGCGGATCAGGCCTTTTTCACCGTTTCAGTGCTTTCCTCAATCTCGCCTTCAAGATCTTCATCCTGGCTCTGCAGACGTGTGTACGGGCCCAATAATGATTCTTCATATGTCTGAGCATGTCTTTGTCCCTATTTGCCTTCGCCAACAACTTCTCAAGATGCCTGTTGACTCTCTCAAGCCAAATCTTCCGCTCAATGGGTGTCATGTCATCGGGTCTCTTTCGAGCCAACTCTCGGTCTTCACGGATCTTCTACAAGTCAATGATCATTTGTTGATCCTCTAGTTGTCTGTTCCGCTGCTCCAAGTAGTTTATCACCCACTGTGCTCTCTGAAATCTCTCATTCAATGTGCCAATCTCGGCTTTCTGCTCCTGGATGACCTCCCTCAGCTTTGAGCTAGGAGAGCTCACATCAACATCAATCAATGTAAACTCAGTATCTTGGCCTCTTGAGGGGCCCTCATCCTACATCGGCCTCTTGCCTCTATCATGAACCTGCACCTGTGCTGATGTCAAAGGTGAGACCCCTTCCACACCATGTGGAGATAGTACTCGCGCTGCTGATGAAGTCAACGAGACCCCTTCCACCCCGGGTGGGGATAGTACTCGTCGTGATGTTGCAAACAAGGCTCTGGCGCCTCTCTGATATGTGACTGCCACTTTTATGAGATCTCCTCGATATATTAAGCTCGGTAGATGAATCACTATCCTGCTCATACCCCTGCTCATATGGTGAATCTATCTCTGACATGGTGCTAAAAGCAAGGTGTTTGACAAGTATATGCTGATATATGTAAAGTGAAAACAAGAGTTTTGGTGTATGTTTTTTTGCCAAATATGCCACAAATGAAATGAGAAGATGCAAGGAAGTATCACCATGAATGCAATAGACTGTCAAGTGAATTCAGAGAGGAAGGACATTCACTCACTACTTGGGGAACTTCGGGATTATGAACCTTTACAAGTGATATAGGAATAGGTGATAATGATGGGGGTATGTTTAGGCAATAGAGACAGCCTTTGAATACTTCGGAAATTAGGATTTCACCAATGATAGGAAGGGAAGGAGATGATGGAAAATTATAGGGTTTGAGGATTCAAAAACATGGGAATAAAAGGGAATAAGGGATATGGGACAACAGGAATAGGAAGGGACTGTGGTATAATAACAATGATAATAGCAGTGAGAACAATGATATGAGTGATAAGAGCAGAAATAAAAATGGAATGAGAGTGTTTTGGCAAGTTCAAGTTTTGACACCCAATTTCAAAATACAACCACCTCTCTTCAAACCCTAGGGATCAGATTTCAATATGGGTATATGGTTATATTTTTACCATTTAAACTTTTGAATTCCTCCTCTTCAACACGCAGCAAACACACCCTAAAATCAATGAACAGGCTTTGTCAACTTACTTGGAAGCAAATGAACCGAATTGAAATGAGTTTTGATGAAGGAAGATAAGTTTCAGCCTTTGGAGCTCTATGCGCCGCACGCAAGCCCAATGCGCCACGCTCAATGGGTGTGCCGCGCCAGTGTTAATTTACACTGAGAAAAATTGCTCTATGCGCCGCGCACCTTCAGTGCGCCGCGCTCCTACCCAATGCGCCGCGCCATAAATGGTGCATTTTGTAGGAGGCCTTTGGAAGCCTTCTCGATGTCCAAATTAGGCACATGATAGCTCGTTGGAAATCTCTTTGAGTATAATTTCCAACCCAAGTATAATTTTTCAATTTGGAGTTCATTTACCCTGTAAAAAAATCAAATCTCCCAAAACTTGTCAAAATGAGTAGAATGAGGCTGCCTCAAGGCAGAGCGCTGTTGCAGTCAACCTTTAAAGGTCTTCCTCAACTCCAAATTGAGATCATGATAGCTCATTAGAAATATATTTGTGTCTAGTTATCATTTGACTCATCAAGAAAGTCATTTGGCTAACCAATCTAGGAGAAATCTTGATTTTCCCAAGGTCACTTCAGAGGTGCATTCAATTCTCCTGAGGCAACGGTATTTTTGACATTTATCTAAAACCATGATACCCGTGTAAAAAGTGAAGGAGGTTTTTCTTATTTGGAATGTTTTTGACAAAAACCTCCCTCATTTTTCCAAAATTTATCTTTTATATCTCTGAAAAATCATTTGAGTGAAACCTATCCCGATGTGTGAAACAAGGGATTTGTTGAAATGAAGCGAAATGAAGAGGATAAGGGGCTTCTAAATTCTTGGGGGAATTTTGGGAATTAGGGAGGGATGTTAGGAAGTAGGGGAAAGTGGAATCTCAGAGATTGAGTGAGGGGAAGGGGTCCAAAAGGGCAAAACACGGGCCTAGCCTAGAAAATTGCCAAGTTGTGGCAAGAAACTAGGGTTTGTGCAAAAATGAGGAATTTGGGGGATCTCAGTGATGGGAAGTGTTTAATAAGGTACATTAATGATAGGGGAAGGTGTATGAACATTAGGATACAAGTTTTTTCGATGATTTGACCATCCAAGAGAAATTACCTCCAAAACCCTAGGAGAGGGAAATGGACCTTACCTAGGCACAATTGAAGCATGAACAAGCTGTAAAATGACCCAATGGAACTTGACATGATGATGAAAACCCTCTGAATGATGGTACACTCAGCTGAATGGTGACATGAACCGACATTTGGACAACTTTGACAAGAGTAAAAGCAAACCCTAGACCTAATACCTAGTGACCAAATTTTACTTGAAGACTCACTGAAATGACAAAATTTGACCTTGACATCTTAAAATCACTTTGTAAGAAGCATGTTTGATCAACGGAGGAAGAGGTACACGGGGCGGCCACCATATTATACATCATCAGGGCAATATCAAGCTGGTCCATCTATGTATATTCCATCTAATACAATTTCAACTAGACTCCCTGCATTTGGAGAACAATATTTTCCATCTTATTATACTTCTCATGCTGGGGTGGAACCTATGGTCACCCATTTTGATAGTACTTCATCGTTATTTGATCATCCTAATGTAAGAATGAATTTTTGTTAGTGGCAGCCCACTCTACCCATCCAACCATAAATGGTTGTGCACTTGTATCAATTGGTTCAACTTGTTACACCCACACCAACTCCACTTGTTAATACATTCTTACCCCTATTACAAACTCAAAATGTTGTACCTCAACCGTCTCAGGAGAGACCTTCAACCCAATACCCTCAAATATTGGGTCCTTAGACTCCAACTCCTTCGGCTAGTTTACAACAACCTCCTGTATCCAGAATTATTTATTCACCAGCTGGATTACCCTATTATGGGATTTCGCAGCCACAACCAGGTTATACCTATCCGCAACCAAATCCAAGATATCCTAGTTTGGGTTATAGTATTGGTGGATAGACCCCTTGACAGCCACAAGCACAAATTCCACAACCTTCATTTCAACAAGTAGCGTACCCAGGATTTTGTCCAAAGAATACCCAAGCGTTTTCTTATCAAAACAACCCCTATCTGGGTTACCAGCAACAAATTCCTTATGTTGGTTCTCAAAGGCCTGTTACCCAAGCAATTCCATCATACCCTTTCTATGCTAAACCCGACCTAAATTGACAGTTTCCCTTTGTTGCAACTTTAGAGTTACCGGATTTAAATTGGCTCACTAATGATCCAATCAATTACACTCCATGGTGGCCAGTGATACCTCATAAATTACCCTCGGATATTCCTAAGTTCAACGGAAACCCTAGGGAAGACCCGTCGACGCATGTTATGACTTATCATTTGTGGTATTCATTTAACTCCATAAATGATGACTTCGTTTGACTACATCTTTTCCAACGTACGCTCATTGTTCTGGCCGTGAAATGGTACATTGAGTTACCAAGAGATTCTTTTAATAATTTCATTGCTCTAGATACTGTGTTTTTGACCCACTTCCAGTTTCCCATACGATATGAAACTGGAACGAAACTCTTGACTAATTTTAAATAGACTAATGCTACTCACATTTCTGATCATATTCATGAGTGGCATCGTCGTCATAGAATGGTTAAGACATTTGTTCCTGATCAGCTCCTTATTGAGTGGTTCATTAAGTCCCTGTTACCATATATAATTGAGGATGTGGCTAAGGGTGGCGTCGTCACTGAAGAGCAGGTCATTGCTCGTGCCCAATATTTAGACTTGATTTACACTTAGTCTGGCATGATCTACAAGAAAATTCCCAATGCGTCGCAATCTAATTTTGTTGTTCCTCCTCCATCTAAGGACTCTCGTGTTGGAGACGGTATGATCGATATTGCAAGCACACATCACTCTACTTCTTATGATCCTGCGTCTTCTTCCGAAATCCATGTCGTGTCATCTGACAAGGGAAAAAGTGACATTCAACTCGAAAGTAAGAAAAGGGGGAAATCAAAGGAAAAGCAAACTTCTACCCTGCAGGAAATATCATCTAATCAACCGAATGGAAATCAAAAACCTCATCACCCTTGCATAATATGTAATGAGGAACACTTTGTTCTAGACCGTCCTCATCATGCCAAAGTCTCAAAATTGGTTAAGACCTCGCATGCATCCACAGTGTTGACATATCCATTTATGAATCTGGACACAAATTTGGCTGCTACGGATCTAAATTCCAACTCCCAAGTGCTTATGTTATCCATCACGAAGCCATTGACTGATGTTTTGGTGTCAAGGCATAATAAATATTACAGTAGTTAAGTTACTATTTAGCCTACTACCTCGATCACTAATCCATCTACGGAATCGATACCGATAACTGCTATTCCTGAATTGACAATCAAGCCACCGAAGGGAGTCGTTCATAAATAAACATTTAATTGTCAAGCTCGAGTTGCTCACAATTTTAATATAGTTGAAGATTTGGCTCAATCCCTTTCAACTATGTCAATGCTTGAGGTGTTTCAAAATTGTCCCTCCCAGAAGCGGGCTTTTTTATTGGCAATTAGTGGAATTGATCCAACAAATTCCATTCTCGTAGTCTTTAGTCATATAGGCTATGTGCCGCAATTACCAACAAAATTGACATTCTCCATCCAAGTAAATGTTCTCAATCACCTCGTTCATCATACTATTATTGATGAGGGAGAATCTAAGTGCATTATGTCTCTAAACTGCTGGAAATCACTTGGCTTGATGTGCCTATCTCAATCGCCTACGATGTTGAAAGCTTTCGATGGACGTACATATAAGCCTTCTGGTATTATCAATAACCTTCATGTTGAACTAGGGGGGAAAACAGTGAATGTTGAAGTTGAGGTCATTGACGGACCCCTTGAATACAAAATTTTACTCGGATGGCCATGGGTATATGCTATGATTGCATTCATCTCTACATATTTTAGAATGATCGCCTTTCCACATAAAGGTGTCATCATAGTCATCAATCATCTATCCTTCTTTGCCTCTAGTTCCCAGGTAACTGGAAACGTTTTGTTAGTTCATGCACCCCAACTTGCACTTCATAACATTGGTGTAGGACTCTTCTAGGATTCCACCCTCATGGGAACCTTTGCATTATCGCCGCCTACGACGTCGGCAAAAATTGCAAGCATAGAGACCTACTACATTATATCTTCCACTCCATCTAGCTTAAGGAAGATTACGGGTGATTCTGAAGTTGTTACGTTGGATGAATTTATGTCGTCCAAACCAATTGAGTTGGCATAGCAATCAATCTACATGGCTTGGGTGGCAAATCCAAAGTCATCGTCGCCAATCATTTGGGGTGATCATTCACTAGATTTTGGTACTCCGTCTGATCCTTTTTCATCCACATTCTTGACAGATGAGAATATTGTGGAATCTATGATGCCAAAAGGAGAACCATGGGAAGATCATCATCATCGCTCCCATCTTCATGATTACGAAGAAGATAATCTTATTGAACTATATGACCCATCGATCAAAACATTATTTTTGAATTCCTTTCCAATTAATGCAATCGAATCTGAGAGAAATTTATCAAATATTTAAGAAACCATTTCTATCGATATTTCAACCAAACCCGATATTTTAGAAAACATTCATGTCAGTGTGTCTTGTTCTCTGTCATAACTTGAAACATATCTCTCTCTTTCGTGAATTTCGTGATGTATTTGCTTGGTCTTATGAGGAAATTCCAGGCATAGATACTAGGATCATTGAACACAATATTAAAATGTACCCTGATGTCAAACTGGTACATCAACGCCTTCATCCTGTTCATCCAAAGAAGGCCACTGCCATTAAAGCAGAATTTGAAAAATTTTTGTGTGTTGGTTTCATTTACCCTGTTCTGCTAACTGAGTGGGTTTCCAACATTTTTCCTATTATGAAGAAACAAGGGACCATCGGAGTATGTATCAATTATCGGGATGTCAATATTTCTTTTCCAAAAGAAAACTATCCTACTCCTTTTATCGACCAGATTATTGACGATTGTGTTGGATGAGAAATCCTCTCGTTCATGGATGGATTTTCTGGCTACAATCAAATCAATATCCGCCCAGAGAACCAATATAAGACAACATTCATCTGTCCCTGGGGCACATTCGCTAATTGGAAACTCCCATTTGGTTTAAATAATGTTGGGGCAACCTTTTAGAGAGAAATGGATTATGCTTTCAATGACATCAAGCACATTGTTCAACATTATCTAGACGATTTACCCACACATTCACGAAACTAGACTAATCACCTGATGCATTTGAGATCTATCTTTCAACGATGTTGACACTACAAAATACGCCTCAATCCACTTAAATGTGTGTTTTTTTTTTGTTCTAGTCATTTTCTAGGATTCTTCGCCTCAAAATAAGGGATTCGAATCGACCCACTAAAGGTGCAGGCCATTCTTGATTTGCCTACGCCATAAAATTTGCTTCAGTTATAGAAACATTAGGGAAAGGCTAACTTCCTAAGGAGCTTCATACCCAACTACGTTGAAATGGCTAAAGGATTTACTCGACTCTTGAAAAAGGGGTTTCCTTTCCATTGCGATAAGGTTGCGCAAGCTTCTTTTGATGTTGTCAAGGATACACTTGTCCTGGTGTCTTTAACGTGTCCCCCCAATTATCAGAGTCATTATTTATTATATATCGCCATGATTTATACGACCATTGTTATGGTATTGGTCCAAGTAGAAAATGGGATATAACATCTGATCTATTATTTGAGTTGTAATCTCAATGATACGGAAGTGAAGTATTCATACATAGAAAATATTGCCTTGGCGGTTGTTCGAGCTGTCCAAATATTTCACCACTATATCCTGTTTTGGAAAACCATTGTCATCTCGGATTCCAACCCCAAGAATTACATCTTATCACATCAATTGATAAGGGGCAAGTATTCAAAATGGATTATCATTTTGTTGGAGTTGATTTGGAATTCATCAAATCCAAGTCAAAGAATTCTTTAGTTTTGGCTGAGCTTCTCTACAACCTTCCCTCTGATAGTATTGCTACTACATCTGAACCATCTATTCCTTATGATTATTTGTTTCTAATTGGATCATCTGATCCTTGGTATGGGTATTTTATCATTTATCTCTATACCCAGACTTTTCAGCCTAATACCTCTTGTGCCGCTCTGACCAACGACGTATTCGATAACAAGATAAAGATTATCTGATCATCGGCGATACATTTTATCATCATGGTGTTGATACAATTTTGAGAAGGTGCCTCACTCATGAGGAGGCTGAAAAGGTTTTAAATGATTGTCATGTTGGGGCTTGTATGGACACTTGTCTAGATAAGCTACCGTGCAGAAGATACTTCGCGCCAGTTACTTTTGGCCTACCATATTTCGCGATTACATCCTCGCAATCAGAAGTTGTCATGCGTGCCAGATATTTGATCGTAAAATATGCAAACTGATAGTGCCAATGCATCTTGTTGTCTATGTGGGACCATTTTAAAAATGGGGCATTGACTTCATGACCTGTAACCCTCGTTCATCTGAGGGGAATGGTTATATTATTGTCGCAGTAGACCACTTTACCAAGTGGGCCGAAGCGATGCCTACATTTAATAACATGGGACAAACAACTGCAATTTTTTTCCTTAATCATGTCATTTCACGATTTGGTGTTCCACAGGCTATAGTCACAGATTACAGTTCACATTTTCGCAATCATATGATGAATGAGTTCACTGCCAAATTAGGATTGTCCCATGATAGTTCTACTCCTTATTATCCACAATAAAATGGACAATTTTAGGCTATTAAAAATATTCTTAAATGAATGCTTCAACGAATGATAGGAGTTCATAAAGGAAATTGGAATTTAATCCTGTACTCGGCTTTGTGGGCGTACTGAACCTCGGTGAGAAGCACAACTGGATTTACCCCCTTTCAATTGGTGTATGGTCTAGAAGCTATCTTGCCAATCCAATGTGAAATACTGTCATTAAAACTCGCAATTGACTTGTTACCTGACACCTCTACTGAAGAAGTGCGTCTTTTTAACCTCATCCATATTGATGAAACACGTCGTGAAGCCACATTGGCCAAAAAAGTGCATAAGAGACATATAAAGGCGCAATACGACAATCATGTTCAGCCTCGCATCTTCTAAGAGGGTGGCCTAGTCCTTCTTTATGATCAGGAAGCTGATGTAATAGGTACAGGGAAATTTGAACCGTTATGGCATGGCCCCTATATTGTCAAAATAATTCTTGCTAAGGGTGCCTACGAGTTGGTATATTACAATGGAATTCCGTTGGTGCAACCCCAAAATGGGTTGTATTTGAAACGTTACTATGCTTAAACATGAGCGTAGTAAATTGTTATATTATATTGTATATATGTTGTTGATTTGCAATTACTATCTTAGTTTGTTTTGTTAGTAATCCAGTTTACATTTCATCGTAGATGTCTGAATCTTTGGAACCATTCATTGGGTATGTTGATGGTGCTAGTCGTAGTACGAAGATTCTATCCTCGGCAACATGGGCCATTTTCGCTCCAAACAACAAATTAGTGAGTTTTCAAGGGATTTTTATCGGTTGATATACAAGTAATATCACTGAGTATAACACATTAATCGAAATTATCTCTGATGCCATTTCATTTCATATTAACCACATCATTATTAGGTTAGACTCACAACTTGTGGTACTGCAACTTACTAGTGTTTATACTGTCAGAAATCCAACACTACATCGTATGTTCCTAAGAGTTCGACTTTTGTAAAGACATTTTGATTTCATTCAATACCAACACATTTCTAGAAACTTGAACACATCAGTTGATTCTTTAGTGAATTATGTTATAAGCATACATTTGCAACACATGTAAAGATACATTCACATAATTGAATGGGATTGCGCAATAAACATAGGAAAACACTGAAAAAATATATATATATATAGTTATAGGCTTTTACAAAATTTGTGCCCAAGATACATTAATCATCTAACCTCAAAATGTATGCAGCATTTCAAAAGTAAACTAGTGGTGCTCATGATAACATGCTACTGATCTAGTTATCCTACGCAGTAACTGCATCCAACAGTTAGGAACAAAAATAATATGGCATTGTAGTCGCATGGGTAACTCTTCGATCCAGAAATCTGGAATCTTGAAGGTCAAACCCTATATGTGTTGTTGAAGCTCAGCAAGAGTCTTAACCATATCCAAATCCTAAAGGATGGCTCTCTCTACAACCCTCTCTACTGGCTCATCTGCTTCCTGCTCTAGTTGTCCCACTGGTCGAACTCGACCTACATATGCATACATCAAAACTTTAGTTTAGTATGGGGAAAAAATTAAAATACAAAAACATGTATAGACTTTAGAAAAATAAAAAAACATGGTCAAAACATTCTTACCAGTTGCACCCCATTGAGCACCTTCTAGTAAAACTAAATTTGGATCTCCTCGGAAGTCGACACTTGCATATGAATAATCATCAATGGTGATAATTTGTCGCATGAAATAGGTGAATAATGTAGTCAAGAACACGATGGTCGATTGACCATCATGTCTAGCCATTAGTTCTACCCATCTCTGCATCCTTGGATCTCTAGGGTTAGATATACCCATTGTCACATGTTGAGGCTGCATCAGTGGAATCCACTCTAAGGAAAAAGAAATGAGGATCGAACCATAGTTGAAAATTTTCTTCCTTCCTCCCTTTTCCTTGCTTATTTTTTCTTTCATTTGAGAGAGTACAACTTTAGCCCAGTTTAAAATTGTTGGTTCCAAGCACTTTAGTGCATACTGCATGTAAGATTTGTTTGCTACATGTAGTGTAGCGGTACTAGCAAGCTTTGCGATCGTGAATGAGATGGTTCTAAATGGAAAATAACGAACATCAAAAATGTTTATTTTACCATCCTTGCTAGGTTCTGCACCTAGATTGCAATACTACAATATATAATCTCTCATTGTCTCTCCTCCGAGAGCAGACACTGAAAGAGAAATGGGTAGGCCTCTCCTTGATAATCCTGTGAGAAAATAGATATCCTCCACTGAAATTGGGACCACTTTGTCCCCAATATGAGATGCCTCTACCATTGGATCCCATGAACGAACAAGGAACTCCAATAGTTCCATATGTTGTCTCATACCCGATAGTTTGAAGTACTTCAGCAACCCACAGTCTCTGAGGGCTCTTACATTACCCGAATCATTTAGGGAAATCATGTTTTGTTCCTCATGTTCTCTTTCCCTCCATGTAATCATCATTTTGGTACATTAAATCCCTTAAACACAACCATAAGACTCATAAGGACCCATTTCATGAAAAAAAACCAGGAAAAAATTTGGCACACTACAAAGAAAAAAAATGAAAATTATGCTCAACACACCCGTGGTCAAGGGACAGTGTGTTGCAAGTGCACATGGCCTTCAATTCCAGTGCACCGCAACACACCTTTTGACATTCAAGGGTGCATTTCCCTATGTGCAAAATAAATTTACCGTAAGGGGCCCAAATCCCTAAAAAATTGCAATGAAATGAAACAAAAAGACTACTGAAGGAAAGAGGAGGTTTATAGCTCTAACCTGGATCAAACAACAAGGAAAATTGTCCACAGAATCAATCACAGTAAACAACTGAAGTTCAGGCACAAAGACAGGTTCAGAGCTCCAAAATCCAAATGGTAACTTTTAAATGGTAGAAATGGATAGTAAAACTATTTTGATTAGTCATTTGGTTACTTGCAAATCATATTTATTGCTGTGACTATGGTTTTATTCATTTTTTTTCATGAAATAGGTATTTTTAATCCATTTGATGTTGTTTTGAATAGGTCTATAGCTAGCATAGCAGATTAGTCGTGCACACTTATTTCAAGAATGATTTGACCACAAAGCATACTTTTATCCTTATTTTTCGAGCTTTGATAAAAATAAAAAAGGACTTGAAGCACACTTTTATCTCTTTTTCAAGCTTCGATAATAGCAAAAAAGGAACCACTGGAGTCTTCTTTTAGCTCTTTTCAGACTCCGATAATGTGAAAATATTGTCGAGCACTTGTCTTTTCGAGCTCATAAAAGTAAATGAAATGACATCTACTCAGTATAAGTTTAACCATTTTCCTGACTGGGATAGATTATTTATGAAAAAGTAAAACCTTATTCAAACATGGCTAGGAGGTTCTCTCGGATATCATTTTACACTTTTTCGGATATGAGTGACAAATTTACGAAAAAGGACTCATGGAGTTTTCTTTTGTCCTCTCTTTCAAACTCTCTAAATATGAAAAAGGACCGGGTTGTCACTGTCATTAGGCTCTTTAAAACATAAAATAGTGATGGGCTTGTCGATCATGGCAAGAATAGAGTTTCATTTATCACTAGACTCGTTAAATTATTAAATAGCGATGCATATTTTCCCGAATGGTTGAATTATAGATCAAGCATATGTTATCCTCCTCAAGCTTGTTAAAATATAAAGAATTATTGGTCAACAAATGACTGGGGAAAATTTGGGAAAGTGAATAGAAATATTACAGTAGTAGGTCGCTCTTGAACATGACACTTCACTCCGTCATTGTGACTTTTGGGTTGGGTAATATTATTGACGACTCATTCATACCTATGGTTCATCATACCTTCACTTCGGTTTTGGTTCAATGCTTCCAACTCATCTCAGTGTCGTCGATGTGTTCAAGAGAAGTCATCTAGTGAATACTCATCCTTTTGCGATACTCATAAACCTTCATTTTCATGACAGTCATCCTTGAACATTGTTATATAAAGTCACATTTTTCCTCTGAAATTAGTAACTCTCGTTTTGCAATAAAGTGGCTTCCTGTCGACATCAAATCATCATCCAGGAAGTTTACTTAGAAACATCATCTTCCAGTACCATGAGGCTTGTTACATCATCGAAAATATCCTCGCTTCCGGACCTTTGAACGAAAGATTTTGTTTGGCATTCAACATCAAATCACCTATTCACGCCTTGCAAAATATGCTACAGTACCTTGAGATCCATTTACATCAATGGTGGTTCTCTCGCATTTGTTAACAGGTCACAGCATTCGCTGATAATCAAATGATGTTTTACCATGTTCAACTACAGATCATATATTCGCATGGCTAGACTTGTACCCGGACGATCGAGTGAACGAGATAATAAAACCCTAGATCTAGTTTCAGCCATCCAGGTTGCGATTTGAGGATTGTTGTACACATCATCTATACGGTGACCGTACATACAGATCATCATTCGAACATGGGCCTATATTTGTAGGCATGTCTATATTGGGCAACATTCCAATATAGAAGACTTTCTGGACTATGTACATGTTATTAGCTAGTTTATGTGCTGAGCATGGGAATGCCTCCCTCAGAAATTCGTGATCAAGATGAAAATATCATGATGTAATGTATTGTAAGATTGATTCAAGTTTCCACTCCACTTCTGTTCCATCTCATCACATCGTAAAGCATCTCATTCAAAAATATTATTATTATTTCGACTTCATGCTTTAGGGGGCAACTGTTATAGGTCAATTTGGGCATCATTTCCCATGACCTGGTCAAACTGGACATCATCCCCAGGACCAATGAAATAGGGTCTATCACCCCCTTACATTTCAATTGCTATATTCCCTAAGAGAATAAAAATTCATTTATGGCTTCTATTGTGATATTTCCAAGGTTTGAAGTATATGTTATATCACTTATGAACACCAACGCTACCTCTAAAGGGAGTAACTGCATTTCATATGCATCATCCTCCATTCAAGGGTGCACTACAATGCACTTCCTGACATTCAAGAGTGTGTTGGTCACCTGGGAGCAGAATTCTCATTGTTTCGGGAATCTCCACATGGCCAGTGCCTTCTAGAAGATACCATATGTGTCAAACTTCGAATCTAAGTGTCCATCTAACACCTCTGAACTTGGGAACATGTCTTACCTATTCTTAGAAAGTCATTCATTGAGAAACTACCATCGGTTTCCCTATAAATTGAGCACAGATCCTAGTGTTAGGGAGGGAAGAATTTTGGTAAATAAATGTTGTTGGATTCTCATTTGAGAGAGTGAAAGTACTGATATGATGTTGGTGTGATGTTGGATGTGATGAGGTTGGGATGCAACTAGAGTTGCTGGCATCAAATCGATCATTGGTTGTAACATCCCCCTTCTACTCTTTAATAAAGATTGTTGTTCATTTTCCCATATATGTATCTCTTTATGTTTCTATTTCTCGTGAAATGGATTTTTGAATGATATATATATGATTCACATCTAATCGATTTGAGTGTTTAAGATAGGTAGATATATGTATATGCATGTTGTTTTATGTTCTTTGTTTATATTTTCAGGAATCGATCTGTTGATCTGAGTTGGATTGAAGGGGATAGAAAAAGTGACAAAAGGATAAGGAGAAGTGCTTGGATTACAAGTAGGTTCTTCTATCATTCTGTGTGCCTGCTTATTTTAGAGAAAGTGTTAGAAAAGTATTTCTTTTGTTGTTCTAAGTGCCTAGCACCACACTTAGGGAATTTTATTTATCCGTAGATCACAATTATGCATAACACTAATGATTAATGTACGCATGTATATATATGTATGTATTTCATTGTCTCACAAGGTCATCAAGGATCATTCTTTTGGAGGAATGATTTCTTATGTAGGTGAATGACATCAAGAGGTTCCTAGTATATGAGGAATCAAGTGGGAAGAGTAACCCTAACATGTCTATGAGGTCATTATCATACGAATATGAATTGATATTATGTGATTATACTATGTATATTTTTATGTTATGGTAGGTAGTGTTGAGGGATACATCAATTGAATGAAAGAAGAGTGATCCGTGACATGTTGGAAAAGCATGGATAGTGGAAAGACACTGGAAGCAAGGTTTCTTGGAAGAGACATTGTAATCTCTGGATTGTGGTATTATTGTTGTGTATATGTTGTACATGTGATGTTATGTACATGCAGTGTTTTGTACAGATGGTGTTGTGTGCATGTTGTATGTACGGTGTTGTGCACATATAGTGTTGTGTGCATGTTGAATATGTAGTGTAATGTACATGTGGTGTTGTATGCATGATTATACATGTGGTGTTGTGTGCATATGGTGTTGTCTACATTTCGTACATGGGTTGTTGTGTGCAGGTGGTGTTGTGTACATGTCATGCATGTGGTGTTGCGTACATGTGGTGTTGTGAACATGTTGTGTAAGTGGTGATGTGTACATTGGGTGTTGTGTACATGTGACAATATGTACATGTGGTATTGTGTACACTTCGTACATGTTGCATTGTGTATATTTTGTATGGTGTTATGGGTATTGTACAATCTTTATATTGTGATAGGTGTATTCATGGTATTGTATGGTGTGTATGTATATGTGTTGTGTTGTACACCAGATGTAGGTGTATGTCATTTGTTGTACACCAGGTGTAGGTGTATGTGGTGTGTTGTACACCAGGTGTAGGTGTATGTGGTGTGTTGTACACCAGGTGTAGGTGTATCAGCGGTGTTTTACATTGGGTGTAGGTGTATGTGTCATGTTGTACAACGAGTGTACGTGTATGTATTGTGTTGTACATTTTGTATGTGTATATGTTGTACAGTGTGGTGGGAAAAGCAGGCATGGGATTTTCTAGGCCCTTATTTTTCTATTAAGGGTTGAGGAATTTTAGTCTCTGGATTCCCTTGTTGTTTATATTAAGGGTTTAGACCGTTTAGTCTCTAGATTCCTTTGTTGTTTCTATTGAGGGTTGAGACGGTTTAGCCTCGGGATACCCCTGTTAAGAGTTGAGGAAGTTTAGTCTCTGGATGTCCTTCTTGTTGATATTTAGGGAGGAGGCGGTTTAGTCTCTAAATTCCCTTGTTGCTTGAAGAGAAGGCACTAACTTCTTTTTGAGTTTGGAAATAGATTCAGTGTGTGTATGAAAATGCTAAAGAGCAAAGGCATAATAAAGAATCATGGAAAGATACGTATCAATATTTTACGTTAGTTTTTAATTATGCATGTGATCTATGATTTTATTTTATGATGCTTAAATGAGATTTATGATGGTTTCTTTTTGAGCTAACCAAATGTGATATGTTTATACATGATGATTTAATGATAGAGATATTTTGACTTGTTGTGACAGGAAGTAAAAATAATTTCAAGTGTACCTTATTGACGACCACCATTGAGGTATGATTTGAATTTATTTCAATTCCTTTTATTCTAAAGGAAATTATTTGGTACTTGGTACAGGAACCAACGCAATGCGTGGTTTTGTTGAATTGAAACCAACTGCAAGAATTAGCAGTGACAAAAGGAATTGGAACGGGTAGCAGTATGCTGGTAAAGTACTTCAGGAGCATGGCCATTATGGTACACGGGTACCCAATAGTGTCCACTGATTTCCATGAGCATGCTATGACCAGTATGATGGTTTTGTGGTAGGTATATGCCTTGGTTGTTTTACATTGCAATGCGAAGAATCCTTTCCAAGGGATGGATTGCCCGAGAAAGAGGATTTCGGGGAACTTGGAAGGTGAGTGACTGCATGGAAGAGGGTGACCAGATTTCCCGAGGCACTATGTAGAAGAGAAGGGAAGGTTGGGGATGGATTTGTTTGGTCATCATAATTTCCAGATGGAATCAAATGAACATTGGGAGTGTGCCCTAGAAAAATGATCCGGTAACTGTTTACTCAGGGAAAATGTAGTGCATGGTTCATAGCGCTAGACATTGGATGTAGATTAGAATTTGGCAGTGGATTCTGGACTTCTTGGGAAGGAGGTGAATCTTAGTATTACTTTGAGAGTGGAGATGTGAGCCTATGGATTCCCTTGTTGTTGATACAAGCATTGTATCCTTTTATTTGTTGGTTGAGAAAATTTTCATATGTGTATATGTGTATATCATTGTAAATACAATATCGAGTTAGATTTATAAAACTACATAGACAGTATGGTTATTTATTGGTTTAAACAAACGTGAATAAGTATATGTGGTTGTTATTGTAAATACCATAATGAGTTGTGTTATAAAGCTACAGTAAACGGTATGTTGTCACATTTTTAGTAGGTTATTATTGTGAATACTTCAAAGAGCTAAGTTATAAAGCTCCATGGGAAGTGTGTTTTGGTTTTCAACAGTTTTTTTGGTTGTAGGTGTCTTAGAACACCGAGGACAGTGTTCCCCTAAGGGGGATGGATCTGTAATAGCCTTGGGTTAAGAGTTCATGTAATAAAGTTAGTAAAGGAAAACTAAGACTAAGGTCAAGGGACAAATATTCCAAGATGAATGGAAAAACATCATAGTGTGGGTGTTCATTTGGTTTATTATGGCTAAGAGGAAATTGGAAAATGCAATGGAAAAGGCTTTGAAAAGGAAAAAAGGTCTTAGCATTTTATTTATGAAAATAAAGGAAATTAGGAGAAAAGGAAGGTGAAAGGACACAAGTTGCATGTGAGGAGGAAAATGAGGGAAAATAGAGGAAAATGAAGAAAATAGAGGCATAAATGATATAAAAAATTATAAGAATCAGTTCACAGCCTTTTGTCATTTCAGTTTTGGAATTGGTTTCAGAGAGGATAAGAGCACCAAGAGGAGAAGGACAGCAAGCAAGCACAGGAAGGATAAGGAAAACAAAGGAATGGTAAGGAAAGCAAAGGAATGAAAATATCAATCAAGAAAAAGTTGGATCAAGCACCTTCAGCAGAAGTACTTGTAGATAACAGGTTTCATGTATGATTTCCTAGCTATTTTTCACATGCATGGTAAGTGCATGTTGGTATTTGGTTCTTTTTTTATCATTGGCATGGATTTTTTCAGGTTTCAACAGTGGATTTTAGCCTTGCCTTGCCATTTCTGGATAGAAATGGTGTGATGGGATTCTTTATCAGCTTGAGCTTTGGATTTCCAGAATATTTTGGATCCGAGTGAGGTGGTCTCAAAAAAACCCCAAGGGTTGGGGTTGGAGATGGTTTTCTCGGGGAATCCCTCAACAAGTGGGTAGATACAAGAAAATTCCTCAAGGGATGGTGAAGTAATTATGAGGAATCCAATCTTGGTTTGGTTTTGTGATCTTGACACTGGTTTAGGTGAGATCACGAGATGGTGAGGGTGGAGGTGGTTTAACCTCTGGATTCCCTTATTTTTTTTTGGATTGTTTTATCCCATGAGATCCCACATTCATGCTTCAAATATGGCACGAAGATGATTATATGAAAGAAATATTTGGTTCAACCCAATCTATGGTCAGGTGGTACGCGGAAGTCTCGAACCTGGTTGGTTTTTTCCTATGTTTAGTAGAGATAGGTTTCTATTGATTTTGATGAGTAAATATACTTGTTATTATGTGGCTTTAATGGCATGGAAAATTTTAGGGGCTAATATTCGCAGGTGGGCTAATTTTCCATGGTTTTTCCAAAAAAAAGATTTGCCAATTTCCATTTTTTTTTAAAAGTGATTCACCCAAATTTTACAATATAAAATTAGTTTACCTTACAAATCACCAACATTATATAGACAATATATATAATATCATTATAAATTTGAGTAATTTTACAAATACATCAATAAAAAATTTATATTTTTCACGTTAGGGATTAGTGAGATTCACCAATTTTTTAAACTTCAAAATAATTTTCCATTCTTAAAAGTTTCCCTGTTTAAAGGTTGTTATCTCACTGTTATTTATCTGGTTATATGTTGGTTATAAGCATGGTTATATGACACATCTTAGTCATGGTTCTCTTCATGTTTGAATTGTAACTGAATGAATAATGAATGCAACACCTAATTGGTGTCATGAGAGCTATTTTGAGAAGACATTGATTCTTCTTGTTAAACCTCAGATAAGTTTTTAGATCCTTATGTTCATATATGTATTCATGACCTATAGGTTGCATGTTTACCAAGTGCTTGACGAAATTTCATCCCCAGTTTAGAGAGGTCTGGTCAAGTCCTCGTTTAAGTTTTGGTTTACAATCCTTGTTTCTATGTCATTCATCATTTCTAGAAGTTTCGTTGATTTTTGGGCAGAGGCCTGAGTCCTAGCCCTGAAAAAGTGGTTCATAATTCAGGGCCGCTATCATAGAACTAAGTAAAAATTCCAAAATCATTGGTAGGCAGGCCTATAAGAGCAAATGAAGAGCTATAGTCACTTGCATGCCTTGGAAAGGGATCGGTTGAGGCTCTATTTCAGTGAAAAAGAGATTTATCTTAGGGGTTGGACACCTGGAGGGGTTGGGTTGCTCTTGGAGGTCTTGTAGCACCTAAGGGAAGTAAGTAAGGTCTTAGGTTTTTGAATCCATTTCCTTAAGGTCATGTAGGATGTTGAGCCTTATCATAGCCTACTCCCAACTCATGTTTACCCCAGGTAAATTGGTGAAAGCAGGATATTGTATTCATCTAGATTCTTTGATTAATGCAATATAGATAGGAAGAGGTTTTAAGCAGTTTCTTTCCCCTAGATAAACATATGTCTATATATGTTAAATCATAATACATGTTTCTTATATGTGTTCTCGGTCATGAATTTTCTTCCACATATAAGTAGAGTAAATTTGAATCTTATTTTTTAGTAAATTACACAAGAATTTTTTAATCTACATTAAAACTCTACACTTTCCACTCATATAAGTGTTATACAAACTTTTATTTTATTTAATATTGATCATTTATTGAAGGCGAGAATTTATTTGGTTCACAATTCTAGATATGTGTTTACCCTCTATTTACGACTGTTGCAGCCATTTACTAGTCTTATAAGGTAACCTTTTTTATCATTTTGTTTAAGGTTTTTGTTTCTGATTTTTCTTTTTAAATCGGTATGACCATTTTTAGTATCTAACTCTAAAAATACTTTTGTAATTTTTATTTCAAGTATTTCCTTCTCCACTGAAATTGAGAGTGTCTAGAGTTACTTTGGAGTTTAAGAAAATTTAACCTATGCTCACCTTGCCCTCTAGGTTGGAAATGTTACTTGGTTCTTTCTAAGTATTTGTGAGTAGATTGATTGCAAACAAAGAAGAAAATATTTATTGTCTTTCTAGTTTCCTTGTGGTTTTTAATTTTTTTTGACATTTTTATTAGGGGCGGATTCCTATTTTAAAAGATTTCAATATACTTATTATAATACATTGTTGTCAGCAAGCTTCTTAATGGAATTCTATATAACTGAAATTGTTGATCTAATTTCTATATTCACCACAGAAGCTTTACAAAACATTCTTGAGAAATTTTTACAAAAGTTGTTGTACAATTGCACTAATATATTCATGTGTAACTTATGCAGTATTTAAGATTCCTTTTGTTTGTTCTCTATATTATTATTTTTTCTTACTATTATTGTAATACAGAAAATACTATCAGTAGCCGTAAATTTACTGCTCTAGTATTATCTTCATTGCATGTAGAATTCTCCTAATTTTAACTCTGTAAGTGGACATATTTTAAAATTACATGTACCATTTATCGTCTACAAAACCCATCAAGGAGTCTCTTATTACCCTTATGTTCTCTAAGCTATTGTACTTATTTATATATAAATATATTCATCTTTCTTCGAACTCAATACCTATTTCGCATGTCCTTGAATAATACCATAATATATATTTATCTATGTTGTTACTAGAGTCTTGTCCTCCCATCTCTTACTTTTACATAAAAAACAAGTGTTATTTAATTTTGTGCTACAAAACTCTGGTGTAACAATAAACGATGCTTATATTACAAAGAATTTGTTTCTATATTTAATTATTTTTATCCTTTCCCCAAAACCAACATTCGAATACAGAATTTAAGTTATGTTCAAAGATATAAAGAAATAATTTGTTTTTTATTTTACTTTTGCATAAAGAAAAAAATATTCTTTACCATAAACTATTTATGGTATGCTAAAGTTAAGTCAGAAATACCGACTTGAAAGTTGTTACTAGAAAATTAATATTCATGTACTTGACTCCTCCCAACCTTGACACAACTTATATGGTCCCCCGAGTAATAAGGTCTGCAAGTTTTTTTATCTTTTCTCTGGTTCTTTTCAGCCTATCCAATTTTCCTCTCAAAAAATCATACGAGACAAAATAGAGAATCAAATATTTTTATCCATCAACCACTTTTGAGTGGTTATTAATTTCCTCCACCTCATCAACAGGTGGAAGGCAGGGAAAATTTTAAGGATGGAAATTTATCTTGAAGTTTAGAAACTTGGGCGAATCTCAAAGTCCATGATATGCAATCTATAAAATGTTTGACAATATTTTTGTAAAAATCTCAAATTTCTAATAATTTTATACAGTCTTTATATAAAATTTGACGATTTTTAAGCTGAAACAATTCTATACTATAAAATTTGGACGAATCATTTTTAAATAAAATGGAAATTAGTGAATCTTTTTTCTGGAAAAAACATGGAAAATTAACCCATCTGCGAATATTAGCCCATAAAAATTTTCCCTGGTGGAAGGTGGTTAACTGGTTATTTATGAGCTCTTGTTTCTCACTTATGGAAACAACTTGTTGTCTTCTAGGAAACATTAAATTGGACAATATAGTAAATTCAAAATTAAATCTAATCACCCACATTAGATTCCTAGGACTTGTTGATGTATAAAATAATTTTTAAATAAATTGTACCATTTTTCCTCTTTCAACCATCTATACTTCAACCATTAATTTTCCCTGTTTTAGTATATTCATATAATAAAACATAAATGTAGCTTTACAAACATTAGTTTATACATCATTTATTATTAGAAAAATATTGATAATTAAATATATGTTTGTCTCTTTAATATGGAATATGAAATCTAAACTAAACTTATATACATGTAATTACAATAAAGTATGTAAGTTGAGGGATATCACAATTTTCCCTTGAAATTTTTAATAAGTTATGTTGGTTATTCAAATTCTTATGTAGAATTGAGTGTTTATATCTTATTTTTATATACACGGGACAATGTATTATCAATTCTATAGATTCTCAAATTTTTTGTTGTTTGCATAGTAAGCATAGACATTATTCCCTTTTTGTATTTTTCATTTACTTTTCTCACTATTAGGTGATGAGAATTTAGCATGAATTGACAAATTAAATGTTTTTCAATGCATGGTAAATATTTTGTTAGATATTACAATAGATCACTTGTTTATCCAATCTCATTTTCTCACTAGGTTCTTATCATAATTTTTCTATTACTTTCTTTTTTACCAAGACTCAAATGACCAATTAGTTCATCCTATAAATATTCTTCTTCAATTTTCCATTTATTAACCCTTTTCATTGTGCTATCAACCCTTATCATGAGATAAAATATTTTTTTGTAGAGATTATATGTTTCTATTCATGTTCCTTGTTTATTTTGATCATATATGTAATAAATTGGCATAAATTGCTGGAAATACTGAGAGGGGGGGGGGTGGTGAATCAATATTCCTTTCAATTAGAGCATTAGTTAATCTTCAATTATTATCAGTGTTTGTACAATGAGAGCAGTAAACAAAAGGAACACAAACGCACACAGTTTTTAAGGTGGAAACCCTCTCTGGGACAAAAACCACCTGAATTATTTTCTAATAATTCTTTAATATTCAACTCCAATTGAAAATAAAGCTCCAACTTCCTAGAATCTAGAAAATAATTCGTCTCCAGCTCCCACTGGATGGACGCTCCAATGCCCGAGATTCTTCAGTAGTAAACTGAACGGATGCCCCAACACCTAATGAGCTACAACTCAACCTATCGCCACCCTACGACCCTAAATTTTTCAGAGGCTTGAACCTGTTGGTGACTTCATGCACCAACCTAGCACCACCCTACCACCCTATAGAAGAATAAAAAAAGAATGGACTCCCGTACCAGGGAAAATGGTCCACTTTACAATGATATAGAATGATGTAGAAGAAGAAGACACACTAGAACATAACCCCAACTATGAAAAAACCACCTAATGATGATCTTAGACCTCTTGACACCGCCTCTTCAACTCTTGGCAGATAGACACTTGTACAATTTTTTTACGATGATGCATTTACAATGACTTAGTACAATGATACCTTTACAATGATTGTATGTAGTGCTGCCCACTCGAAGACTTCATGTGATAAACTTCTTATTGTTGTTTTGAACCTTGATTGTTGCTCTTGTCATGCTCCCCTTTTTTTCACCTTTCTTTGCTTTGTTGCCCTAGAAAGTTTGGTCCTCTGCAGCCCTTGACAACACATGATCTAGCTTTTTCTTGCCTTCTAGGATCTTGATATTAAATCTAGTCTATCTCTGTTATTTCGGCTCCCCAATATGTGATTTTTGGTTCTGAAGTAGTACTCTGAGTCTTCTTTCTAATGCCACAGGTCTGATCCAATTTGGATTCTTCAAGAGAGAGTTATGCCCAATCTCTCACAATGCCATAATTATGGATTGTTTCAGTAGAGCGAAATTGTATGGCATGACACATGTCATTGTTTCTTCATTCGGCTCTGAAATTGATATAGAGAAAACTACAGTCCATGAAATATCTGCCACTTTTTACAGAATTCAAATCTAATACTCAGAAAGAGAGATATGATGATTTTCCCAAGGTCACTTTTTTGATATGAAGTTCAGGAGCCCGCAAAAACACTGAATTACACATATCATATCTTTGAAAATGTTGTGCACCCTGATCTAAAATTTTTACAGGAGCTTCCTCAAGATTTCAGCTTCGCCTCATAAAAATTTCAGCTTTTGAACCTTCGTATAAAAAACGTTAGAGCACAAATTCCACGATGCCCTGTTTCAGGTAACGAAATACCTACATAAGGAGGATATGAGGATCACAATTTATATAAATTCTTAGGATGAGAAGGGCTTCAACAAGTGAACATGGGAATGGGAAGGATTTTAAGAGCTTAAAAATTATTAATTATTGACCTTTCAATGACTCATGCCACAACCCCATGGGGTTTTAGCCCACTAACTTGGGTTACAAACTTCAAACATGAATATCTATCAAATCGTGAAGAATTACGTGGCGTGCCATATATCAACGGAAACATCTCGACAAGAGAAACCATCAAAAGAATTCTTGACCCAGAATATAGTAATTTGGTAGGTATAAATTCCCATGCAATATTGGGGTAGCCCCTGGTGCTGCTTGGGTTGACATCAATGACAACTGTTGATCAACAATCTCCCCCTTTGGCATTGATGGCAACAGAAGTACTCCTCCTGCGATCATGACACCTCTTCCTACAACATTCTCTCCCCCTTTGACATCAATGGCAAAGAGTAACTCCTCGTGACACACAACCATCCTGCGGACCTGTACACACTTCCACTCCCCCTTTATATTCTGAATAAGGAAAATCTAATGAGAAGTTGGGAGAATCCAAAGATTTTGGTGAAGATATTCAAATGCTTCACGAGGTAAAGGTTTAGTGAAGATATCAGCGATCTGTTCTTTTGTACCAACATACTCAAGTTTGATATTATTTTCAGCGACTTTTTCTCTAACAAAATGATATTTGATCGGAATGTGTTTTGCTTTTGAATGCATGACATGATTCTTGGAGATGTTGATGGCACTAATGTTGTCACAGAATATGGGAATAGGCTCACTGAATTGTACTTGAAGATCTTGCAAAATTTGTTTCATCCAAAGGACTTTAGTAGAGCAAGTTTCCGCTGCAATGTATTCTGCTTCCGCTATAGATAATGAGATTGAGGTTTTCTTTTTTCTCAACCATAATACAAGAAACTACCTAGATAGAATGTTGCTCCACTAGTACTCTTACGATCATCAACGCTTTCTACCCAATCTGCATCTGTAAAGGCTTGAATAATCAAATTGTTACCCTTGGGATATCACAAGCCATATTCTTTTGTGCCCTTTAGATATCGAAGAATTCTTTTGACAACAATAATATGTGATTCTTTTCGTGTTTCTTGGAATCTTGCTACTTGTCCAACTGCTTGCATAACATCTGGAAGGGAGGTTGTTACATATAGAAGACTACCAATCATAGTACAGATCCACATCCTTAGATGAGTCATCTATGCTCAATTTGCAACATGTTACCATCGGAGTAAGGACGGGTTTGCAATCTTACATTTTGAATTTCTTGAGCATTTCCTTGATGTACTTGGCTTGACATATAAATATTCCTTTCTCTTGCTGAGATATTTGAAGCCCTAAGAAGTATGTCAGCTCACCAAGTAAAGACATCTTGAACAAACTTTTCATATTTGTAGAAAATTTATTACTTAGTTGATCATCATTGCTACCAAATATTTTATCATCCACATATACCTCAACGATTGTTAAATTATCTTTAACTATTTGTACATAAAGATTGCTATCAACAATAGCTTTCTTGAACCCTTGTTGATGTAGATATCCATCAAGATGAGCATACCATGCTCTAGGATCCTGCTTGAGACCATATAGAGCCTTCTTTAACCTGCAAACATAGTCTTCCTTTTCTGATAGTAGAAAACCTTCAGGTTCTTTGATGTAAACTTCTTCTTCTAATTCGCCATTCATAAATGTTGAATTAACATCCATTTGGTAGACTTTGATTTTTCTTGAACATGCATAGGCGAGAAACATTCAGATGGCTTCCATTCTGGCAACTGGTGCAAATGTTTCATCGAAATCAATTCCTTTCACTTGTGCATAGCCTTTGAAAACCAATCTTGCTTTGTTTCTAGTAACCTATCCATCTTCATTCAATTTGTTCCTAACCACCCATTTAGTCCCAATGACATTTTTATCTTTTGGTCGTGGAACTAATTCTCAGTGTTATTCTTCTTGATTTGATCCAATTATTCATTCATAGCTGCTACCCAATGTTCATTCTGCCTGGTTTCCTCAAAACTACTAGGCTCAAAGGTTGCTAGAAAAGCAATGTGAGCTTTTTGTGATGAACGAAGTTGTCGACCTTCATTTATGTCACCAATGATTTGATTTGATGGATGGTTCTTTTGAATCCATTATTTTGTTCTCTTTGGGGGAGCTTCTTGTTTTTGTTCTGGTATATCTTGATGATCATTATTTAATTCTTCCTGGTTGATAGTTGCTTCTTGTTCTAGAATTTTCTCTATGTCATTTTCAGCCTCTGTCTTAAGTTTCAAAGATTCTAGATCCTCATCATTATTCATTAGAACACCATCTTCGTCAATTGTAACATTTATGCTCTCCACTATATTTTTTTGTCTTATATTATAGCATTTATAAGCCTTTCTTTTGCATGAGTAACCAACAAAGATACATTCATCAACACGTGATTCAAACTTACCCAAATTTTGATCTTCTCTTTTGATATAACATTTTCTTCCGAAGATTCTGAAATATTTTACATTAGCTGGTTTTCCTTTCCATAATTCATATGGGGCCTTGTTGCAATTATTTCTGAGAAGACTTCAATTGATAATGAAGACTTCCGTATCAATTGTTTGAACCCGAAAGTTGTCATCCAATTTTTAGTCCTTCAACATTATTCTACCCATTTCCTATACGGTTTTGTTCTTTCTTTTAGCAACTCCATTTTGCTGAGGTGTTCGTGCTGTTGAAAATTTTCCTTTTATTCCATTTTCATCATAGTATTGTTGAAATAATTTGGAAGTGAATTCTTCTCCATTATCTGATTTTAGACACTTTATTTTCAAATCAGTTTCATTTTCGACCAAATCCTCGTATATCTTAAAGCACTCAAGTGCTTCAGATTTTTTCTTTAGGAAACTGACGGCTGTCATCCTGGTATATTCATCTACCATTAACATGAAATATAATTCTCCATCTAAGCCTTTTGTTCTCACAGGACCACATAGATCAGTGTGTATCAATTCCAATGGATGTGATGCAAAGTGTTCTTTTGTTTTAAATTGGGATTTTGTCTGCTTGTCGTGCTGACAGGTCTCACATAGTGTGTTGGAAGGTTTTGAGATTTTCAACATTTCTAGTATTGCTTCCTTTTTTCTTATCCTAACAATATTGTCAAAGTTTATGTGACCCATTCGTTTGTGCCATAACCAACTTTCATCTTCTTTAGCTAGTAGACATGCTTTACTTGCTTCATCCAAAACGTATATGTCGTTTGGAGCTCGACTTGTTGTAGCCACAATTTTACCATACCTGCCTTTCCTGATTTCACATTTTGTGGAGTTGAATAGCATTGTATATCCTTGATCACACATTTTTCCAACACTGAGCAGACTGTGATTCATGTTTTCAACCAATAGAACATTCTTGGCTTTAACATCTTTTCTTCCGAGAGTGATGATACCTGATCCTATAGTTACATTTGAAGATACATCATTTCCAAAGGATACAGCTCCATCCTTCTTCTCTTTCAGAGATACAAATTTCCTTCTATCTCCAGTCATATGCATTGAGAAATAGCTATCAACATACCACACATCTTTTTTGTTTTGAACCTTGAGAGCGAGAGCACAATTATTAGTCTTCTTCTTCTTCCATGTTTGTTCGTTTTGTGGCTTCAAAGATTCTTCTGGAGGATTTTAAAGTTTGCAGTCTCTGGATATATGTCTAAAGTTCTGACATTTGTAACATTCCAAATTATTTCGTAAATGTTCAAATCTATTGATGTTTCGTTGAGCCCTGGGAGGTTCATATTTGAAGGATCTCCTAGAATTGTATTGGTTCCTAGGGTACATGCGACATTCTACATCTTTATGACCAAATTTTCCACAAGAATAACAATAGCCATGAAAAATATGTTGGTACCTGGATGGAAATATTCGTTGAGGAATCGTCTTCCAAGGATGTTCTTGCGGATCTTGTCCAATGAAGTCTACATGCATGCTATATCTCATAGGTTCATTGTGTTTTGTCGTAGAAGGTCCTACTTCTTCTTATTTGTAAATGAGGCTAGTTCTATCATTGTAAGATCGTTGATTGTTGATGAGTTCTTTCAATGCCCTTGAGTTGTTGGCATAGTTTTGGACAATTTTTCCCTTCTTCACTTCCTTACGCAGCGAGACTACTTCGGCTTCTAATGCTTCCCTTTCTTGGTTGCTTTCTTCCAACTTCTTTTGAAGTGACTCTTCAATACATTTCTGTTCTTCAACTTCAATTTTGAGACCTTGAACTTGTTCTTCAAGAATATTGGAACGGATCTTCTCAGCCTTGAGCCCTTTTATAAGCCTGATTGCCTCCTTAGAAAATTCTTCTATGGTCAACCCTTCTTCTTCATTTTTTGATACCTCTTGTTTATTGTGCTTGGCCATAAATAATACTCTCTCATTGGCTTCTTCTTCATTGTCACTGTCTTCATCGGATGATGAGCTATCTTCTTTAGAGAGAAGTTCCTTTTGGATCCTTTCTTTTTTTCTTGCTTGTTGAATTTCTTAAAGCCTTTATTTCCTTTTGAGTTGCCATCACTTCTATTTGGATATTTTGTTGCGAAATTCCCAACCTCACCATAGCCAAAACATATCAATGGAAGTTTACCTTTGAATTTTCCCTTATCAATTTTTAGTTTTCTCGTAAAGTAGCATATTCTTCATCTGAAAGGCCTTCTTCATCATCTCCCTTTTCTTCACATTTGTAGGTGCATGTCTTTTCAATTAAAGGTTGTTTGTCCTTATTGGTTTTCTTAGATGCAACGAACGCAGTTTCTAGATGCGAAGTACCCTCTTCTTCATCAAGTCTCATTTCATATGCTATGGGAACTCCATGTAATTCCTCTTTGCTAAGTTTGTCCAGATTTTCATTGTATTCTAAGACCGATACCTTTGGGTTGAATCTTACTAGTATCGTTCTAAGAATATTTCGTATAATAGTCTTCTCGTCAATTGGCTCTCCCAATCCTTTCAGAGTATTGGTTATTTCATCAACGTATTGGAAGTATGCGGCAATGTTTCCATCTTCTTTCATTCTGAGTTGCTCAAATTTTGCTCTATAGATTTGAAGCTTTGCTTCTTTGACATTTGAGTCACCTGCATATATATTCTCAAGCTTGTCCCATAAATTTTTGGTGGTTTTACAACCCAACACCTTATGATAAGCATATTCAATAAGTCCATTGACAATAATATTCTTTGCTTTTGCATCATTTACCAAATTCTTCTTACCTTGTTCATATGCAGTTGATGTAAATCCATTTTAAACAATGTCCAATACTTCGTAATCTTGCGCCAAGAGATAGATCTCCATTCTTCCTTTCCAGAGTGCATAATTATTTTCATTGAACCTATACACCATTCTTGGTATGCTCCATGACCTCCTTCCGACTATTAAACTACTATTGAAGGAACCAAGCTCTGATACCAATTGTTGGAAATACTAAGAGGGGGGGTGAATCGGTATTACTTTCAATTAGAGCATAAGTTAATCTTCAATTATTATCAGTGTTTGTACAATGATAGTAGTAAACAAAAGGAACGCAAATGCACACAATTTTTAAGGTGGAAACCCTCTCCGAGACAAAAACCACCTGAATTATTTTCTAATAGTTCTTTAATATTCAACTCCAATTGAAAATAAAGCTCAAACTTCCTAGAATCTAGAAAAACATTCTTCTCCAGCTCCCACTGATGGATACTCCAACGCCCGAGATCCTTCAGTAGTCAACTGAACGGATGCACCAACACCCAATGAGCTACAACTCACCCTAGTGCCACCTTGCCACCATAAATTTTTTATAGGCTTGAACCTGTTGGTGACTTCATGCACCAACCTAGCACCACCCTACCACCCTATAAAAGAATAAAACAAGAATGGACTCCCGTACCAAGGAAAATGGTCCACTTTACAATGATATAGAATGATGTAGAATAAGAAGACACACTAGAACATAACCCCAAATATGACACAACCACCTAATCATGATCCTAGACCTCCTGACACTGCCTCTTTAACTCTTGGCAGATAGACACTTGTACAATTTTTTACAGTGATGCATTTACAATGACTTAGTACAATGATACCTTTACAATGACTGTATGCAATGTTGCCCACTTGAAGACTTCATGTGCTGAACTTCTTGTTGTAGTTCTACACCTTGATTGTTGCTCTTGTCATGCTACCCTCTGTTGCACCTTGCTTTGCTTTGCTGCCCTAGAAAGGTTGGTCCTTTGTAGCCCTTGAAAACACATGATCTAGCTTTTTCTTGCCTTCTAGGATCTCAATATTGAATATGGTGTATCTCTGTTATTTCAGCTCCCCAATATGTGATTTTCGGTTATGTAGTATTAGTATGAGTCTTCTTTCCAATGCCACAGGTCTGATCCAATTTGTATTCTTAAAGAGAGAGTTATGCCCAATCTCTCACAATAACCTAAATATGGACTGTTTCAGTAGAGCTAACTTGTACGGCGCACCACGTGTCACTATTTCCTCATTCGGATCTGAAAATGATACAGATAAAACTAAAGTCCATGCAATATATGCCACATTTTACATAATTCCAATCCGATACTCAAAGAGAGAGTTATGACGACTTTCCCAAGGTCACTTCTTTGAGATGAAGTTCAGGAGCCTGCAAAAACACTGACGTCCACAAATAATATCTCCGAAAATATTGCGCACCCTGATCAGAAATTTTTACAGGAGCTTCCTTAGGATTTTTGCTTCACCTCATAAAAATTTCAGCTTCTGAACCTTTGTAGAAAAAACATTAGAGCGCAAATTCCACGATGATCTGTTTCAGGTAGCGAAATCCATACATAAAGAGGATATGAGGATCACAATTTATATAAATGCTTAGGATGAGAGGGGCTTCAACAAGTGAACATGGGAGGGATTTTAGGAGCTTACAAATTATTAATTATTGACTTTTCATTGACCCATGCCACAACCCCATGGGGTTTTAGCCCACTTACTAGGGTTACAAACTTCAAACATGAATATCTCTCAAACCGTGAAGAATTACGTGGTGTGCCATATATCAACGGAAACATCTCGAAAAGAGAAACCATCAAATGCATTCTTGACCCATAATATAATAATTTGGTAGGTAAAAATTCCCATGCAATATTGGGGTAGCCCCTAGTGCTGCTTGGGTTGACATCAATGACAACCGTTGATCAACATAAATGTCACATATTTATTTTTACTAACATCATATCGTAAGGGTTTTGTATCTCATCACTTATTTCTTCTACTAGAAACCTTGTAACAACTCTTTAATCATTCTTTTAGGATTTTTGGAGAGGCCTGGAGTCCAAACATGATAACCATACAAAATCATTATTTGCACAAATGTTCTAAAAAGTGACCTTTTCAATCTCCAACTCTATAGATGATTTTTTTGCATATATTCTACATATAATAGAGGGCCTTCATGCCCTTACTTGTGAGAAGGGATTATCCCCAAATTTTCACCATTAAATGTGATGCCTACGTTCTTATTTTGGGTTGTTTTTCATCAAGGTGTATTTAGAGACTACCTGTATGCTTTTCCAATAACACATGCTTAACCAATAACATTTAATCATACCCTACTATGCACATTCCTCCTTTAAGTCTCACCCTACTATTACTATTGATTTTGAAATTCATTCTTTTATTTTATCATTTATTAATACCTTTTGACTTCTACATTAACCTTTCAATACATAGGGAAAGTGGCTTCTCTCCACTCAAGCAAATCCTTACATTCTTCATTCTTTTCCAAAGTTTTTGTGGAGGCATTTTATCAAAAATTTTAGAAAAATATACAAATCAAAAATATATAAACCAATGCTAAATGGTTGAATTCTTAAGTTGAACATTATCACACTTTTAGCATTAATAATGTGATATTTTCAAAATAAAGAGGAATGGATTGCATTGAATGTAAATGAATTACAAAAAGAAGGAAAGAACATTAAAATGTGGCAAAAAGCATGTACCTCCTTAACATTGAATCTTCTTGCACATCGATGTATATATTGATCACCATGACATGTGGTGGACATGTGATGACTACACCACCATATTCATGTGCTACCTTAGCTTCACGAAACTCCCCTAGCTCTATATGTGTCTGCATCTATCAAACTTGCTCTATCTCTATCATATGTAGGGTCAAAAGGTTAGAGGCGAGAGTTTGCTTTTACCAAGACTACAACTCGGGCCTCTCGACAACCCTATAGTTTTGGACTTGCTATGACTCTTTAGAGGATGTTGAGCTCATAAATTTTCCAACATAGCTTATAATGAGTGATTTTCATAGCCTTCTCCCAAAGGATTCCAAGATAACAGTGATTTTAAGCATTGACCTTTTACAGAGCCAAGGAGAGTGCTCAATTTCCATCTAAGTATCACTTACATCTTTCTATATTAGTGCATGTGATGAAATTTTGACCTAAGCTTTCGGAGTTGTTACAAACAAAATGGTAGCTAAATTGTGTTCAGAGTCCCATGCCAGTAAAATCTTATGGTTCAACCACCACACCATTCTTGTATGATTTAGCAATACTACTCCAAAGTTGTAGATATGTGTAACTCTACAACTTTACAAGTATTATACTTTAGAATTCACATAAAATGAAGGCCAACATTTACACAAGTAAGTATCCAAGTGTCATTACAACAATGATGATTACATATGTTTCACCATCTTTTAAATATAATGTTGCAAAACCATGGTATTGTACATGTGCCTCCACACTTTCATCAATAAGTAATAATATTACATGTAGTGTACAAATTCACTGCATTGAGAAGCACTTTACAATGCAATAAAAAAGAAGACGTTGTCACAACCAACATACATGATAACAACAAATAAAATTAATAATTAAAAAAAATTATATGTCAAATACATTAAACTTCGAAAAAACAAATATTAGTCCCTCCCAATTTTTAATAAATCTAAAAATATAAATAAATTTAAATTAATATTCCAAAAGTAAATAAATTTAAATTAATATATTGTTAAAAAGTTGAATCGGCTCTCTTTCTTCTTAGAAATATTAATCATTTAAAATTTTCACTTTAAATATAAAAAAAGTTGTAATATTTGCATCCTATCATCTATCCGCTTAGGTTTTATTCTGTCCTCTCTTTTTCGAAAGAACTTTCCCAACTTTCCCTTCGCATTGTGTTAATGGAAAGTAAAGGTGGTAAATATTCGGTTTCCATCGTCCACACGCAATGATGCCTTTATTTCATTCCACACCCTTTCTAAGCATATTTTTAAACCAGTTGTACCCCACAATAAAAGAAAAAGTAATTGGGTATTTCCATCCAAACAAATAAAAGAAAAAGTAAAAGAGGGAATATCAGTCAAAACAAAGTAAGAATAAATTAGAGGGAATAAATTAAAGGACGGAATATCATCGAGAGAAGAAAGAAAAATAAATGAAACGTAAAAGAGGCATATCATTCCACAGTTTCGATTGCATGGAGTGACGTAATCAAAGGGAGCAAGAATGACGTAAGATAAGAAAATGCAATCTGAAGAAATCGGGGGCCTGTAATTTCATTTCTAATTACACAGCAGTCATGGCACACTCAGAAACCAGCGGCGGTGAGGGTTTACTGGCAATCCGCGTGAAATCTCTTCAATTTGCGTTTGCCATGAAATCTCTTCAATCGGCGTTTTCGGGGAGGGATATGACTTCAAAAATTTATCTTCATCAACAAATGTCACACCCGGTAATGCAGCCACACTGAACTTAGTGCGCACATTGAAATGCCATAATGGGTGCACATATTTTATTTTATTTTGTTATTGCTGCTTAGTTTCTGTTTATGGACATGACTATGTTTCCCAGATAAATTTTTGCGGACTGTTTTCCATGGTAGATACAATCACTCTATATATGGATTTTGCTCTTATTTTGAATTTTTTCTAAAATTTTCGATGTTTACTTTTTTCTATGTTGTAGACTGGAACATTTAAAACATCTAGGTTAATGTGAATTGAATTTATTATTATATTAATAAAACTTAATTTTATTAGGAATTTGATTTTTGTGGTCTATAAAATGTGTAAAAAAATCAAAACAGATTTTGTCCAAATCTTTCAAATCAGTCAATGTGATTCATGGTCAAGACAAAATCTTGATAATAAATCACGATTAGATATGCATAGACAAAATCTGATCCGAAATAATTTTCAAAAAAACTTTATACACAAAACTTAATTTATTTTTTTTCCTCTAATACTACCAGATTAAAGTTTGTATTTTCTTTTTTCATTTGCAGCAGGAAGACCGGGCCAATTCTTACATTTACCGCTTTCTGAGATATTTTTCTCGGCGCTGTGTTTCGGTAATAATCATAAACTTAATCCTCCTCTTATTACTCTGCAAAGAAATCAGTGCTTTTGGAATTCAATTTCTTAGTACTCGTAACCTCAGTGAGTCACTCCGGGCCTCACACATATGAATGTACGAGTCTCTACCGGGCCTCGACCTTCTCAATGGAGTCCTTCTATTTGAAGAAAATAGAGAGAAATCTCTCACCATATAAATAGTGAGTTTTTACCAAGGCTCGACCTCGTAATTTCAATCGAGTCCCTCCGGGTCTCACAAATATGAATGTATGAATCCCTACCAGGCCTCGACCTCCTCAGTGGAGTCCCTCCAAGCCTTACCATATGAATAGTGAGTCCCTACCAAACCTCAACTTTGTAACCTCAATTGAGTCCCTACCGTGCCTCCTAGCCTCACCTTTTGAAGGAAGGTGAGCAAGAAATCCCTCCGCCCCTCAAATTAAAATCTTAATATTATTAGTTCCTATGTACCTATAAATTGTTTTTTAAGGCAAGACTATATATATAAATTGTGTTTTAAGGCAAGACTATATATATACATTTGGCATGATTTTAGTTTTAAATAATAATTATTATTAGTTCTCGTGTTTTAAGACGATACTATATATTTGTCGTGTTTCTTATTAGTAACTTAATTCAGGTTTTCACTTGAAAAATATATTAAATGTTTTATCACCGAGTCTAATTTTCTGGTGTCGATTGTTATTATTATTATTATTATGCAACGTCGGGGCGAGTCAATATTCATGGGTGCCATTTTTTTTTTTTGGAATTTTTCCTTTCAATATAAAGGGGTAGGTTTATTTATGTTAAAATTTGTTGGATGGAGTTTTATAAAATGTATGGTATAAATTATTTATGTTTAAATTTGTTGGATGGAGTTTTATAAAATGTACGGTATAAATAATTATAAATTTATATTTATTTTTATAATTTTGATGTTTTTTTTTTTTTTATAGTTTATGATTTTAATAATTATAAATGTTAAATTTATAATTTATATTTTGACGTCTAAGAAAGTATGTTAGTTTATAATATTTTTATATGTAATAAAGTATGTATGTATGCATTGGCAAAGTGTATAAAATATTTAATCATTTTTTAATTTAACATTTAATTTGAATTAGCAATTTTTTTTATATTCAATCATTTTTTTGGTTAAAATTATTTTATATAAATATTTATTAAGCGATTTTTTATTATTTTTTCTTACCAATTAGTTCATCTATTATATTTTCAATTTTCAATTTTCATTTTTAATTAGATATTGAACATTATCTTAGATGCAACTTTTATTTGGACAGGGAATGTGCCCATTCTCATGTTTTTTATTGGCATAATTATAATATACTTGTTTTTGCTTACATCAAAAGTAAGTAATTTTCTTATTGATACACGAGGGAGTCTTGTTTAGAAATTTCTCTCATTCTTGAGGAGCTCATGAAGGATTGCACTCCATTTTCCATATTCAGGCATTCAGGCCATAGCTTCAGTCATCTACATCAGTGCAGTTTCTGTAACAGATATTGTGCAATGTTGCTGGGTGTTGCTAGGGAGGTTTCCACAACACCATCCTTAGCTAGTTTTTCAAAGAAGGGAGTCTCCATCTCTTTGGGAGATCAGCAAAGGAGGTTTATGAGCAAATCCCACCATCTTTGGCATCAGGCCAACCACATTTCATCATTTGTAGCGCAATACCTCTCTTAGACAACGTTTTTCTTGGTGGCTATTTGCTGTGAGGGATTGACAGTCACTTGGAGGGGAAGTCTTGGGTGAAAGGATCAGTCTTTCACTTCAGATTTTCATTAGAGAAGAGTTCTTCATTTGTTGCAGCCATTTCAACCTTCTCCATGTATTTCCAGCTTTTGAGTTGCAGCTGCTACTGTAACTCCGGCATTTCTGTATTATAGCATTTTTGTATAGATTTCAACCAATCCTTTTAGAGGATTGATGTTATGTATTTTCAGGGGTTGATATCTTGCTCCCCCTTCTTTATTTGAGCCCACATTGCCATATCTTTGTATTCCCATCATTTATGCAGCAGTTCCTCTCTAAAACTGCACAGTCATGGACTAGGGCTTTCTTATGCAGTAGTGTATTCTCATATTTGCATGTACAGTTTTCTTGAGGCTTATTGCACCTTGCTTGAGTGATCATTTCCTCAAGAAGTTGTATATTTTATGCTGCTATGTTCTAATATGATGGCCATTGGATTCTCCGAAATTTCATTGTACATGTATCACTGCTATTTCCATTTGATGTATTTGTTATTGATGTAGCTGCAATGTTGGGGTTATCTTAAGAGATTCTCAATCTTGTTGTTCTTCCCTCTTGGGGATATTATCTCTTGACAACTCTATAAACAGAGTCTGCTAGTGGGCCAGGTAGCCTCTGGAGCTCATCCTTTGTTTAAAGGTGACAAATCTAGTAAATGCCCCTACAGTCTATCTATGGAATAGATTTTCTTTGTCGATTGATAATGTTTCTGAAAAAGGAACATTACAGTGGTATCAGAGCATCGAACTTGGCATAGCTTGTGAGTTCGATTTCAGAGGAGAATGATGAAGAAGATGAGACTGATATCATCTATTTTTGGAATAAAGAAGAGCCTCCCTGAGGAGGAGGAGAAGAAAAGGGAAGAAGAGGAAGGTCCATGCACTTCCTATTCTCTTGAAGAGCAGCATGTGAGATGCTTCTATTTTCAGATCTTAAGCAAGTACCTAGGTGACTATAAACCCCATTCTATAGCATTTAGGGGAGCTATAGCATTCCCACAGTCTATTCAGCAGATGGAGAGGAGAAGGCCCTATGGAAAAGGAGACATCAGAGTAAATAGGCTTCTATGTCTACATTTGATGGGGTTACTTCAGCTAGAGCTTGGGTGAAGAAGTTGGAGGCATTTGTATTGCTGCATCTAGTGGTAGAAAGGGAAGAAGTGGATATTACAGTGTTGCACTTAGAGGAGCAGCCTTCTACATCTATGGATGAGGCAGTCATTGCATCAGAAGAAAAATCCATTGAAGCCACACAAGGTCATCCCAAGACCCACCAAGGTATGAGTAAAGTTCCACTTTCTATTTCAGCAAATAATCTTAAGGATGGTGGAATTTCGTATGAAGAGGTCCAAGGATCGAATCACATGGCCACTTTAGGGCCTCATGATTGCACTGCACTGTGCAAAGGGTTCAAGGAGAAGATGAACCCTCATCCTCACACACTTTTGATGAGTTGCATTCGGCCTTTAAGGTTGGAGTGTGAACTTTTGGAGGATGAAGTGAACCATGACACCTCCATGGAGAATCATGAAACAAATTGTGAATCGGAAGAAGAGACAGTTGCTACATCATTGGAGGAATCAACAACGCTATTGAACATGGGTGGAGAGGAGACATCACCTCAATCACATTTGGATCCTCATAGATCCAACATAGTCATGGGAGAGAGGCCTTTCTTAAGGGGTCTCCAAGGAGCTGCATTTCAAACTCTCATGAAATGCAAAAAGCAAGAATTGGTTTGGGAGGATGGTAGCCCTCACGGGAGGAGTACCAAAGAAGAGAAGAAGTGGCAGGGTGTTTACATCATTGGGCAACAAGGAGAAGGGATACATATTGCTGATATGACATATATATCAGTCATGATACCTTCATCACATGAGTCATATGATGTGAGCATGAGGAGGCAGCAAGCACTTGAGTTGCTTGGGGTTGATGGGAGAGAGCACAAGCAGATTTGCTCTCATTTAATTGATGGTGTTGTAGGAGTAGAGGAGGGCACTCTCATAGTGCAAGGGAATCACTCCTTAGTTGGGATTGATTGGGAGGCATTTCCCTCTTGGGAGAAGCTTCATATTTGCAGCAGCATCACCAGAGTTGTTCTTGACAAGGAGCATGTCAAGGAACAAAGATTGGCATGGGAAAGAGCCTTTTTACATGAGCTCACAACACTGTCATTTGGGGGGAGGGTCACATGCATAGATCCATCTATCATCTCACTTCCAGCCTATGGTAAGAGTATTGTATGTACTTTTTCTGATTTACATACTCTTATCATTATGATGCAGTGCAGGGCTTCTCAAAGGGGTAGAATTTTCATGTTGTTCCATGAGCAAAATTGGGCCATGCCATGTGATGGAGACAGCCATCTTTTATATGGCTTTGGGCAAGTGTTACCTTCCATGTATGTTCAGCATTCATATTCAGCCACTTACCATATGTAAGGACATACATTATTATTCATGAGCTGAAAAACAATTTTCCATATCATTTCTCAAAGCAGTAGTTTGGGAAACTGCACTGTGACCACTTGGGAGATTGTTGGTACATCTTTGCACAACATGAAACCTTCAGTACTTACCTCATTTTATTGCTGAGTATGGTCTCCTTGGCTGATATTGCTGTTATCTCAATGAAGGACATGCTCAGAGGAGAGACACATGGGATGAATGTGTCCTTAATGAGGAAGAACTCCCATATTTTCTGCATTACATGTTCTAATGGGAACATGAGAGGAGACATGGCCACCACAGCCATCTATTTTCTTTCTCTTGAGGAGGGCCATGAGTATGATGATGACATCCATCCATTGTTATATTTGGGCATGTATATGATTTTGTATTGTTGGTTCACTCATCTATTTAATGTTCAGTAGTAGAGGTGATATTTTTGTACAATACTTGTCATGTTATTTTCTGTAGCTACAATGGGTGAGATTGTGTTGTAACTGTAGGTTTTAACCCTAAACAGAAATTATCTACACACGAATCTTATAACAGAAAATAAACAATAGCGAGAGCATAAAACATAAAACAGATAAACACGGAGATTTTCCCCTGGATCCCAAATTGGGACGACCAGCTTGATATTTTAGTATATTCCTTTTAATGTTACAACACATATATATACATGTTGAAGCATACATAAACCCCAATCAATTAACCCTGGATTAGAACATAATCGTAGTTCCCTTGACAAGATCTACAAAATACCAGGGGTCGAAAACCATCGTACCCCAAAACCATGTGCAAACTTATGCACAAAACATGGGTGGGTCTGCCTATGAGTGGGACTGCATACCAAAAAAAAGTTTGCCGGGGCGCTACACCCAACACAACGTACAGCGCGTGGGGCTAGTCGTTGAAAGAATATAACACATACCAAACATTCTCCCACTTGTTGTTTTCTTTCCACAGGGGGCCACAGGAGAGCTTAGTCATTGGGCCAATTTTTCAATACCCATTGTTTCTCTACACCAAGAGAACTTATGAGTGCTTACAGACTTCGTCAATGCATCTGCAACATTCTTCAAAGTGTCCACCTTTACCAGCAACACCCTTTTAGCTTCAACCATATCTCTAACAAAGTGATATTGAACATCAATGTGCTTTGTTTTTTAATGATAAGCAGGGTTCTTAGCCAAGAAAATTTCACTTTCGCTATCACAGTCTATCATTATAGCTTGTTGTACCAACGCCATACTTGAACACAATCTTTGCAACCAAACTGCTTCCTTGCTTGCATGAGTGGCTGCTATGTATTCTACCTCTGTAGTTGAAAGAGACACTATAGACTGTCTTTTACTCATCCAACTAACTGCGCCTCCAAATAGGCTAAACAAATACCCACTTGTAGATCTTCTTTGGTCCAGATCTCCAGCCCAGTCTGCATCAACAAAACCATGAATGTCCAACATTCTTTCCAATCTTGGTCTTCCCTGGTAGCACACACCATAATCACTAGTGCCACGTAAATGTTTGAAAACCTGCTTCACTGTTGTCCAATGATCCTTCCCTGGGTTTGACATAAACCTGCTCAATACTCCCATTGCATGTGCAATGTCTGGTCTAGTACAGACCATTTCATACATCGGGCTACCCACTGCACTTGCATATGGAACACGGGACATATCCTCCTCTTCTTCTTGTGTCTTGGGACACTGTTCAACAGATAGCTTTACACCTATAGGAATAGGAACTTTCACCGGTTTACTATCCTGCATATTGAACCTCTGCAATATAGTCTCGACATACTTCCTCTGGTTTAACCAGAGCTTCCTCTTTGCTTGATCTCTCTTAATTTCCATGCCCAAAATATAGTTTGCAGCATGTTGGATGGATAAATCATTCTTGCGGACAAGACCGATCTCCCTAGTACTAAAAGTATCTAGCAACAAATAGCCAAATAGACTAATCTTTCTCTGAGCATATATGATATATGAAAAGCTCTTATATAGGTGTTAAAAGACCTACCTTATGTCCAGTGCTTGTTTGAAGTTGTTGTTGTCCTTCGCGCGCTTGAAGGAGTTTCGCTTGTAAACCTGCAGTCACAAACAAGCAAAGTATTACATAGCACATGTATAGACATCATCATAAACCATGCTTATCATAGTGATCAAGGAATCTATGAAATAAACCATTAACAAACAACTTATTGAGAAAAATGAGTATATTTGTATTAATTTCAAAAGAAGGAAAACCTTACAACCTGAGCCTTGATGTTGCACAGGCCTTCCCGGGGTCCGAAGCAGGAGTCTCCTCTACTTTGACAAGCTCTACACTCTTTCAACCAAGACAAATAGAGGTATGTAATCTCTCCTCACAAAAGTCTTGTTTAACTGAGTCTGAATATCAACAGCACTTATCTTCAAATATTCTAAAGCTTCAACTCTCTTTGAGGCTACCCAATGCCTCTTTTTATAATGGAAAAGAGGAGGTTTTTCTGTTCCAAATATGAAAGGATAGAATCATCCTTCAAAGAGATAAGCTCCTCACATCAAGGGGTTAGCTCCATAAGGTAAGGGATACATGTACCTTATCAAAGCATACTTATTCCCGAAAATTCTCTTCTAGAATCTTCTAGAATTAATCTCAAATCAACTTTTTAACTTTACTTTCTCACCTTTTTTAGTTTTACAGGAGTCCGCACCTATAACACATAGAAAGTGAGGTTTTGGACAGCAGGATAGTTGAACATTAGGTGCGGGCTCACAGGCAATGTATAGAGAAAGTGCGATACCAAAGTTTAGGAGATTTTTAGGAACTTTTCTCTGATTTTCAAGGCTTGATATGAGGAACTGATATGTTAGACTTGCAAAAGGAGGAAGTATGAGTTATAATGAGCTCATACCCATAGAAGAATGTCAGGATGACAATTTTTAGTGTAACATATTTCCCCCTAAAGTGCAAAGTCTGGAATAGATGAAACTGAAGTCTGTCATATATGAAGAGTGTAGTACTTTATCATTTCAAGGCTCATCCTGTGGACACCCCAGTTGGAACCTATAAAAACATTCAATGCAAAATATATATATGTAATCATATCATCGCTGAGGTAGGCATTCCCATACTCAGATCAAAACTAACTAGAACTAACTTAAATTATTCTGATACATGAATGATTTTGAATACATCACAGTATAGACATGTGTAGACACAGTATGGATGCAGCCATCTGTTTATAAATAGTCTACTGTATGAATGATAACAAAATTCATCGCAGCCCGGATGGTAGAAACTAGATCCAGGGTCTTGATTTTCGCTTCTCGAACTAGTACGATTCTATCCATGTGAATAAATGTGTTGAAGTCGAACATGGTAGAAACCACTTGATTACCAGTCAATAATGTAAATTGTTAACAAGTGTGAGAGAAACCACCAGTAATGTCAATGGCTCTCAAAGTACCCAGTACAATCCATGAAATGTGAATGAATGAGCTGAAGTCGAACATCTCACGGAATCATTCGATCGAAGGTCAATGATGCAACCTGTCATCGAAGGCGAGAAACCTGCCATTGAGGCATGCAGATTTCAAGGTACTGACGATTTCTGGATCAACTTCCTAGATAATGAGTTGTCGTCGATAGAAAGTGATCCGTCGTAGGAAAGCCCACAACACGAAATCATAGATCAAGTTTTGAAAATATATTGGCAAGGACTGACTCATGGATAGTCAAAATGGATGACATATATTTTTCAAATGAATGGTTTATTTGAACTGTCCTCTTGAACACATAACGACACTGCAGATGGCTTGGTGACAATTGACCCAAAGCTAATACCCAGAAACCGGCTGAAGACTTTCAATGTGGTTCGATTAACTGTTAGGCAAAGGATTTCCCAACCCAGGTGAATGAAAGTGTCGTGTTCAAGAGTGGTTGACTGGATTTTCGAAAAATCAAAATACAACAAACACGCCCATTTTTCTCTCTTTTCCCCCACCATTTCTGGCAAGTACCTCTTTATTTTTGACAAGCTTGAGGAGGATAACATTTGCTTGTTTATAAGCTCATCCTTCGAATGAGTCCAACTTAGTTTAAGATTCGAACCCTAAGAAGGAGTGGTTCGTTCCTGTTGAAAATTAAACAGGTCCTTTACTGTTAAGTTTTAACGAGTCCAGTATAGGAGAAACTCGGTGTTTTTCAATTTTAGGGAGTCAAAAGAAAAACTTAAGAAAACTCCATGGGTGTACTTTTTCGTAAATTTAGTCTCTCGAGCCCGAAAAAGGATAAAATAATGCGGGAGAGAACTCTATTGACCGTAATTAGTCAACGTATACATTTTTCGTAAATATTCCATTTCAGTCCGTCAAAGGGGTAAACTTATACTGAAGGGACGATCATTCATTTAATTTAACGAGTTCGAATAATCAAGTACTCGGCAATCTTTTCATATTTAGAGAGTCTGAAAAGGGCTTAAAAGAGGACTCCAATGTTTCGCTTTTTCGTAAATTTTTGAAAGAGTCCGAAAAAGTGATAAAAGTATGCTCTTTGTTGAAAAATGATCAGTGTTCCTGAAAAATCCAATTTCTGCACAAAAACTTGAAACATTACATATACCTGTTTAAGACAAGTAAAAATGCTTTCAAAAATACCCTTTTTAAAGTGAAAAATAAACAAATTAAAAATTCATCTATTCGAAAAAACTTATAAAAAGGACTTTTTCAGTTTCATTTTTATTGTTTAGTTTCAGAGTGAAGAGTAAAAATCTTTTGGGTAAGAAAGTTCCTGTGAAGATTCTGGAAAATCTGTTCGACGAAATCGAGAACCGTCAGTCCCAGGTAATCCACGACCTCCTAATTTTGTATTTCATCTGTTTACAATTCAGTTTTAGGCTTTAGATTTTATTTTTAGGGAAAAATATGGTTTAAAAATTCGCCCGCGGGGGTTCGCAGGTGAGACACATGGGACCTGCGGACCCCGACTTTTTTCTATATGGAAAAAAGTTGTGGGTCCGCACTCATCACACAGAGCGCATGTGTTTCTACGCACTGTGTATAAAGGATAAGTGCGGTCCCCGCGCGTTTAAATTTAAAACTCAAATTTTTCATTTGCCGCCCAAAAATTTCCAAATTAGATTGTTCTAACTTGTGTTTTTATGCATTGTAGGAGTAACAAGATGTTGATTTGGAGAGAACGCGAACATGAGGACGTGGATGACGCCGCAATGCTCCATTTGCCCACAATGCAAGCATTGAAAGCATGCGGTATATATAAATTCTGGGCCATCCAAGGCATGAGGGCACATGTAGACCTCCTGACATGGCTGGTAAACAGGTGGAACGTGCAAGACCAGTGTTTCATTATTGGTGGCCACCGGCTCGAAATTGAGCTGGAGGATATTTATTTTCTGACTGTTTTGTCCAAAAGGGGCGAACAAGTTTATCTGTTTGGGACTAGGCCAGGTGGCCAGTCTGTCGCTAGTCTTCAACTAGAATTCTGTAATGATCAAGCAAACCCTAGGGACAAACGGATTGACATAAAAAACATCATCCGTCCCAAGTTGAAAGTTATTGCATTTACTGTTACCAGACTGTGTGGGAGTGTTGCGCTGCATGTGGCTACCGGTTCCCAAATGCGTATTGCTGTGGACTGTTTTCACGGCACCATTTTCAACTGGTGTGAAGCTGTGTTGGCCAATATAAAAGGCCAATTGACTAGAGCGAAGAATGGTAAACTAAACAAATTTGGATATGGATCCATTGTTGTTACCTTTGCTCTAGAGAGGATCCCCATGCTAGCTCTGCAGAGTATTTCTGTTGATGTCGGTCAAGTTCGAGAACCTAGGATGACTCGTTGGGTCGCACTGATGGCCCGTTACAGTATTGAGGGCTCTGAAATTGTTCGATTTCCTCCTTCATATTTTCGTTGGTTGGATCGCCAAATTTTTACCATAGAGGACTTTCCATATGCCGGAATATATTTCTGCGGTGACCGGGAGATGACTCTCCCAGCCGGGGAACAGTGGGATGAATCAGGTAAAATCATTTTCAACAATTTCTAAGTTCTAATTTTTTTTTTATTTTTTGATCGTCTTTGAAGCTAATAACCAAAAGTTTTGAATGCAGATGTGGGCCCACAGCGACCAGCCCATATCCAACCTTATGAAAGAAGAAAACCAGCTGCAGTTGCACCAGCCCCAGCCCCAGCAGGCCAATCAGCGGAAATCTTGTCTGACTTAGAGCATCACCTAGAGCGCCTGACTCTAGAAATTCCAGAGACGGCCATAGATGAGATTCCACTCAGATTACAGAGATACGTGATTGGTGTTCCAGGACCTTTTAGGAGGTTCCTATGTAGGGTGGCCCGAGCAGTGGTCTCTTATCGTGATCACCATCAGTGATGGGATGATCGTGTTGCAGACTCATATTTTGACTTTTTGTGTTATCATTTTACCGATCATAAGGTGTCTTAAACCTATGATCAAAGACGATGTATATTTTTTGAAAAAACACTCCTATATTATGATATATCACTATTTACCGGCTATCTGTGTGCATATTATGGATGCTGTTTGATTTACTATTTTGATTATTGCAAATGTTGATTTATCATACTAGAAGCAACTACATCTGCTAATGTATTTAAATGTCTTGGAATATGTTGATATTCGATATAATCAAATTCACGTTCCAAGAGACGAACTCTTAAAAATAACCATAATAACACTAGATTCCTAATGGTATGGACCCTGTTAAGCTGTAATACAACAAGTTCAGAATCCAACCTAAAAATCAAACTCCGAATTCCAAATGATATGGATTCAGACAATAACTCAATCACTGCACTATACTCGGCAATGTTATTCGTTGTTTGACCAAGGCTTACCCCATGCATGGATATTAACTCATCAGAGGGTGAATAAATAACCCAAGCTGCGGAAGAAATGTTTCGTGTACTACGACAAGCACCATCAGCAAAACCAATGTAGGTTTGAAGAGACATCGACATCTGCAATATCAAGAGAAAAACTCAGATAAGCAGGAAAAGTGATAAAAACACACTTCTAAAATTAGGCACACTTTCTAAACTAAGACACACCAGCAGTAAAGAAATCTAATCTAATAAAAAATCTCCACACCAAGTTTTAAGCATAATATCGCTTTAGATAAAGCCCATTTCTGGGTTTATCCAAAGGGACACCGTCAAAATCTATCAACTCATAGGCTCCTTTTGCTAACTTTCGTTTGATAATGAAAGGACCATGCCACATAGGCACGAATTTCCCAACCCCTAGTTTATCGTTGGCTTGATCATAAAGTAAGACTAGGTCTCCTTCTGAAAAATTTCGAGGGGTCATGCTTCTATCATACTGAGCTTTAATTCGTTTAACATGAGCCTCATTTGCTATTGCAGCATTTCGTCGATTCTAATCTAGTTGAGCCAAGTACACGAAACGTTTCTCCTCTTCAGACGTAGTTGGGAGTAATTCTATGGCTAATTTCAGTGACAGAATTTCGCATTCAATTGGCAACACAGCTTCCAAACTGTAAACAAGTTGAAAGGGAGTGAAACCAGTTGATGTTTTTACCGAGGTTCGATATGCCCAAAGTGTTGGAAATAACATGGAATGCCAATTCGTCTTGTGAATACCAATAATGCGTTTGATCATGGTGACTAAAACTTTATTGATGGCTTCAACCAGACCATTGGCTTGTGGATAATATGGAGTGGAACTATCGTGACGCAGGCCAAGTTGATCTGTTAGTTCAGTCATCATGACATTCCGAAAATGACTTCCATGATCTGTAATAATGGCTTGAGGAACACCGAACCTAGAAATTATGTGATTAAATACGAAAGTTGCAGCAGTCTTGCCGTCAGTCGAAAATGTAGGCATCGCCTCGGCCCACTTAGTAAAATAATTTACTGCTAAGATAATATACGCATACCCCCCAGCCGAGTGAGGGTTACATGTAATAAAATCGATACCCCATTTCGCGAAAGGACCAACAGCAATTATAGGGTGAAGAGGAGCGGGTGGCGCGCACATTTTACGATCAAAAAGTTGACAATTGTGGCATTTTCGGACCGCATAAATACAATCTTTTAATAATGATGGCCAGAAATAACCAGCGCGCAATATCTTTTGGGCAGTGGCATACCCAGAAATATGACTGCCACATGCTCCAGAATGGAAATCATTTAAAACCTTTTCAGCTTCTTCATGAGTAAGACAGCGCCGGGAAATAGAATCCGCTCCACGACGATAAAGTGTATCACCAATAATATTATACTGTTGGGATTGGAAACGTATTTTCTGTCGCTGAGATTGTGAGATTTCGAGCCGAAAAGATTGGGTTTGGAGATAAACGATAATATCTCCATACCATGGATCAAGAGTACTGATAAGAAACAAAGATTCGTCCACAATGGACTCCTCTGCCACTGTTTTAGTATCAGTAGAGGGGAAATCACACATTAGTTCCACAAAGACCAAAGATTTCTTTGCCTTGGATTTTTCAAATTCCAAGTCAAATTCCTCAAGGATAACTATCCATTTGGAATACTTGCCCCCTAGAAATTGTTTGGTCAAAATGTACATCATAGGGTTACAGTTAGAAATTACTGTGGTTTTGCGTAACAAAATGTAATGTCTAAATCTTTGGACAACTTGTACAGCTACCAAGGCCAATTTCTCCACATGCGTGTATTTGATCTCAGTCGGATGCAGATTTCGACTAAGATAGTAAATCACATGTTCATTGTGAGATCCATCTTCCTGAACCAACACCATCGCAATAGTGGAATGAGAAGCGGCGAGGTACAAAAAGTAATCCTGATTGTAATCAGGATGATGCAATAATGGTGCATGGGTCAACGCGTGTTTAAGTGCATCAAAAGATCGATCAACGATCTCATCCCAAAAGAATGGAATGTTCTGTTTCAACAATCGGGTAAAACCTTTTGTAAGCTCGGCATAGTTAAGAATGAATCGACGTAAAAAGTTTGCTTTCCCCTGCAAACTTTGGAGTTGGCGTAAATTCGAAGGAGGAGGCAATTTAACAATAGCTTCGACCTTCGACGGATCGACGCGAATGCCTGCTTTTGAAACAACAAATCCCAGTAAACGACCCGATTCTACACAGAAAACACATTTGTGTGGATTCAGCCTAATTCGATAATGCCGACATCTCATAAAGATGGCTCGTAAATGAGTGAGATGGTTGGCCCTATGCAACGAATGAGCAGGTAAATCATCGAGATAAGGCTGCACAATGTGTTTAATGTCATGAAATGCGTAAGACATTGCTCGTTGAAAAGTTGCTCTAGCGTTCTTTAATCCAAAAGGTAGTTTGCAATAAGAAAACGTCCCCCATGGACAAATAAAAGTTGTTTTCGATTGATCAGCAGGGAGTATGTTTATTTGATTGTAGCCCAAAAAACCATCCATAAAAGAAAACATTTCACTGTCAGCACAATCATCAATTATTTGATCAATATAGGGGGTTGGATAATCGTCCTTGGGACAAGCTCGATTAATATCCCTATAATCGATACATACTCTTATTGTTCCTTGTTTTTTAGTCACAGGAACAATATTCGATACCCAATCTGTTAAGGGGATTGGATAAATGAATCCTGCACGAAGTAATTTTTCAACTTCTGCTTTTATAGCAGTGGCTTTTCTAGGATGAATTTGACGTAAACGTTGACGAACAGGTTTAGCATCCAGGTAAGTCTTAATTTCATGTATAACGATTGACGGATCAATTCCTGGCATTTCTTCATAGGACCAGGCAAACACATCACAGAATTCTTGAAATAGGGCTTTATAAGCTTTAATTTCATCTTTAGTACAGCAAGCACCTATATGAATGTTTTCAATTATTCCTGGTTTTACTGAAATGTCAATGGGAACTGTTCGAGATATATTTTCCAAATTTAACTCAGAATCAGGATTTTGCAAAGGATTATGTGCTTCTTTAACATATTCAGCAGTAAAAATTGAAGCGAAATCATCTTCAAAATGATCTAGCTTAGGTAAAAACTAAGATCGGTGATGTAGATCTTCCCATGGTAAATTGTCAATAGACAAAAACTCACAAATTTGCTCATCAGTATGAACAAGTTCAGGAAATGTCATTGTGGCTGAACTAGATATAGAAAGTGATTCCTCATAGATCCCATTCATTGGATCAATTTCGGTTGAAGAGGGGTTGGAAAGTGACTGTACAGCCTGATACGCAATTTCAAATGGACTCAAAGGCATCATGCCATCAAATGAATCTAACTCGGAGTCGGAGGGTACGATCCAAGGATCATCAAACGTAACAATTTCTGACGAAATCATGTGAATATTTGCAATAGAAGGCGATAAGTTAGGAGGAGGAAAGGAAAAAGTTCCTAGTAAACCAGAATCTTTAATCAATCCTACTCCAACATCCTTATAAGGGATAGCCGTTTTAGCAATGTGCTGGATTGTTTCTGTAGAGGCTGGGTCGGAAGAGAAATAAGTTAACTGATCTATTGTAACGATCTTTCCTTGATATGGAAATTTTATGAGTCGAAAGACCGAAGAAACAACAGCAGTCATAGCATAAGACCAACTGCGACCTAGGAGAAGGTTGTAATCTAGAGGGGCATCAACTACTTCCACATCTAGATTTACTATTTTACCTTCGACTCCTATGGGTAAATCCTGCAAAATACCAAAAGGTTGAAAACCTCTACCATCAAAAGCCTTAAGAATCGTCGGAGATTGATTAAGTGTAGGAGAACCAAGTGATTTCCAACACTGAATCAACATAATACACGTTGAAGCTCCCTCATCAATCACAGTCCGAAAGATTGGTCTGTTTTTTACTAACACAGGAATCTGGAAAGCCATTTGGTGAGGTAGACGAGGTGTACTATTTTCTAAATCGAAGATTATAATGTTAGAATCTTGAATATCAACAGCTCCTATAGCAGACAAAAGCAATTTACGCTGTGCTGGGCATGATTGCAGCACTTCCAAAGCCGACATTGCTGAAGGAGAAATAGCTAAGTCTTCAACAATGTTGTAATTCTGAGCAGCTCTCGCATGTGGATTGAAAGCTGATTTACAAAGAACACCTTTAGCAGGTGGTTTGATTATTAAGTCTGGATTTTGTTTCTCGATCTGTAGCGGACCAGAAACAGGAGGAGGTGTAGTTGATGCATTTGCATTAGAAGATTCTGCTTCTTTACCATCAACAGGATTCTTACTATCGTAATCTTGCGATCGCGTCGCAATCCTTACATGAGACATCATCATAATAGGTTCTTCAAAAGTAGTCGAGGTAGAACCAACCATCTTACTATCTTGAATTGGAAAAGGATCCTTCAAGACAGCAGGTTGTTGCAATCCTTTAACGAATTTCGTAACTTCGGCTCGATATGGACATTCTTTCGTGAAATGATCCTCTTCACAAATGAAACAAGGATAGCGAGGTTTACGTTTTTCGTCATTGGATTCATCTTTATCAGTTTTTTCTTTCGAATTCTTTTTTTTTTTAATTCTTCCCTTTCTTTTTACCACCGGATTTAGATTTGGTCGTAGATGTCTCTACAACGTGAATATCAGCAGAAACTTCGGGGGAAGATTCTCCTTTCGGGGAATCAGGTAAAGTTATAATAGGAGAAGAATTATTTGAAGATTTCTTCTTGCTTTTAGAATTGATTGTGCCAATCATACCGTCAGCGGCATGAGACCCTGAAGGAGCAGCAGCTATTTGACCTTGTTTTGGAAGGTCTGGGATTTTTTCATGTAAAGTACCTGATTGCGTATAAACGAGGTCAAGGTATTGAGCTTGAGCAATTACTTGCTCTTCAGTAACAACACCAGCCTTAGCTACATCTTCAGTAATCTTGGGTAACAATGATTTAACAAACCATTCCGCCAAAATTTGATCCGGAATATAAACTTTCACCAAACGTCTCCTACGTCGCCATTCATGGATATGATCAGAAATATACGTAGATGTGGATTGTTTCAGCGAAGTTAATAATTCCGTTGCATTGTCGTATTTGACTGGCAATTGAATATGAGTCAAGAAGGCAGTTGCTAACTGACTGAAGTTATGAAACGAGCCTCGTGGTAACTCGATGTACCATTTGGCTGCAAGATCAATAAGAGTTCTTTGGAAAAGACGTAAGCGAATCGAATCATCAATGATTGAGTTAGACACACACCAGAGGTGATAAGTCATAACGTGATTTGATGGATCCTCTCCTGACTTACCTTCGAATTTTGGTATATCACTGGGCAACTTATGTGGCATTGGCGGCCAATTTTGATAATAAAAAATTGGATCATTCGTAAGGCGCGTCAAATCAGGTAAATCTAAAGTCGCTATAAATGGTAATTGACGGTTAGGATCACGAAAACCTTGAGTAGCCAAAGAAATTCCAGGAGGTGGATACCCAGGATAGCTGGGAATCGGATTTGCATTAGGAATTGTGTAACCTCCCGGATAACCGGGATTAATCGTTCCAAACTGGGGTTGTTGAGGCTGTTGATAAGTATAGCCAGGGTACGATTGATACTGATAGTTTGGATTTTGTGTATAGGGACCGAATTGCGGCTGTCCCTGGTACGGTTGATACGTGAAATTCGGTTGACTTGTGACAACTGTACTTGTATCGGTTTGTCCTGCAGGTATCTGAACTGAAGGTCCTGACTGAGGTATAGAGACTTGAGGGATTTGCACGGATACAGGGATAGACGAACTCGGGGTTACAGATACTCCAGAAACAGGTGTTATAGGTTGGACAGTCGTTGCAGCAGTTGCAGCAGTTTGTGGCGGAGTTTGAGGTGAACTAGGCCCAGCCTACTGAACAGAACTAGGTGCAGGAGTTTGAATAGCTGGCTGGACAGGTTGCTGGGTTGGACCAGAAATTAAAGGTTGTCCCGGCTGATAAGGTAACTGCACATTAGGCTGCATAGGCTGTTGATATTGGGATGGATCCCACACCATCATTCCGGGATATTGTCCCGCAGAAGGTTGAACATAAGGACCATAACCTGGTTGAACGTAGGGTTGATAATTAAGAGGTAAATTTCCGGCTCCTTGAATAGATGGTTGACCAGAAGGCTGTTGGTAACCTTGAATTGAGCACTGACCTTGAGGTTGATAACCCTGAGGCACGTACTGAGGCTGGGGTTGATAAGGACCCTGAGGACCATATTGAGTTTGGGGTTGACCTTGAGGTATGTACTGTCCTAAAGGTTGATACCCTTGAGGTATGTACTGTCCTTGGGGTTGTCCCCCAAAATAATATGATTCCACAGTTTGTCCTGGGAAAAAGCTACCTTGAGGTTGTGCCCCGGGTGGTAACTGACTACCTTGAGGTTGCCCTCCAGGTGGTAACTGACTACCTTGAGGTTGCCCTCCAGGTGGTAACTGACTACTTGAAGGTTGCCCCCCAGGTGGTAACTGACTACCCTGAGGTTTCCCCCCAGGAAGTAACGGATTTCCTTGAGGTTGCCCCCCAGGCGGTAACTGATTTCCTTGTGGTTGAGGATTGGGAACATTACCAGACATCATAAAAATTTTCTCTGCGTTCGACGTTTCAATTTTAAGACCATTAAGACCAAATGATAACACATTTTCAATGGGTTGAGGAGCTGCTCTCGAGAAAGTACCAGATAGAGCCTGGTATCCTGAAGGAACAGGAGGACCACCGTGTAAAAATGATTCCGGAGTCTGGGAAAACATCGATGACTCTCTTGCCATAATGGATGGCAGATAGTAACCTCTAGGTGTAGGATGAAATGGAACTCGAGGTGGATGAAAAGCAAGACCTGGATTCTCCAAAAACATTGTTAAGGATAGATACCAAGCACTAGTTCGAATAGGGCTGTAGAAAATAGATTCACTTTCCCTAAGATTTAAAGATTGAGGGGAGTCAGGAAGAGATATATCTTCGTCTGGATTAGTAAGTTCTTCAATAGAAATAAGACCAGCTGGAAGATCGTTAGTGACGATATTTCTTACCCTTGGTGAACCAAGATCGCTAGAAGTTGGTGAAATAAATCCTAAGGATGTTTCCAAAACAGAAGGTTCAGTTTCAGGTTCAGAGATTTCAGGTTCATCAACTAGTTCACTGGAAAGAGAAATATTACCAGTAACTTCAGAAACTGAAATCGGCTCTTGAATGTATTCTGTTGTGGGTATTTGATAATCAGGATGAACTACAATGGATGAAGTTCCAATTTCTGTTGATCTAATCCTACCGCTGCTAGATGATACCAGAGCACGAAGCCCTTCAAGCTGACTTGGTGTATATTCAGGGGGTTTCCCTTGTAGTCTCCGGGATTGTCTTGGCAAGTCCGCCACGATTGAAAATTAATTAATCACACGCAAACAAAGAAAATTTCACTGAAAACACCTAAAGTCTCTAAAGAAACAAAGAGTTGAAGCACACGCTTAAATAATCTAAGTGTTCAAACCACACACAAACAGTAACTTTCCGTACTAAAAACACTAGTTGGTGATGAAATCCAACTTAGTAGAAATTTAATACGAAAAGGGCGGTTGGAATAGTTACCCCGACAACCTGCTTAATGAAACAGACCGGTGCAAGTTTCTCCACTATACCATATCGAGTGAAGATAACCCTCCGGAGAGTCCAAGTGAGTCTAGCCGACGTCTGCTTCAGGTACAGTGGGATCTTCCCTCCACCGTCACCTTAGGAAAGAATCCTAAATATTATGGCCTCTAAGGTTACCAACAAAAACAAATATACCTGGGGGAACAGTCTACGATCCGACACGCACGCAAGGGCAGAGTAACAAAGCTCAATCCCCTTGAAGGCTCCTTGAAATAATCCAAAGTATGTCAACAAGTGACCCCAGGCTCCTCGACAATGGTCTATCCGAGGTTTACCGTTGTTAATACGTGTATATCTTCTATCGTTCCCTATGAGGAAGGATTGATTACCTCACTGGTTCAGATATGATCTCGTGCTTGACTCCTTTAGGAGGAGCTTCCCAGAGCATAGATGCAACAATTGGAATTTCTTCCTACCGCAAGATTTGTCTACTTGTTTGTTTTTACTATCTCGAAGAGTTAATTACTCCCTACTCCAAGACACTAGCCTAAGCTATGTTGGTGATAAGAGCCCTAGAAAATAAAAGATTGCTAGATGAATTTTAATTAAGCGTTACTTTTGAGAGGTGTTTCTTAAGTCAATGGGTGCGGAAATGAAACTTTGGTGGTGTGAAGACTCGACTTCCAAAAACACTAAAAATGCACCTAAGAATGATAATCAATTCTTTTTCTTTCAATGAATTTCTATCTAAAGAAAGAGTTGGAGAATGCAATCCTTTTAATAAACAATTCTTCCTTTAAACATAAAGAATGATTGAAAGAAAATATTTTTGTCTTTTCCAATAAATGATTGAAGCTCAGAACGAAATCCCTTTTCTTTCAAAACTTGTAGCTACAAAAACAATTTTCCTTCAAAAGAGATCTATAAATTTCTAAAAAGCACTCAAAACTACAAAACTAACTTTGAGATCTAGTAATTCGCACTCAAAACTACAAAACTAATCTTGAGATCTAAATTTTTTTTGAAACAATCTAAATGAATAAAAGCTTTAAGATTTTTTGAAGAATGTTTTACTTAGTTGTGCAGCAAACTAAGGATCTATTCATCCAGAATAACAAACAGATCAAAAACACTCAAATGTGTTTTTTTTTTTAAATGAAATTCAAAAACCAATAACAAAGTTCTTTTTCGAAGATTTGCAAAGAAACAAGTAGCTTTATTTCTCAATAAAGGATGATTTCACAAGCAGGTCAGATTCAACAAAAGACAAAAGACCAATGTAATCTGAGGTACTTCAAACCGTCAATGCTTCGAATCACTACAAAGACCAAGTGAAAAACAATCCAAAATGCAAAATCTTCTAGAAAGTCATCAAAACATCAATACTGTTGGAATTCATTCATAGAAATTTTATGACAGAAAGAGTAATCAATCTAGGCAGAAATCAAAAATACTAAATCAAAATAAAGATAAACTAAAGAAAGAAATCTAGAGTTTTTCTAAAATTTAAACAGGGTCTGCAAGCTTCCAGAAGTACCAGGTGCGGTACCGCACTGTTTACTAAAAGAAGATGCGAAACTGCCCGCACTGTCAAAAGAAGACAGAGTGCGGTCCCAGAAAAAATTAGAGAAAAACACTAAAGATTTGAAAATTTTCTAAAACAGAGAAAACCTAAAATACCCAGGCAGATGTCTATTAATCAAAAACTAAGAAAAATGTTTCCTCGAATCAAAATAAAAGAGAACCAAAAACACAACAAGTTCTTCCCCAGTGGAGTCGCCAATTTGTTGGACGGATAAATCATTCTTGCGGACAAGACCGATCTCCCTAGTACTAAAAGTATCTAGCGACAAACAGCCAAATAGACTAATCTTTCTCTAAGCATATACGATATATGAAAAGTTCTATATAGGTGTTAAAAGACCTACCTTATGTACAGTGCTTGTTTGAAGTTGTTGTTATCCTTCGTGCGCTTGAAGGAGTTTCGCTTGTAAACCTGCTGTCACAAACAAGAAAAGTATTACATAGCACCTGTATAGACATCATCATAAACCATGCTTATCATAGTGATCAAGGAATCTATGAAATAAACCATTAACAAACAACTTATTGAGAAAAATGAGTATATTTGTATTAATTTCAAAAGAAAGAAAACCTTACAACCTGAGCCTTGATGTTGCACAGGTCTTCCCGGGGTCCGAAGCAGGAGTCTCCTCTACTTTGACAAGCTCTACACTCTTACAATCAAGACAAATAGAGGTATGTAATCTCTCCTCACAAAATTCTTGTTTAACTGAGTCTGAATCTCAACAGCACTTATCCTCAAATATTCTAAAGCTTCTAACTCCTTTTGAGGCTACCCAATGCCTCTTTTTATAGTGGAAAAGAGGAGGTTTTTCTGTTCCAAATATGAAGGGATAGAATCCTCCTTCAAAGGGATAAGCTCCTCACATCAAGGGGTTAGCTCCATAAGGTAAGGGATACATGTACCTTATCAAAGTGTACTTATTCCCGAAAATTCTCTTCTAGAATCTTCTAGAATTAATCTCAAATCAAATTTTTAACTTTACTTTCTCGCCTATTTTAGTTTACAGGAGTCCACACCTATAACACATAGAAAGTGAGGTTTTGGACCGCAGGATAGCTGAACATTAGGTGCGGGCCCGCAGGCAACGTATAGAGAAAGTGCGATACCAAAGTTTAGGAGATTTTTAGGAACTTTTCTCTGATTTTCAAGGCTTCATATGAGGAACTGATATGTTAGACTTGCAAAAGGAGGAAGTATGAGTTATAATGAGCTCATACCCATAGCAGAATGTCAGGATGACAATTTTTAGTGTAACAAGCACCAAGATCCTTCATGTCGAATTTGGAGAACAATTGGGTCTTCAAATCTTGGATAATTTATTTGTCATTTCCAATCAACAACATATCATCCACATACAAGACCAAATTAATAACACAGTCACCAATTAATTTAAAATAAACACAGTGATCCACCTTGCTTCTGGTGAAGCCAAGTCCCCGTATATAGGTATCAAATTTTTGATACCACATCCTTGGTGACTATTTTAACCCATACATAGACTTCTTCAACCTGCACACCAGTTCTTTCTTACCCTTCACCATAAAGTCTTCAGGTTGCTTCATGTAGATCTCCTCTTCTAGATCCCCGTGAAGAAATGTTGTCTTCACATCCATCTGTTCTATCTCAAAATCAAATGCAGCAGCAACAGATAAAAGTAATCTAATAGAAGTAACTTTGGCAACAGGAGAAAAAATATCACCAAAATCAATTCCCGGCACCTTGGAATAACCTTTTGCTACCAACCGAGCTTTGTATTTCTCCACCTTGCCTTCTACATTCATCTTCTTCTTAAACACCCATTTTCTCCCGATGGGCTTCCTTCCAACCGACAACTCCACCAAATCCCATGCCTCATTTTTATGCAAGGATGCCATTTCATCAACCATGGCCTCCTTCCAGAGTTTTCCATCCTCTGAATCTATTGCCTCCCTGAAAGTTCTGGGATCATCATCAGTTATAGTTAAGGAAAAACCTGAACATAAAGTAGATGGACTATACCTTTCTGGTTGCCTTCTTTCCCGAACTGATCTTCTCAAAGCTGGGGTTTGTGGTTCTTCCTCTTCTGAATCTTCTTCTGTTGTAGAGTCTAATTCATACTCCTTTAGCTCAAACTCTATCTTCTCAGGTTCCTTTGGTAGGAATTCATGTGTAACAACATCTTTCACCTCTCTAAACACCACATCTCGGCTGTACACAACCTTCCTTGTTTCTGGGTTTCAAAGCTTGTAACCCTTTAAACCATCCTTATACCCAATAAAGATGCACCTTTCAGATTTATTATCCAACTTGGTCCTTTTCTCCTTTGGAACATGTACATATGCATCACATCCAAATACCCTTAGATGTGAAAGAGAGGGTTTCTTACCAGTCCATACCTCATGGGGAGTCTTATCCTCTAACGCTGATGAAGGTGATCTGTTAAATAAGTAACATGCAGTCTCCACTGCCTCTGCCCATAATTCTTGTCCTAACCCGGTACCACTGAGCATGCTTCTTGCCTTTTCCATTAGTGTTCTGTTCATTCTTTCTGCAACCCCATTTTTCTGAGGTGTGTATGGAGTAGTCTTATGTCTTGCTATGCCACACTTCTTACAGAACTCTTCAAATTCCTTCTTGCAGAACTCCCCACCATTATCTGTCCTCAGTGCCTTTATCTTCTTCTCTGTCTGGTTTTCCACCAAAGCCTTAAATTCTTTAATTTTTTCAAAGACTTCAGATTTCTTCCTCAAGAAATATATCCATGTATTCCTTGAGAAGTCATCTATGAATGAAACATAGTACACAGACTTTCCCAGTGATGGAACTGACACAAGTCCAAACACATCACTGTGCACAAGTTCTAATATCTTGTTCGCCCTCTTAGCACCAGAAGGAAAACTCACCCGATTCTGCTTCCCATATACACAATGTTCACAGAAATCGAAATCCAGAGAGAAATTAGACATACCTTCTACCATGCCATTTCTATGCAGTATCCGAAGGCTCTTCTCTTCAATATGTCCAAGCCTTTGATGCCATAGCATGGTATTTTCTCTAGAGACAGCTAAGCTTTCCGCTCCACTTTCAAGAACCACATAACTGTTACACCCATCAATAATAGTGCTACCTTGTAACTTGTACAGAGTTCCAGTCCGAACTCCCCGCATTAATACCAGTTCTCCCCGAACCATCTTGCAGGCATCTTTCTCGAACACTATTTTTACACCTGCATCATCCATCTTGCTTACAGAAATCATATTTCTAGCCAATGCAGGAATATGTAGAACACCAAGAAGTGTTCTAATCCTTCCACCTTGTAGCTTTAGCTTGACCTTTCCACGTCTGACCATTCTGGCCTTCCTATCATTCCCTAGGAAGACATCACCATCATCATATTTCTCATATTCGCAGAACCACTCCCTATGGGGAGTGAAGTGAAAGGATGCACCTGAGTCAATCAACCATGACTCATGATCTACATGTGTATTTGAAGAAGAAGCCAAATACACATCCCCACCTTCATCCGAGGTGGTTTTTGCCTCTGCAGAAGGAGCATCATCAGATCCCTTTCCTTTCTCGGGAGCTTTAGATCTGCAGTCCTTTTTGTAGTGCCCTTCCTTTCCGCATTTCCAGCACACCTTTACAAACTTTCCAGGAGATTTAGATCTCCCTCTAGATTTGGATTTCCCACTCGAAACCTTATTCTTGTTTCTATTCTGGGACCTTCCTCGTACAGATAAGGCATCTCCATTCTGACCCTCCATATTTCTCCGTCTCATTTCCTCCGATAGCAAGGCTGAGACAATGTCATCAAAATTCAAGGTAGTTGTATTGCTACCTATTGCAATAACCAGACTATCCCACGAGTCTGGTAGAGAACACAACAAACTGATGCACTTATCTTCATCCGAGATTTTAATATCAATAGATGACAACTGACTTACCACGGTATTGAAGGCGTTCAGATGCTCTGTCACTAAGTCTCCATCCTTCATCCTCAGGTTATACAGCTTTTTCCGCAGGAACAACTTATTCACCAGAGACTTAGATTGGTACAAAGTCCCAAGTTTTTCCCACAAATTCTTCATCGTAGCTTCCCCAGATACATTCAACAATACTGAATCTGAGATACACAACCGTATTGTGCTCTTAGCCTTCCGATCCAGTTTCTTCCAGTCTTCATCTGACATTGTTGTTGGTTTAGTACCTGGATCTACCGCGATCCACTGATCTTTATCCACCAGCAGATCCTCCATCTTGAGCTTCCACAACTCAAAACTCTGACCATTAAATTTCTCGATCTCTATCTTTTCGCCGCTCGCCATATTCTTTCACCGCAAGAATCGATCCTGCAGATCTCCCACTGCACAGGGTCTACCACAGGCCCAAGCAAAAAACCCTCAACAACAAAGGCGTCCCCTTGAAGCCGAAACAGCTCTGATACCAAATGTAGGTTTTAACCCTGAACAGAAATTATCTACACACGAATCTTATAACAGAAAATAAACAATAGCAAGAGCATAAAACATAAAACAGATAAACACACAGATTTTCCCCTGGATCCCAAATCGGGACGACCAGCTTGATTTTTCATTATATTCCTTTTAGTGTTACAACACATATATATACATGACGAAGCATACATAAACCCCAATCCATTAACCCTGGATTAGAACATAACCGTAGTTCCCTTGACCGGATCTACAAAATACCAGGGGCCGAAAACCATCGTACCCCAAAACCATGTGCAAACTCATGCACAAAACATGGGTGGGTCCACCTATGAGTGGGACCGCATACCAAAATTTTTTTGATCAATGTGCTTTGTCTTTGAATGATAAGCAGGGTTCTTAGCCAAGAAAATTGCACTTTGGCTATCACAGTCTATCCTTATAGCTTGTTGTACCAACCCATACTTGAACACAATCTCTGCAACCAAACTACTTCCTTGCTTGCATGAGTGACTCCTATGTATTCTGCCTCTGTAGTTGAAAGTTCCACTACAGACTATCTTTTACTCATGCAACTGATTGCGCCTCCAAATAGGTTAAACACATACCCACTTGTATATCTTCTTTGGTCCAGATCTCCAGCCTAGTCTGCATCAACAAAACCACAAATGTCCAACATTCTTTCCAATCTTGGTCTTCCCTCGTAGCACAAACCATAGTCACTAGTGCCACATAAATATCTAAAAACCCGCTTCACTACTGTCCAATGCTCCTTCCTTGTGTTTGACTCCTTCCTCGGGTTTGAAATAAACCTAGTCAATTCTAATCGCATGTGCAATGTCTGGTATAGTACATACCATTGCATACATCAAGCTACCCACTGCACTTGCATATGGAACACGGGACATATCCTCCTCTTCTTCTTGTGTCTTGGGACACTGTTCAATAGACAACTTTGTACCTACAGGAATCAAAAAATTCACCAGTTTACTATCCTGCATATTGAACCTCTGCAATATAGTCTCGACATACTTCCTATGGTTTAACCAGAGCTTCCTCTTTTCCTAATCTCTCTTAAGTTCCATGCCCAAAATATAGTTTGCAGCACCAAGACCCTTCATGTCGAATTTGGAGAACAGTCAGGTCTTCAAATCTTGGATAATTTATTTGTCATTTCCAATCAACAACATATCATCCACATACAAGACCAAATAAATAACACGATCACCAATTAATTTAAAATAAACACAGTGATCCTCCTTGCTTCTGGTGAATCCAAGTCCTCTGTGATATAGGTATCAAATTTTTGATACCACATCCTGGTGACCTGCTTTAACCCATACGAGACTTCTTCAACCTGCACACCAAGCTATTTCTTACCCTTCACCATAAAGCCTTCAGTTGCTTCATGTAGATCCTCTTCGATATCCCCGTGAAGAAATGTTGTCTTCACTTCCATCTCGTTCTATCTCAAAATCAAATGCAAAGAAATAACATAAAAGTAATCTAATAGAAGTAACTTTGCAACAGGAGAAAAAATATCACCAAAATCAATTCTCGGCACCTGGGAATAACCTTTTGCTACCAACCGAGCTTTGTATTTCTCCACCTTGCCTTCTACATTCTTCTTCTTCTTAAACACCCATTTTCTCCCGATGGGCTTCCTTCTAGCCAACGACTCCACCAAATCCCATGCCTCATTTTTATGCAAGGATGCCATTTCATCAACCATGGCCTCCTTCTAGATTTTTCCATCCTCTGAATCTACTGCGTCCCTGACAGTTCTGGGATCATCATCAGTTATAGTTAAGGCAAAACCTGAATAGAAAGCAGATGGACTATACCTTTTCGGTTGCCTTCTTCCCCGAACTGATCTTCTCAAAGCTGGAGTTTGTGGCTCTTCCTCTTCTGAATCTTCTTCTGTTGTAGATTCTGAGTCATCCTCCTTTAGCTCAAACTCTATCTTCTCAGGTTCCTTTCGTAGGACTTCATGTGTAACAACATCTTTCACCTCTATAAACACCACATCTCGGCTGTACAAAACCTTCCTTGTTTCTGGTTTCCAAAGCTTGTAACCCTTTAAACCATCCTTATACCCAATAAAGATGCACCTTTCAGATTTATTATCCAACTTGGTCCTTTTCTCCTTTGGAATATGTACATATGCATCACATCCAAATATCCTTAGATGTGAAAGAGAGGGTTTCTTACCAGTCCATACCTCATGTGGAGTCTTATCCTCCAACGCTGATGAAGGTGATCTGTTAACTAAGTAACATGTAGTCTCCACTGCCTCTGCCCAGAATTCTTGTCCTAACCCGGTACCACTAAGCATGCTTCTTGCCTTTTCCATCAGTGTTCTGTTCATTCTTTCTGCAACTCCATTTTGCTGCGGTGTGTATGGAGTAGTCTTCTGTCGTGCTATACCACACTTCTTACAGAACTCTTCAAATTCCTTCTTGCATAACTCCCCACCATTATCTGTCCTCAACGCCTTTATCTTCTTCTCTGTCTGGTTTTCCACCAGAGCCTTAAATTCTTTAAATTTTTCAAAGACTTCAGATTTCTTCCTCAAGAAATATATCCATGTATTCCTTGAGAATTCATCTATGAATGAAACATAGTACATAGACTTTCCTAGTGATGGAACTGACACAGGTTCAAACACATCACTATGCACAAGTTCTAATATCTTGTTCGCCCTCTTAGCACCAGAAGGAAAACTCACCCGATTCTGCTTCCCATATGCACAATGTTCACAGAAATCGAAATCCAGAGAGAAATTAGACATACCTTCTACCATACCATTTCTATGCAGTATATGAAGGCCCTTCTCTCCAATATGTCCAAGCCTTTGATGCCATAGCATGGTCTTTTCTCCAAAGACAGCGAGGCTTTCCTCTCCACTTTCAAGAACCACATAACTGTTACACCCATCAATAACAATGCTACCATGTAGCTTGCACAGAGTTCCAGTTCGAACTCCCTGCATTAATACCAGTGCTCCCCGAACCATCTTGCAGGCATCTTTCTCGAACACTGTTTTTACACATGCATCATCCATCTTGCTTACAGAAATCAGATTTCTGGCCAATGCAAGAATATGTAGAACACCATGAAGTGTTCTAATCCTTCCACCTTGTAGCTTTAGCTTGACCTTTCCACGTCCAACAATTCTGGCCTTCCTATCATTCCCTAGGAAGACATCACCACCATCATATTTCTCATATTCGCAGAACCACTCCCTATGGGGAGTGAAGTGAAAGGATGCACCTGAGTCAATCAACCATGACTCATGATCCACATGTGTATTTAAAGAAGAATCCAAATACACATCCCCACCTTCATCCGAGGTGGTTTTTTCCTCTGCAGAAGGAGCATCATCAGATCCCTTTCCTTTCTCAGGAGCTTTAGATCTACACTCCTTTTTGTAGTTCCCTTCCTTTCCACATTTCCAGCATACCTTTACAAAATTTCCAGGAGATTTAGATCTCCCTCTAGATTTGGATCTCCCACTCAAAACATTATTCTTGTTTCTGTTTTGGGACCTTCCTCGTACAGATAAGGTGTCTCCATTTTGGCCCTCCATATTTCTCCATCTCATTTCCTCCGACAACAAGGCTGACACAATGTCATCAAAATTCAAGGTAGTTATATTGCTACCTAGTGCAATAACCAGACTGTCCCATGAGTCTGGTAGAGAACACAACAAAATGATGCACTTATCTTCATCTGAGATTTTAATATCAACAGATGACAGCTGACTTACCACAGTATTGAAGGCGTTCAGATGCTCTGTCACCAAGTCTCCATCCTTCATCCACAGGTTATACAGCTTTTTCCACAGGAACAACTTATTCACCAAAGACTTAGATTGGTACAAAGTCCCAAGTTTTTTCCACAAATTCTTCGTCGTAGCTTCCCCAGATACATTCAACAATACTGAATCTGAGACACACAACCGTATTGTGCTCTTAGCCTTCCGATCCAGTTTCTTCTATTCTTCATCTGACATTGTCGTTGGTTTAGTACCTGGATCTACCGTGATCCACTGATCTTTATCCACCAGCAGATCCTCCATCTTGAGTTTCCACAACTCAAAACTCTGACCATTAAATTTCTCGATCTCTATCCTTCCGCCGCTCGCCATATTCTTTCACCAGAAGAATTGATCCCGTAGATCTCCCACTGAACAGGGTTTACCTCAAGCCCAAGCAAAAAACCCTCAACAGCAAAGGCGTCCCCTTGAAGCCGAAACAGCTCTGATACCAAATGTAGGTTTTAACCCTGAACAAAAATTATCTACATGCGAATCTTATAATAGAAAATAAACAATAGCGAGAGCATAAAACGTAAAACAGATAAACACAGAGATTTTCCCCTGGATCCCAAATTGGGACGACCAGCTTGATATTTCAGTATATTCCTTTTAGTGTTACAACACATATATATACATGACGAAGCATACAAAAACCCCAATCCATTAACCCTAGATTAGAACATAACCATAGTTCGCTTGAACAGATCTACAAAATACCAGGGGCCGAAAACCATGGTACCCCAAAACCATGTGCAAACTTATGCACAAAACATGGGTGGGTCCGCCTATGAGTGGGACTGCATACCAAATTTTTTTTTGATCAATGTGCTTTGTCTTTGAATGATAAGCAGGGTTCTTAGTCAATAAAATTACACTTTGGCTATCACAGTCTATCATTATAGCTTGCTGTACCAACCCCATACTTGAACACAATCTCTGCAACCAAACTGCTTCCTTGCTTGCATGAGTGGCTGATATGTATTCTGCCTCTGTAGTTGAAAGAGGCACTACAGACTGTCTTTTACTCATCCAACTGACTGCGCCTCCAAATAGGCTAAACACATACCCACTTGTAGATCTTCTTTGGTCCAGATCTCCAGCCCAGTCTGCATCAACAAAACCACGAATGTCCAACATTCTTTCCAATCCTGGTCTTCCCTGGTAGCACAAGCCATAATCACTAGTGCCACGTAAATATCTGAAAACCCGTTTCACTGCTGTCCAATGCTCCTTCCCTGGGTTTGACATAAACCTTCTCAATACTCCCACTGCATGTGCAATGTCTGGTCTAGTACAGACCATTGCATACATCAGGCTACCCACTGCACTTGCATATGGAACACGGGACATATCCTTCTCTTCTTCTTGTGTCTTGGGACACTGTTCAGCAGATAGCTTTACACCTATAGGAATAGGAACTTTCACCGGTTTACTATCCTGCATATTGAACCTCTGCAATATAGTCTCGACATACTTCCTCTGGTTTAACCAGAGCTTCCTCTTTGCTCGATCTCTCTTAATTTCCATGCCCAAAATATAGTTTGCAGCACCAAGATCCTTCATGTCGAATTTGGAGAATAGTTGGGTCTTCAAATCTTGGATAATTTATTTGTCATTTCTAATCAACAACATATCATCCACATACAAGACCAAATAAATAACACGGTCACCAATTAATTTAAAATAAACACAGTGATCCTCCTTGCTTCTGGTGAAGCCAAGCCCCCGTATATAGGTATCAAATTTCTGATACCACATCCTTGGTGACTGTTTTAACCCATACAGAGACTTCTTCAACCTACATACCAGTTCTTTCTTACCCTTCACCATAAAGCCTTCACATTACTTCATGTAGATCTCCTCTTCTAGATCCCCGTGAAGAAATGTTGTCTTCACATCCATCCGTTCTATCTCAAAATCAAATACAACAACAACAAATAAAAGTAATCTAATAGAAGTAACTTTGGCAACAGGAGAAAAAATATCACCAAAATCAATTCCCAGCACCTGGGAATAACCTTTTGCTACCAACCGAGCTTTGTATTTCTCCACCTTGCCTTCTACATTCTTCTTCTTCTTAAACACCCATTTGCTCCCAATGGGCTTCCTTCCAGCCGGCAACTCCACCAAATCCCATGCCTCATTTTTATCCAAGGATGCCATTTCATCAACCATGGCCTCCTTCCATATTTTTCCATCCTCTGAATTTACTGCCTCCCTGACAGTTCTGGGATCATCATCAGTTATAGTTAAGGAAAAACCTGAACAGAAAGAAGATGGACTATACCTTTCTGGTTGCCTTCTTTCCCGAACCGATCTTCTCAAAGCTGGAGTTTGTGGCTCTTCATCTTCTGAGTCTTCTTCTGTTGTAGAGTCTGATTCATCCTCCTTTAGCTCAAACTCTATCTTCTCAGGTTCCTTTGGTATGACTTCATGTTTAACAACATCTTTCACCTCTCTAAACACCACATCTCGGCTGTACACAACCTTCCTTATTTCCGGGTTCCAAAGCTTGTAACCTTTTAAACCATCCTTATACCCAATAAAGATGCACCTTTTAGATTTATTATCCAACTTGGTCCTTTTCTCCTTTGGAACATGTACATATGCATCACATCCAAATACCCTTAGATGTGAAAGAGAGGGTTTCTTACCACTCCATACCTCATGTGGGGTCTTATCCTCCAACGCTGATGAAGGTGATCTGTTAACTAAGTAACATGCAGTCTCCACTGCCTCTGCCCAGAATTCTTGTCCTAACCCGGTACCACTGAGCATGCTTCTTGCCTTTTCCATTAGTGTTCTATTCATTCTTTCTGCAACTCCATTTTACTGAGGTGTATATGGAGTATTCTTCTGCCGTGCTATACCACACTTCTTACAGAACTCTTCAAATTCCTTCTTGCAGAACTCCCCACCATTATCCGTCCTCAATGCCTTTATCTTCTTCTCTGTCTGGTTTTCCACCAGAGCCTTAAATTCTTTAAATTTGTCAAAGACTTCAGATTTCTTCCTCAAGAAATATATCCATGTATTCCTTGAGAAGTCATCTATGAATGAAACGTAGTACACAGAATTTTCCAGTGATGGAACTGACACAGGCCCAAACACATCACTGTGCACAAGTTCTAATATCTTGTTCGCCCTCTTAGCACCAGAAGGAAAACTCACCCGATTCTGCTTCCCATATACACAATGTTCGTAGAAATCGAAATCCAGAGAGCAATTAGACATACCTTCTACCATACCATTTCTATGTAGTATCCGAAGGCCCTTCTCTCCAATATGTCCAAGCCTTTGATGCCATAGCATGGTCTTTTCTCTAGAGACAGCTAGGCTTTCTGCTCCACTTTCAGGAACCACATAACTATTACACCCATCAATAACAATGCTACCTTGTAGCTTGTACAGAGTTCCAGTCCGAACTCCCCGCATTAATACCAGTGCTCCCCGAACCATCTTGCAGGCATCTTTCTCGAACATTGTTTTTACACCTGCATCATCCATCTTGCTTACAGAAATCAGATTTCTGGCCAATGCAGGAATATGTAGAACACCAGGAAGTGTTCTAATCCTTCCACCTTGCAGCTTCAGCTTTACCTTTCCACGTCCGACGATTTTGGCCTTCCTATCATCCCCTAGGAAGACATCACCATCATATTTCTCATATTCGCAGAACCACTCCCTATGGGGAGTGAAGTGAAAGGATGCACCTGAGTCAATCAACCATGACTCATGATCTACATGTGTATTTGAAGAAGAAGCCAAATACACATCCCCACCTTCATCCGAGGTGGTTTTTGCCTCTGCAGAAGCAGCATCATCAGATCACTTTCCTTTCTCAGGAGCTTTAGATCTGCACTCCTTTTTGTAGTGCCCTTCCTTTCCGCATTTCCAGCATGCCTTTACAAACTTTCCAAGAGATTTAGATCTCCCTCTAGATTTGGATCTCCCACTCAAAACCTTATTCTTGTTTCTGTTTTGGGACCTTCCTCGTACAGATAAGGCATCTCCATTCTTGCCCTCCATATTTCTCTGTCTCATTTCCTCCGACAACAAGGCTGAGACAATGTCATCAAAATTCAAGGTAGTTGTATTGCTACCTATTGCAATAACCAGACTATCCCATGAGTCTGGTAGAGAACACAACAAACTGATGCACTTATCTTCATCTGAGATTTTAATATCAACAGATGAAAGTTGACTTACCACAATATTGAAGGCGTTTAGATGCTCTGTCACTGAGTCTCCATCCTTCATCCTCAGGTTATACAGCTTTTTCTGAAGGAACAACTTGTTCACCAAAGACTTAGATTGGTACAAAGTCCCAAGTTTTTCCCACAAATTCTTCGCCGTAGCTTCTCCAGATACATTCAACAATACTGAATCTGAGACACACAACCGTATTGTGCTCTTAGCCTTCCGATCCAGTTTCTTCCAGTCTTCATCTGGCATTTCCGTTGGTTTAGTACCTGGATCTACCGCGATCCAATGATCTTTATCCACCAACAGATCCTCCATCTTGATCTTCCACAACTCAAAACTCTGACCATTAAATTTCTCGATATCTATCTTTCCGCCGCTCGCCATATTCTTTTACCACAAGAATTGATCCCGCAGATCTCCCACTGAACAGGGTTTACCTCAGGCCCAAGCAAAAAACCCTCAGTAGCAAAGGTGTCCCCTTGAAGCCGAAACAGCTTTGATACCAAATGTAGGTTTTAACCCTGAACATAAATTATCTACACACGAATCTTATAATAGAAAATAAACAATAGCGAGAGCATAAAACATAAAACAGATAAACACAGAGATTTTCCCCTGGATCCCAAATCGGGACAACTAGCTTGATATTTTAGTATATTCCTTTTAGTGTTACAACACATATATATATACATGACGAAGCATACATAAACCCCAATCCATTAACCCTGGATTAGAACATAACTGTAGTTCCCTTGACCAGATCTACAAAATTCCAGGGGCCAAAAACCATCGTACCCCAAAACCATGTGAAAACTTATGCACAAAACCTGGGTGGGTTCACCTATGAGTGGGACCGCATACCAAAAAAAATTTTGCCGGGGCGCCGCCCCCCCTGTGACCCCCCTGTTGCGCCCAACGCAACGTACAGTGCGTGTAGCTAGTCGTGAAAAGAATATAACACATACCCAACAGTAACCCTATGAGGCATTGTTTGTACCTTGCTGCACATAGTATCACCTACAACAAACATGTCATGGGGTATCCTATGATGACCATGTCCTATTCATCATGGGTGAAATGTCTTGGAGAAACTCATTCTTCATTGATGGAGGAGCAAGCCTTGAAGGATTGCTCTTAATTTTTCCCACTTGAGGGCAATACTTTTGCAGCCTAGGATCAGCATACACTCCACACTTGTCATAATTAGGGAAGCGGACAGCGTGGGGCAAGTTATAATGCTTGCCATGATCATATTTTCAGCCCACCTTCATTTCCGGAGCTCAAGGTGGAGGGAGATTTTCCATGAGTTGCCTTGTTGGGAGGCAGCTTATTTTTCATGATTGATGGTTTGGGGATGAGAGATTCACATGGGGATGATAAGTCCCATTATATATCAGATCTCATGCCTCAAGGAGGCCCATTAGACATCCCTTTGTTCCTTCATGGATAGTTGTTTCGACATGATAGCTATTTGGGGATGTTCACCCAAAGGCCAGATTGCATATGTTGGAGGGACAATTTGAAGACTTGATTGCTGATATGGAATCCTTTCTTTGAGGATATCATCACATAAGGATGCTACAAGAGGAAGGGCAGAAAGACACTCAGTCTATCCTTGCAATTTCTTGAGGGCAAGCAATATTTTGAGAGGGGAGGACTGTAATGTTCCAAATTTTTATGGAACATTAATTTTTGTTAATTTTATATAGGAGATGAATAAAATGGGTAGGGGACCCATTCTTTGTATGATTAGAGAATAAAAATCCTCTAAGTATTAAAGAGGATCATGTTTGGAGCTGGATTTCACACCTCCATGTGTGAAAGGAGGTTTTTGCATAAAGGCTTGGCCAAGGATGAGCAAGTCAAACTGCGTTGGCATGAGTTGGAAAGCAATAAGTGGGACAACGTAGGAGGGAAGCTTCTAGAGGAAGGAAACCCTAATTCGAAGTAGGGCCCATGGAGGGAAGGCTCACTTGTTTAAAAGAGGAGCAAGGCAGCCATTGAGATTATCTTTTGATCATTTTACATTCGAGTCTTAGAGACTTGTTGTTGCCTCTTGTTGTTCAGCAGAGCTGCAGTGCCTTCGGGCACGAGGGAGTCCTGTAAAGGAATTCCTCTCCTTCTTGAGGAGCTCATGAAGGATTGCACTCCATTCCCCATATTCAAGCATTCAGGCCATAGCTTTAGTCATCTACATCAGCGCAATTTCTGTAGCAGATATTGTGCAGTGTTGCTGGGTGTTGCTGGGGAGGTTTCCACAACACCATCCTTGGCTAGTTTTTCAGAGAAGGGAGTCTCTATCTCTTTGGGAGATCAGCAAAGGAGGTTTATGAGCAGATCCCACCATATTTGGCATCAGGCCAACCACATTCCATCATTTACAGCGCAGTCCCTCTCTTAGACAGTGTTCTTCTTGGTGGCTATTTGTTGTGAGGGATTGACAGTCACTTGGAGGGGAAGTCTTGGGTGAAAGGATCAGCCTTTCACTTCAGATTTTCATTGGAGAAGAGTTCTTCATTTGTTGCAACCATTTTAGCCTTCTCCATGTGTTTCCAGCTTTTGAGTTGCAGCTGCTACTGCAACTCCGACATTTTTGTATAGATTTCAGCCAATCCTTTTAGAGGATTGATGTTATGTATTTTCAGGGGTTGAGATCTTGCTCCCCCTTCTTTATTTGAGCCCACATTGCTATATCTTTGTATTCTCATCATTTATGCAGCAGTTCCTCTCTAAAACTGCGCAGTCATGGCCTAGGGCTTTCTTATGCAGCAGTGTATTCTCATATTTTCATGTACATTTTTCTTGAGGCTTATTGTGCCTTGCTTGAGTGATCATTTCCTTAAGAAGTTGTATATTTTATGCTGCTATGTTCTAATATGATGGCCATTGGATTCTCTGGCATTTCATTGTACATGTATCAGTGTTATTTCCATTTGATGTATTTGTTATTGTTGTAGCTATAATGTTGGGGTTATCTTAAGAGATTCCCAATCTTGTTGTTCTTCCCTCTTGGGGATATTATCTCTTGACAACGCTCTATAGACAGAGTCTGCTAGCGGGCCAGGTAGCCTCTGAAGCTCATCCTTTGTTTAAAGGTGACAAATCCAGTAAATGCCCCTACATTCTATCTCTGGAATAGATTTTCTTTGTCAATTGATAATGTTTCTGAAAAATGAACATTACACATTTGGAACTTGCTTGACATCATCAACACTTAGGTTTATGTGAGCTTTTTCCTTTGCCACAACTCATATTTTTTTATAAGAGTGTTAGAATTAGACTTCTCCACTAGTAATTTGATGTTAAGACAATCTCAATAGTCTATCAGGATTAGGGGCCTTAACTTAGTCGTAACCTCCTCCTCACCTAATTTTTCGTTGGGTCTTTCCTCACTAGCTTCTCTTGATCTCATGCCTTTTCTTCTCCCAAGTGCACCATCTCACATTTTAGTATAGTCCTCCTCTTCCACTTCAATTATTTTCCCATCGACCTCTCTTCAGTCATAGCCATTTCTTTGTTGTCATTTCTTTGTGGTTGTGCAAAGTTTCTCTCACTAGTGGCCATCACGTTGAGACATTGACCCTGAGTACATTCAGGTTTAAATATTACAACTATCTTGGAGGCTCCAGAGCCCAACACCAGGAAGGGAGCTCAAGTGCTCGGTATAGAGATGTCACTTCCACTAGGTATCCAAGAAGAAATTTTCCAAGCATAACGTGACACAGAAGATGAGAAATTCTGCAGAACCAACTCTGAGGTGCTTGCAAAGGTTGTCAGCTAGGTTCTAGACATGGACATTTCCTAAGTTCATCACAGTCACTACCATGCACATAATTGATATTTATTGGCATCTAAAATTGTTGCTAGGTCATGTGCTGGTGGATATGAACACTTCTAGATAAGAGATTCTTCTCTAACTCGATGATTTGCAAATATTAGTCCACTAAATGAATAACAAATTCAAGAAAATTGAAGCTCGCCTTTCACTATCCCTAATCCAAGATGTTCTCTAGGAAGTGATGGGGTGCAGTGATATGCACCCCATCACTATTGAAGTCTTAGATTTTAGAAAACCTTGAATATTTTATGTTTCATCTAACTTTTCGCTTTTTAGTTTTAGTTTATTTTATTTTATGTAAGGCTAGCTCTAAAAGCTATGTATTTCAAACATGTTTACTAAACTTTTGATACAGTCTTAGTAAAAGTTTTGTTTGCCTTTGGATGAAATTGACATTTCTTACTTGGTCTAGTTTCATTTTTGTTTGCCTGTGGATGAAATTAACATTTCTTACTTGGTCTAGTTCCAAAGGAAACGGTTACAAATTTCAAAACATTTTGATGTAAAACAACGAAAAGAAAAAGATAAAAATTGTTTGAAAAAAACATAGTGCTACCATTAATACCAATTTTATTTTAATTTAAAATTACATTATTCTCTAAAACATAACCTAATTTATTTTTATAAACAAAATAATAAAATAAATCTTAAAATTTTAAATTAATTAAAATTAAATAATAATATATACCTAAATCTATTTACATTTTTCCCCAATAAATAAAAAACAACCAAAATCAAACCATTAACATAAACCAACCAAACCAGAAAAAAGTGTTTTAAAAATCACAATAAATATGGATTGTTTACCCTCCCCTCCGTTCCCCTCCCGTTCTCCAATCCACTTCCTGCGCCTGGGGTGAAAGGGCATGCTGGTAATTTAGAAATATGGGAAAGGGAGCCAACGAGTGTGTTTTTTTAAAAGGGGCTGAAGGGGATAGTAGTAGTTATTTCTCCTCTCCATTCTCCAATCCACTTTCTTCCCTGGCGGCGAAAGGGCATAATGGTAAATTAGAAATGATTTTTTTTAGTGGGTAATATAATTTAGAATGACCTTGAGTATAGGAAGAGAAGGGATAGGTTAGGGATAGTTTTTTTTTTTTTCAAGGGAAAATGACCTTGAGTATAAAAGGAGAAGGGATAGTTTTTTTTTCTAAATAGGGAATGTGTTTTTAAAATAATTTTTTATTTTTCAAATATTTTTTTAATATATATATATATTTTAATAATTTTTGAGATAGTTTAATTGATAAGTGATTTGAAAATGAAGTAATATATATTTATTAGTAGGAAACTTATATATATATATAGAAAAGTAGGTTTAATGGTTAAGAGTATGTGTTTCTTCTCAAAACCACAGGAAATAGAGTATGTATGTCTTTGTAGAAGGAGTTGATATCACAAACATAAAAGATCAATATCTAGATAAACTATCACCCTAAAAGATCACTTTTTGTTAGTTCATTATTAGAACCTAACCTTAAGAGCATAAAAGAGAATACACACTTATCATAATGTATTTAACCATATCTTTCATTTTAAATTAATAAAGAAATAGAAATTATTTTTTTAATATATATTAAAAAAATATTTAAAAATAAATAAATATTATTAAAAAAAACAATATTAAATATCTATTAATATTTATATTAATTGAGTTTATTTGGAATCCATTAAAAAAAAACTCAATATATTTAAACATTTTCTCAAAAAAAATTAAATCTAACCTAACACTTTTCAAAATATGCTTAAAACCAACCATTAAATAAAAATAAAAAATTCTCAAGAGTTCTCGTCAAGGAAGTAGCTACGTTTCCAAAACCCAAACATGACAACAATATAAGATCATTATTTACAAGTTATTATTTAAACAATAATGTTCGCAATTTCAAACTTTCATGATTGAGTTTTTCTTCCTGTTGTACATAATGTATAGGAATTTCATGTTCATACTCTTGTTTTGTTCACACAAAAGCCATAATCCAAACTACAATCAAATTCAATGTTAACATATTGGTAAGAACTAATTATCTCCAATTTTTTACCTTTATGTGCGATGGTTATATTGTATTTATACCCTTCTCACATGTTATTGGGCATTAAGACGTCCTTTGAAGATTATCTTTACGCTTTATCAATAACACACAACAACAATGCATATCTTGCTGGGTGTTTTCCTCCTTGTTTCACACTAACATTTAAATGTTGATTTGACTTTCTTTCTTTCAATTTTATCATGTATCTACACTTCAATTCTACAATATACTTTTTATAAAAATACAACTTTTATAAACAATGTACTGGACATTTTATATAATACCATTTTTTTCCTGTATTAAATTTTTTAGAAGCAATGTACGAAACATTTTATATAATACCACCTTTTCCTCCTAGGTGGAGCTGCCACATTGTCAATGGTGGCATGAGTAGATCGCATGTTACAACACGTTAAGATTAATTATGTCAGAGGTGTTCTCTTTGTTGGTTTTGGGTGGGCAGACACTATTCACCCCAGCCAATGAGAAGCTTTTCTTATCGCCCTTCCAGTCAATAAAATTTAGACACGTGGCACCTCCTCAAACCAATAAAAAACTTCCATCTGTTAGCTTCTCAACTTCATTTCTGTCGACTTGCGTGCGCCTTCGGCATTCCCTTTGCACGACCGTGCAAATGCTAGTAATAATGTGTTCTTCACAAATTAAGAAAACATAGTTGGGTTGAAAGTTTGATGAAATACTCAAAAAGTAAAAGGAGGAAGGCATTAACACGAAAACATGGCACAAACTGGAAAGCATGTCCTTTATTTCCACTTCGACATATCGATGGTTTTTGGGATTTATGTAGCACGGGGGTCATAGACATATCGATGGTTATTGGGATTCATGTCCTTTATTTCCAGTTGGACATATAGATGGTTATTGGGATATTGGGATTTATGTGGCAGCGGTGCCATAGACATAACGATAGTTATTGGAATTTATCTGTCACGAGAGTTAGTTAGTGTGTACTTAAAAATAAAGTTTTTATAATTTTAATTTAATTATTATTATTAATTATTAAGTGATGTTAGGAATTTAATTTTTATATCGATAAATTAGAAGTTAAAATTTATTTTCAAAATAGTTATGATTTTTTAAACTTTTTAATTAAATTTATTAATTAAAAAAATGTTATATGGAATAAGTTATAATTTTTTTGAGCAAGTCATGATATTAAACCAGAGTATTTTAACAAAACCTATTTACATATTAAAAATCTCTGATAAAATTAAAATAAATTTATATAGAAAATAATTAGTTAAATATTTTTTAAAATATATATGTATTTTAGGCATATATTATTATTTTTATCATTAATAATATTAATAATAATTTAAAATAAAATTATTATTTAATTAAAATAAATTAAATTAACTTTAAATTTTTTATAAATAAATATTTTGATGCTTATTATAAATTAATATTTATCTAATTTATCAACAATTTAATTTATATAACTATATTAAATTACTTTAATTTTATTAAACAACGTTTCAAATTGAGCAATTAATAACTTTGATATTACCAAGGGCACAAATTGCGCTTCAGACCTTTCAAAGATGTTTTGTTCATTACCGTTCCAACATGGCTCCCATAGAAGTCGAAGCTAGTGGTGGTTTTGAGCATTGACCAAGCAAAGAGCCGTGAAGGAATGCTGGATTCTCATCTTGTTACCGATTTTTTTTCTGGTAGCTTTTCCCTTGGTGTGATAAAGTTTAAATGTCGGTTTTAGAGTCATTTGTATAGTGGTTTAATTTAAAAAGGGATATTAATGGAATGAACCGATTGGTGTTTGGTGTTTGATGTAATATGAGAAGAAAAATATATTATAAATATTATATATATAAAATTTAATAGAAGTTGATTTTAAAGTATAATTTAAAAAAAAAATGGATTAAGAGTTTGATTTTTTTCAACATAATCTAAAACTTAAAAGTGAAAAATGAAAACTTACCCACTTAGAACCACCATTGAATATTCCAATTAGAGTAGTTTGGAGTGATGGATCTACTTGCATTGATCAACACCACGGTCGTCTCCATTACTACTATTAAGGTTTTCAAATTATGTCATTTAAAAAAAAAAATTCCTAAATAGTTATTGATATATAAACAAGTTACTCACCTTCCAAAGTCCTAAATAGTTATTGATATATTTGTTATTTATCAAAATAGTTATAAATTATTTATAGCTTTGAAGAATTTTTTTCATTAACGTGATAGTTGTGTTTTTTAGAATGGGTAGCTTTTATTATTACCATTGTAAATGCTACCAATGAGCAAGTTACTTACCTTCCAAAGCCCTAAATAGTTATTTATATATTTGTTATTTATCAAAATAATTATAAATTATCAAAACTAGAATTTTATTCATGGGAGTGATAATTGTGTTTTTGGAGAATGAGTAGCTTTTACTATTACCATTGTAAATGCCACAAATTAGCTTGTTACAACATGTTAATAAGATTTCAACCCACTCAATTGGAAATAAAATTATTTACCAAAACTAAAACTAAGATCCATTAAGGTATATTTAATATCATATATTTATCAAAGGTATAAATTAAATAAATTTTAATTAATGTATTTCATATATATATATATATTATATATATTTATTTATTTATTTATTTTTAAACTTGATAAAATATTTAAAAATATACATATTATTTTTAAAAACATATTTTATATCAAAATATTAAACATAATTATTCGAAGTATTTTATAATTTAATATTAAAAATATTATAATACTCAAAATATTTTATAATTTAAATTTAAAAATATTATAATACTCCTACTAAATCCATTAAACTATAATAATTTCATAAAAATATTATATCACTTAAAAATATTATGATCATAAATTTAATATATATTAAATAATACTTATTCACAAATATGTCATAAAAATATTATGATCGTAAATATAATATATATTAAATAATACTTATTCACAAATATGTCATAGATATTAAATATTTCATAGATATTAAAGTCTTATTATAAAACTAAATCACTTCTTCAATAGAATTGCCAAAATATTAAGAGTAAGTGGCATGATTTTAAATAAAATAACTTGCACATCCATATGTTGCATTTATATATTCATTATTTTCTATTGTTTTGATGTTTATTTGAAATTTTTAATTTAATTCTATCATATTTTTAATTAAAATAAAATAAAAATATTATTATTATGATTATTAATATAAACAAAATTTTATTTACATAGGTTAGTTTTAGTTGTGGAAAGTAAGGACTTTCTTTTCCATTAGAGAAAAATCAATTCTCATAGAGGTTTCATTTGGAGTTAGGAGGTTATCTTAAGATGGTGATTGGACTTGTGTCCACACTCAAAGAAATTGTGATAAAGTGATCTCATGACGTGTGCACATATAAGTAGATTAAAGGTCATCCCATGTCTTTCAATTTTTAATTGTCAAATTTTGCTAGTGTGACCGGTTTCGAAGAACCTCATTCAGTAAGGTGACTCAATTTGAAACTCCATGGTAGTTACAATGAGACACCTAAAATCTAACCATGTTAAGGATCTGTGTAACCTAGACGGAGTGTCAAGTGTGATCCTTGTGTGATTATGAAGGTTTAGTAAGTCAAATGACACTTGTGTGATTGGTTTGGAAGGGCCACGATCTATAAAGTGGCCCAGATTTGAAACTCCATTGAATATGGAAGAAGACATCTAGAATCCAATCGTGTCAACGGTTGGTGTAAGCTAGGTCAAATGTGATCCTCAAGTAATTTTGATAGCTCAAATAAATCAAATACTACTAGTGTTATTGCTTTTGAAAGGCCTTGTTCTATATGCCGAACAAAATTTAAAACACCACAAATAGATGACACCTAAGATCCAACCATGTTAAGGGTTAGTGTAATACTTATAAAATCAGAGAGAGAAAATACTTAATGTAAAAAAATTTATTTTTTCCTTCGTAGTCAAACTCGTTGTTATGATATAACGACTATTTAACCCTTCTCTTCATCTATTTAAGTTTGATGCCATGATCTGATATCTCATCTCATCATGAAGATGAACCACACTAGTTGGTTCGAAACATGTCAACAAAGTCTTTTCCTATGTGATTATCACCGAAAGATCTCTCTGTAAAAATTATGGATCACATAAGCCAAAATTCAAATAGAGAAAAAATAGTTACACCCCAAACAAAAATCACACTATAGTTTATTAATCAAATAATGGTACATATATAGGAATAGATCACTGACTAGATCTAATAAAAGTTGATATGACTTACTAAAAATAGTTAACCTAGAGGCTCACAACAATTAACAACCTGTAATACACATGGAAGCATTACATCCAAGTCCCTCCCTTAGTGCTTACAGTCAAATATAAAAAATCACAAATTACAATAACAATACTGATCATTGTCTAGTTGGTTATCATTATCACTTACATTCAGTTTGGAATCTCATAAACAATTCTCCTTTTTCAACCACCAACTTCAAGCTTCCACTTGACACATTTAAAATGTAGAAATTTAATACAAAATGTATGTATATCCTAGATTCTCCTTATCTAACAATATGCTACTGTTAAATACATAATCGCTTCTACAAATATTTGTGGAATTTGAAACACAGTCGCCAATCACAATATCATGAAGAAAGATCAATCACACATAACATAGATAATTTACCTGGGGAAAGCATATAGCTAAAAAACCCCACTATATTATATTATGTATTATATCATGGATCATGAAGCAATTACATACAAATCTCTAATCCAAGAGCTCTCAATACATGAGCTAACTATCTCACACTGTCATACAAAAATTCGCAAGTTCCTTAGCCAATTTACAGTTTCCAGACATCCTGCCTCCACTGCATAATCCCAGCTGATAACAATCCCTGAATGAATGCAATTCTTCCTGCCTTGACTGCGCAATCCTCATCAACACATCCAATGTGTGTGTGGTTGCATGTGTGCAACCAAATAATGTCACAACTGATAGTTTACTTACCTTTCACCTAGAACTCAACTGGGTCTTCACTGGATCTTACATGTATGCAGTTAATAGTAGTAAATCTTTAGTTACATGTGAGACCACTGATTGTGAATTAATTAATAATTAATTCATTTGATCTCTCACTAGTGTTTCTTCACTTACAACTAGCACAACTGAGTTTAACTCTCTTAACTGAGTTAAACTACTTTACAACTTGCATAACTGCACTTCCAACTCTGTTACAACTTCGAATCACTCAGTTACAACTAAGTCCACTTCCATGTCCCACCAACCAACCTCTTAACTCTAAATTCCTTTAGCTAACTGATATGTCACTTCAGTTAACTATTTCCAAGTGCTCATTAAGAATAGATAATTATTCATTATCCAACTAATATTAACTGATAACAATAGTCGACATGCATCTATAAATAGACATGCAATCTATAAATAGAACTCGCACATGCATCTATAAATATACATGCATATATAAATAGAATTTGTTCATGCATCTATAAATAGACATCCACCTAAAAATAGCCCGAGGCTCCATCCTAGTGTAGATGCTTGATTTTCACTAGGAACTTCTTGTTGAATCTCAACATTCCTTCTCAATAATAAAGGGATTATCCTTCACCCCGATCATGTCTCTATGGTATTCGAATTTGCTCCTGGTGAGCACCTTCGTCAGAATATCTACATCCTGATCTTTCGTAGGAATGTACTGAAGCAACATGATCCTCCTCTGCAGACAATCTCTGAGATGATGGTATCAGGTATCAATATGCTTAGATCTATCATGAAACAAAGGATTAATCTAAATTTTATTGCAACTCTGATTATCACAATGAATCATTGTCAGATCTAAATGAGAACCAAACAAACCAACCAAGATATTTCTCATCTAGATAGCCTCACATGCAACTTGACTCGTTGCCATGTATTCCGCTTCCGCTGAACTAAGTGCCACAGATCTCTGCTTCCTACTCTACCAAGAAACAATTGTAGATCCAATACTAAATATCCCCCGTTATCTGCTCTTTATGTCTGATGGACTTCCAGCCCAATTTGCATCCGTGGATCCATGCAACTTCACCTCATCCGTCTGTCTATACCATAAACCATACTCTGATGTGCCCCTCAGGTATCTCAAGACATGCTTTCCCTCCTTCCAAAGAGCTTGGTAGGCTTAAACATATCTTGACTCAGCTAGTTAACCACATAGAAAATGTTCGGTCTCGTGTTCACTAGATACATTAGCGAACCCACTAACTGTCAATAGCATACACTACCTCTCCAAAAGTAGCATCCTCTTTCCTCCAGTTTCCTGGAAGAGGAGTATCCATGGGTTTGCAGCCCTCCATGTGAAACTTACCCAGTATCTCCCTTCCATGCTTGCCTTGAGACACAAAAATTTCACCATCTCGCTGCCATATTTCCAATCCAAGGAAATAATGGAGGCCCATATCCTTCATCTCCAAATCCTTTGCAATATCCTTCTTGCATGAGTGTATCAGTTTCTTATCACCAGTCAATATTAAATCATCAACATAAAGAACAATGATTAAAATCTTACCCTCAACCACAATTTGGTATAGGTTTGCATTTGCTTCACTTTTGGTGAAGCCCAATCTGGTGAAATAGTTTTCTATCCAAGTGTACCAAGCACGGGGTGCTTGCTTCAACCCATACAACGCTCTTTTGAGTTGGCACACATGTGACTCGTTGTTGAAGATCTCGAAACCTTCAGGCTGATCTATGTACACCTCTTCCTCAATGATCCCATTGAGAAACATAGTTTTCACATCCATCTAATGAATGCACCAGCCCATCTACGCTGAGAGAGCAAGGATGGTCCTTATGGAAGAATACCTTACGACATGTGCAATGGTCTCTTCATAATCTATCCCCTCGATCTGTGAGAAAGGCCACAAATCTAACCTTGTATTTCTCCACACTCCCATCAAAAACTTGCTTTACCTTGTAGATCCATCTCGAACCTACCACTGATTTATCAACCGACCTTGGAACAATTTCCCAAGCATTGTTTTTGACACTGGAGTCATACTCCTCCACCATTGCATCTACCCATGTGGACTCTTACACTGCTTCTTGAAATGAAGATGGTTCAGTCACAATACATTTTCTCATGAGAGCCATGTATCCAGTAAATCAGTCAAGAGACTGTCTTTGTCTGCACTGTGAAGTAGGGGCTCCTACATTCTATACAGCATCAAGTATTAGCCTATCAACTTCTATGGTACACCTTCTGCTAGTTCTGATAGTTGGCTCTGCATGAGTGGACTCCTCCACTCCATGCATCTCCTCATGTGGCTTATCCATAACTAGAGACTCATCTTTGGGAACCAACAGTTCCTCCTCCGCATGAAATTCTAGCTCCCTCTCCCGCGACAACCACATGGCTTTCCCCTCATTGAATTTTATATCCCGTCTCATAACAGTCATCTTACTGTTAGGAAAATACACACGATAATTATGGGGTGTTTCATTGTACCCCACAAAAATCCTATCTTCAGCAGTCGGCTCCAGCTTCTTCCTGGCATTCTTGGTCACATGTACATAAATAGATGAGCCAAAAATCTTAAAGTGTGAAACATCTGGTTTCTTACCAGTGAAATCTTCTTCAGGTGTACTCATGCCAAGTACTCTATGAGGACAATGATTTTTCACACGAACCGCAGTGTTGCATGCTTTCGCCCACAAATGCATTGGTACGCCCTGATCATGCAACATCACTCATGTTGCACCCGTGATCATTCTGTTCTTCCTCTCTACGACCCCATTTTTTTGTGGGTTATGAGGCGCTATGAGTTCTCTTCAAATTCCTTCTTTGCTGTAGAAGTTCTTGAATTCGTTAGAGATGTATTCTCCACCATTATTTCCCCTAAGGTCCTTCACTTGCTTCCCTGACTCTTTCTCCACCAATGCCTTAAATCACAGAACTTTGAGAATGTTTGATCCTTCTTCTGCATGAATAAGATCCAGCATTTACGAGAAATTTCATCAAAAAAAATAACATAGTACTTATGTTTTGTTGTTGAAGCAACCGAGAATGGTCCACACACGTATGTGTGAACTCTCTCAAGGATCCTCGAAGCACGGTTCTCCTTCTCGTGAAATGTGGACTTTACATACTTCCCCATGGTGCAACCCTTGCACTGATATAACTAAGCAAGTGTTCCCATTGGAATTCCAGTAGATATTTGTTGCATGACTTTCAAGGCTCCATGATGAAGATGGCCCAATCATTTGTGACATAATTCACCCTCATCCCGGCTCACCACTTTTTCTACCTTGCCCATCACAGCAGCGCAACAATATACCTCCACCTTGTAGAGATTCTTAACTCAAATCCCTATCCTCTTGGATTGAACCGTTGTTTTATGTCACGGGAAAGATTTTCCGTCGCTAAATACAACGTCACAGCCTCTGTCCTCCAACATTACGACTGAGACCAAAGTTTTCTTCAGACTTGGAACATGCATAACATATTTCAATTGAAATGATTTACCAGACTCTCTCTGAAAGGTAATGGTACCAATCCCGGTAGCATTGTACCATCCATCGTCGCCCAAATCTATATGCATCTGGAGATCTTTCTCCTCCATGTCACTGAAAATTTCCTTATCTCCCTTCATGTGAAAGGAAGCACCACTATCCAAATACCACATTGGTCCCAATGCACTTGACACCATGCATGCGATCAAGGAGAGTTCAAGCTCAAATTGTGAGGCAAGGGCCTCACCAGCTGTAGCTCCAACATCCTTCTTGTCCTTCTTCTTTTGCGGATAGTTAGTAGCAAGATTCCCATGTTCGTGACAGTGAAAACACTTCACCTTAGACATATCTAGCTTCTTGCCTTTAGACTCAAATTTAGAATGGAATTTCTTCCCCTTCCCCTTCTTCGCCTTGGCAGCCAAATCACAATCCTATTCATCATCACGATTTGATGAAGAGCCATCTCTGTTGTTTCGCCTGAACTCCTCCTGCACCATATCTGACCACAGTCATTCCCAATCTGGAAATTTTTACCGTACGTTGACAGAATCTTCATAACTGTGCCAAATCTTAGGAAGTCCCAAGAGAACCAAGCTCACCAAATCATCATCAACAATATTTATTCCCACACTCCCCAATTCATCCCAACATCAGACAAACTTCGTGAGATACTTTCAAATGTTGTCACCCTTTTCCATCTTGATCTTCCTGAGTTTATCTTTGAGTTCCAATTTCCTATGGTCGCTGCTACTTTGGAAAAGATCCATCAAAGCTTTCCACATAGTATATGTTGTGGCTTTCCCATGGAGGCTTGAAAAAATGTCGTCTCGTACTCCCTCCAACAGAATCCCCCTCACCTTTGCCACTTTCTTTTGCCATGCATCAATATTGGCAGCATCTAACGAAGCAGGCTTAGAAACATCATTGTCAATGAATACCTTCAAGCCATTATCTTTGAGTGTTTCCACCATCCTGTCCTTCCAAGCAATGTAGTTCGAGTTTCCCTCAAGTGCATACCCTAACCTCAAGACACTGAAATCCATTTTAATCTTGAATCAGCTATAGCACCAAAAAATTCTTTCTACAAATTCGATTTTTTTCCACCAACAAACTCAACTCCTGCTTCACTACTGCAATTTCCTGTGCTCTAATACCATGTAGAAATTTAATACAAAATGCATGTATATCTCAGATTCTCTTGATCTAACAATATGCTACTATTAAATACAGAATCGCTTCTACAAATCTTTGCGAAATTTGAAACGCAATCACCAATCACAATATCATGAAGAAAGATCAATCACACATAACGCAGATAATTTACCCGAGGAAAGCATATGGATAAAAACTCCACTATCTTCTATTATGTATTGTATCATGGATCATGAAACAATTATATACAAAGCTCTAATCCGAGAGCTCCCAATACATGAGCTAACTGTCTCACATTGTCATGCAAAAATTGGCAAGTTCCTTAGCCAATTTACTATCTCTAGACAAGCTGCCTCCACTGTGCAATCTATAAATAAATAGAACTTGCACATACATATATAAATAGACACACATCTATAAATAGAATTTTCTCATGCATATATAAATATACATCCACCTAAAAATAGCCTAAGGCTCCAATATCCTAGTGTAGGTGCTTAATTTTCACTAGGATCTTCTTGTTGAATCTCAACATAAAATATAACTTCCTCTGACCATCATTGACGTACTTATAGGACCGATGTTTCTTGATTACCCTTAAATAAATTCTTGATACTAAATCACTCTATGGACTCACTTCCATCTACCAAAATGCAACAAACTACAAGTTTGGCAGCTATATAGGTAAGTGGTCTAGGTATTGAGTGTATTCAGAAGTCAATCATACAAATTGACCCTGTTTGATATACATAAACTTACATACACATAAAATTAACATGTAAATATTAATCTCAAAGCACCAAAGAACAACCATCTCACCAACATGTAATAAATTATAAATTTAACCAAACCAGTGATGTGTTCTCTCAGCAGCGAAGAATGCCAAAAACCACTAGTTTAATTATATTACTCCATTTATTGAATGATTCTTCATTTTATCTTTGCACATTTAAACAATAATAATAACATAATGTAACTATTGAATTTCAACAAGAAATTGCAGCACCTACACTAGTGTGGGACCAAGAGGTCCAAGCAGAACCTACACTGGTGTGGACTAAATTTGGTGCATGTCTATTTTAGTTATCCCTTAATTAAGATGGACAATAAAATGTAATCTAGTATGAAAATAACTTGTAATAGTTAACCAAGTGTGATAAACTCAGTTAACTCATGGGTTTCTAGTTGAGGGTAGTTGGTGAGGCATGCAGAGTAATTCTAGCTGTAATAGAGTTCGAAGTGCAGTGGTGCATTAATTACTGAAGGTTGTAATCAGTTTAACTCAGTTGTGCTAGTTATAACTGTTAGATACACTAGTGAGAGATCAAGTTAATTAAATATTATTTAATTCAAAATCAATGATCTCACATGCAACTGAGGATTTACTATTATTAGATGCATGCATGTCAGTTCCAGTGGAGACCTAGTTGAAATCTAGGTGAAAGGGATGTTGACTATCAGTTGTAGGATTATTGGGTTGCACCCATGCACCCAAACACTCATTATAATGCCCATGATACTAACCGCAGTTAAGAAAGGAAAAATCTCATATTATTTAGGGATTGCATTCCTCATGAATTGTGTGAGCAAGGTAGGCTGTCAGGAGGGCTAAAATTGGCTAAGTATTGGTCAGTTTTTGCTGAGGATAGTGTGAGACAGATAGCTAAGTGCTGGAGACTCTTGTGAGGAGAGGGAATTGTATTTGTTTCATGTATCCATGCTGAATATACAATAGAATATAGTGGGGTTTTGAGCAGCAATGTTTCCATGGGAAATTATTTGTGTTGTGGTTTGATTTGATTCTTTCTTTGCTTCATGTAATTAGTGATTGTGTTTAATTTCCGCAAGTGATTTGTAGAAGCGATTCAGTATCTAGATTTAGTATATTGTTAGATTAGTTTGAATCCATGATATATATATATATGTTTTATAATTTCTACATGGTATCAGAGCGCAAGAAATTACTGCAGTAAAGAAGAAGCTAAGTTTGTGACTGAATAGATTTTAAATTTCCAGAAGAATTTGTTGTTGCTACAGGTGATTCAAGATCGAAATGGATTTCAATGGCTTGAGATTGGAGTATGCACTTGAGGGAAGATTTAACTATATTTCTTGGAAAGACATGATGGAGGTAGTACTTGAAGACAATGGCTTGAAGGAATTCATCGACAATGACATTCCTAAATCCACTGTGACAGATGCTACAAATCTTGATGCCTAGCAAAAGAAAGTTGCAAAGGCAAGGAGGATCCTATTAGAGGGAGTAAGATACCACATTGTCTCAAGTCTCCATGGAAAAGTGACACCATATGCTATGTGGAAAGCTTTGATGGATCTATTTTAGAGCACCAACGACCATAGGAAATTGGCGCTGAAAGATGGAGAAGGGCGACACCATTCCAAAATATCTAACAAATTTTTTCCAATGTTGGGATGAGCTAGGGAGCGTTGGAATAACAATCGTGGATGATGATTTGGTGAGCCTAGATCTTCTAGGAATTCCCAAGAGTTGGCACAGTTATGAATACTCTGTCAATGGAAGGGAAAAATTGTCAGATTGGGAATGACTATGGTTGAATTTGGTCCAAGAGTATTTTAGACGGAATACCAGAATGGATCTTCATCTAAGCATGATGATGAAGAATATTGTGCTTTGGCTACCAAGGTGAAGAAAGGGAAAAGAAATTTCATTCCAAATCTGAGTTGGGAAAAGATGGCAAGAAGCGTCATATGTTCAAAGTGAAGTGTTTTCACTATCACGAGCATGGGAATTATGCCACAAATTTTCCACAAAAGAAGAAGGAAAAGAAGGCTTCGGGATCTGAAACTAGTGAGGCTTTGGCCTTGCAATTTGAGCTTGACTTCTCGCTCATTGCATGCATGGTGTCAAGTGAAATGGGTTCAGTGTGGTACTTGGATAGTGGTGCTTCCTTTCACATGACGAGAGACAAGGAAATTTTCAGTAGCTTGGAGGAGAAGGACCTCTAGATGCATATCAAAATGGGTGATGACGGATGGTACAATGCTACCGGGATTGGTACTATTACCTTTCAGAGACATTCAGGCAAACCCTTTCAATTAAAATATGTAATGCATGTAGCAGGCTTAAAGAAAAATTTGGTCTCAGTTGCAATGTTGGAGGATAGAGGCTATGATGTTGTTTTCAGTGGAGGTAAAGCTTTCCTGCAACAAAAAACAACATGAAAAGCCAAGAATATAGGGATTTTAGTTAAGAATCTCTATAAACTTGATGTAGATTGTTGTGCAACAATGATGGGCAAGGCAGACAAAGTGGTGAGTAAGGATGAGGGTGAGTTATGGCACAAGATATTGGGCCATCTAAACCACGGAGCCTTGAAGGTCATGCAACAAATTTCTACAGGACTTCCAATGGGAACACTTGATCAGTTAGATACATGCAAGGGGTGTACCATGGGGAAGTATGCAAAGGACACCTTTCATGAGAAGGAGAACCAAGCTTCAAAAATCCTTGAGAGAATCCACTCATACGTGTGTGGACCATTCTTTGTTGCTTCGAAAACAAAACATAAGTACTATGTGATATTTGTTGATGAATTTTCTCATAAGTGTTGGATCTACTTCATGCAGAAGAAAGATCGGACATTCTCAAAGTTTCTTGAGTTTAAAGAACTGGTGGAGAAAGAAACGGGGAAGTAAGTGAAGGCTCTTAGGAGCAATAATGGTGGTGATTACATCTCTAATGAATTCAAGAAATTTTGCAGCAAAGAAGGAATTCGAAGAGAATTGATAGCACCTCATAACCCACAACAGAATGGGGTTGCTAAAAGAAAGAACATAACGATTGTGGGTGCAGCACGAGCGATGTTGCATGATCAAGGCCTATTTTTGCATTTGTGGGCAGAGGCATGCAACACAACGGTATTTGTGTAGAACTTTTGTCCTCATAGGATACTTGGCATGAGTACACCTGAAGAGGCTTTTACTAGTAAGAAACCTGATGTTTCACATTTTAAGATTTTTGGCTCATATTTTTATGTGCATCTGACCAAAGACGTAAGGAAGAAGCTGGAACCAATAGATGAGATTGGGATACTTGTGGGGTACACTGAAACTCCCCTCAACTATCAGGTGCATTTTCCAAACAACAGAATAATTGTTGTGCGATGAGATATAAAATTTGATGAGGAGAAAGCCATGAATTTGTACCTTGAGAGGGAGCTGGACTTGCATGCAGAGAAGGAACTATTGGTTCCCAAGAATGAACCTCAAGATGTGGATCAACCACATCTGGAGGATCATGGAGTGGAGGAAAACACTCATGCATAACCATCAATCAGAAATGGCATAAGGCACACCAAAAAATTTGATATATTGAGACTTGATGTAGTAGAGAATGTAGGAGACCCTACTTCACTACGCAGACATAGACAGTCTCCTCACAGGTTTACTGGATACATGGCCCTTATGAGAAATTGTATTGTGATTGAACCATCTTCCTTTGAGGAAGCAGTGCAACAACCAACTTGGGTTGATGCTATGGTAGAGGAGTATGAATCCATTGTCAAGAACAGTGCATGGGAGGTAGTCCCAAGACCGGTCGACAAATCAGTGGTTGGATCTAGATAGATCTACAATGTAAAGCAAGCTACTGATGTGAGTGTGGAGAATTACAAGGCTAGATTTGTGGCCCGGTGATTCTCACAGATTGAGGGGATTGACTATGAAGAGACCTTTTCACCAGTCACAAGGTATTCTTCCATCATATCTATCCTTGCACTCTCAGCGTAGATGGGGTGGCGCATTCATCATATCGATGTGAAAACTCCGCTCCTCATTGGAGTTATTGAGGAGGAAGTGTACATAGAGCAGCCATAATGTTTTGCGATCTTCGACAGTGAGTCACATGTGTGCCTAGTCAATAGAGCATTGTATGGGCTGAAAGCAAGCACCTTGTGCTTTGTACACTCGGATTGACAACTATTTCACTGGGTTGGGCTTCACCAAAAGTGAAGCTGATGCAAACCTATACCAGATTGAGGTTGATGGTATATTTTGATTATTGTATTTTATGTAGATGATCTAATATTCACAGGTGATGATTAGCTGATAATTTATTGCAAAGAGGACCTTGCAAGAGAATTTGAAATGAAGGAAATGGGACTCCTTCATTATTTCCTTGGCTTGGAAATATGGCAGCGAGATGGTGAATTTTTTGTGTCTCAAGGAAAGTATGCAAAGGAGATAATGGGTAAGTTTCACATGGAGAGATGAAAACCCATGGATAATCCTCTTCCAGGAAATTGGAGGAAAGAGGATGCTACTTCTAGAGAATTAGTGGATGCTATTATCTACAGGCAGTTAGTGGGTTCACTAATATATTTGGTGAACACGAGGCTGGACATTTGCTACGCAGTTAACCAGTTGAGTCAAGCTATGGTCAAGCCTACCAATATCTTTTGGAAGGCGGAAAGGCATGTATTATGGTATCTCAGAGGCACATCATAGTATGGTCTATGGTATAGACGGACAGAGGGAGTGAGTTTCAAGGCTTCACGGATGCAGCTTGGGTAGGCAGTCCATTAGACAAAAAAAGCACATCAGGAGGGACCTTTAGCATTGGATCGACAATAGTTTCTTGGTACAGTAGGAAGCAGTGATCCGTGGAAATTAGTTCATCCGAGGCAGAGTACATGGCAGCAAGTCAAGCTGCATGTGAGGCCATTTAGATGAGAAATATCTTGGTTGGTTTGTTTGGTTCTCAGATGGATCCGATAGTGATACCTTTTGATAATGAGAGTTGCATTAAACTCTCGATTAATCCCGTGTTTCATGATAGGTCTAAGGACATTGATATCTGGTACCACCATATTAGAGATTGTGCACAGAGGTGCATAATGTTTCTTCAATACATTCCCACGGAAGATCAGGATGCAGATATTCTGACGAAGGCGCTCACTAGGAGAAAATTCGAATACCATAGAGGCAGGATTGGCGTGAAGGATAATCCATTTCTTGTTGAGAAGGAGTGTTGAAGTTCAACAAGGAATTGCAACACCTACACTAGTGTGGGACCAAGAGGTCCAAGCAGCAACTAAACTAGTGTGGGACCACAAGTCTTAGCAGCACCTACACTGGTGTGGGCTAAATTTGGTGCATGTCTATTTTAGTTATCCCTTAATTAAGATGGACAATAAAATGTAATCTAATCTCAAAATAACTTGTAATAGTTAACTGAGTGTGATAAACTCAGTTAACTCATGAATTTCAAGTTCAGGGTAGTTGGTGAGGCATGCAGAGTAATTCTAGTTGTAACAGAGTTCGAAGTGCAGTGGTGCATTAGTTAATGCAGGTTATAATTAGTTTAACTCAGTTAAGTGAGTTAAACTCAATTGTGCTAGTTGTAACTATTAGATACACTAGTGAGAGATCAACTGAATTAAATATTATTTAATTCATTATTAGTGATCTCACATGCAACGAAGGATTTACTATTATTAGCTCCATGCATGTTAGTTCCAGTGGAGACCCAATTGAGATCTAGGTGAAAGGGATGTTGACTATCAGTTGTAGGATTATTGGGTTGCACCCATGAACCCAAACACTCATTGGATTTCCCATGATACTCATGTAGTTAAGAAAGGAAAAATTTCCTATTCTTTAGGGATTGCATTCCTCATGAATTGTGTGAGCAAGGCAGGCTGTTAGGAGTGCTAAAATTGGCTAAGTTTTGGTCAGTTTTTGCTGAGGATAGTGTGAGACAGATAGTTGAGTGCTGGAGACTCTTGTGAGGAGAGGGAATTGTATTTGTTTCATGTATCCATGCTGAATATACAATAGAAGATAGTGGGGTTTTAAGCAACAAGCTTTCCCTGGGAAATTATCTGTGTTGTGGTTTGGTTTGATTCTTTCTTTGCCTCATGTAATTGGCGATTGTGTTTAATTTGCGCAAGTGATTTGTAGAAGTGATTCAGTATCTAGCTTTAGTATATTGTTAGATCGGTTTGAATCCATGATATACATATATGTTGTATAATTTCTACAGTAACATAAGAAAATTGTGACCCACACCACAAAATTTTATATCAGATTAGATATGTATAAAATTAGATATGTCACACCTTTACGCTGAGAATTTCATGCAACTTCATATACATACTCGAGTGAACAAATATATGCCGATCCTAGTGTTGCAAAATAACCAGCGCGATTTTCCCTACTTCTCTCTCGCCATCGGATATGTTATGTTCAACACTCACAAAAACAAAATAAATGCACTCAATAGTCCCACACACAAATTTTTCACTAGCAACAACTTCACTTAATCCACAATAGGTCATAATAAGTAATTGATTCCTTCTTCAATTCAACTGCGGAACAACACGCATGCACGCGAAAATATAACACACGAATAATACACAATCCACTTTCCTATCATATCCTATATGCAAATATTTAAACTTGCAGAATTGACATGATAACAACCCCTCTCTTGAGAGATTCAAGGTTGAACCTACTCTGATACCAACTTAGAATATGAGAGAGAAAACATAGTTACACACCCAACACAAATCACACCATATTTTATTGATGAAACGATGGTTACATAGTTAAAAATAAATCACCTATTAAATCCAATAAAAGTGAATCTGAACTACTAAAAATAGCTAACCTAAAAACTCATAACAATTAACAACCTATAATACATATGTAACACACATGGAAACATTACTTTGAAGTACTAAATTGCATGTGATCCTCAAGTAATTTTGACACATTAAATATCATTAAGTCACACTTTATTAAACCATAAGTTAATTTCACAATTCATAAACACACTAGCAAATAAAAAATAAACTTCACTACAAAGAACTATTTTGTTAACCATTTATTCCATCTCAAAGAATTTTATAAATCTTATAACTAATATTCCATTTTCTATTTAGATTTAAAAGTGTTTAAATGGTTTAAGGAAAGAAAGTATACTTTGTTTCCCTAAATCATTTATACACTTTTAAATCTAAATAGAAAATATCTCACTATATACTTAAATCTACTAAATATCCATAAAAAGTTTTCCCCAAATTTAGTTTAAGAATCAAAATAATCAAAAGTATTACATAATTTTTTCCTCTTTTAGATTTCATTTTACCTTCCATCGCAAGGTAGTCTGATATTCTTATCGCACATATATGACAACATTTCATATCAAAAATACAAAACTATACGTATTCCATTCGGGCTTTAGTTTGTTGACTCGGCCCCACCTAAGTTTTGGGTTGTCCTCGGGAATAAATTAAGAGATTAGAAATATAATTGAAACACGTAGGCATAAAACAAGACAACCATCTTATCAAGCTCACGTAAACTAAGAATATATGAAACTTCCGAAAAACAATCTCTCGCTCTCTCGTGATGTAATATTTTTTTTCTTTCTCAAAATTCGAAGTGTTCGTAAATGTTGGGTTTAATTCAGGTTCAGTTAATTTATTTTATTTTGATATTTATTGGTGTGAGAAAAAATTACTAAAGAAGGGTTTATATATATATATATATATATATATATATATATATATATATATATATATTTCTCGATTAATAATAAAAATATATTATCAATTTTGAGAATTATAGTACGAAAATTGTCTTCACAGCTTTGTTGGCTTCACAAAGACTAGATATGAGAGCGAGGGGTGTTAGAGAAAGCATCAAATATAACCATTATTTTTTATAGACTTAGTAGTTGTACATAGCAAAAATATGGCAAAAAAGATATAGAACTTGAGAGCGAATTGTCACGAAGGCTAGTGAGGAGGAAGGCCAAGAGGAACTGTTGGGAAGTCGTCTCGCTTGTGCATATGAAATTTGATGTGCTCTACTCGAACCTCCAGATTGCGCAGATGGTCATTGAGACGTCTTTGGTTCCATCGAATGCTCTTGATCTGCTCCATACTCTCATTGAGGTTGAATTGAATTTCATTCATATAGGCCACCAATCCATTCCAGTTTTCATAACAGTTCTCCCTTATGATGTCCAGGTTGGCCTCAACAGCTCTCAGTGGTTCAACAATTGTTTCCAGCATGGATAGAGTCTCGACTCTGCCTGGAGAATTTCCACGGGCTTGAGCAACCTCACTCGCCTGTTCGCCACTAACCGCATCCTCAAAAGCAGAACTCGAGTCACTGGCTTGACACCCAACAGGACCATATTTCCCACCTCCATGGCGGGGACGACCACACTAGAGGGGCATTGTTGGAGACACCGAAAGACCTCTTACCAGAATGCCCAAGGTTAACTCTACCGCCCTGAAGGAATCGACTGCCAGCACACACCCGTGCAGACATAAACCCTGCTACCACCTCCCCATTATGACTTCACAATTTTGTCCAAGATTGACCTCCCGCCAAGCCTTTTCCATCATCACCCTCCCAAAACCCCTTGTCAATCTTGCTCCTATGTCCACAAATAGAATAGGGGAGGGTTGATAGAAATTTGCAGCCCACAAGTGCGCACTAGCACACCCAAAACCATAATAGTCACAACCACGGAGCAACTAACTAGTGTCTCCAAGGATGCTCGATGACTGATTGCACCACCACCTTGGGGGTTTTTTCCTGAGGGGCACAAAAAAAAACTAGAACCACCACGAACCCTGATTATCCTCTGGATAATTCTCTTTAGAATGGGAACGAGTCCATAGACCAAACCACCCACTCGAGAGGACAAGTAAAGACGTCACCTTATTAACCACAACCAGAATCAATTTCTCTGAGAAGTACCAGGACCTAAAGCAACCTATTTCGAGGAGACAACCGAGTACCCACCAGCCTGAAGTAGCCCTTCATCGTCTGCACTCGGGGTTCCACCATGCACTACCTACTTTACAGCACCAAAGATAAGATATATCTCCAAAGAAACCAGGATCTCATATGAAGGCACAATAACCCTTTTGAGAACCCATAGAAACATTATTTGAGCGTTCCACAAAATGTCAGCTACCCAATGGCTCTGGAAAGCGTGATTTGCCTTCAACGCTAACGCTACCATCTGCCACCTTACACGCTGAATTCATCAACCAAGATACCACCATTGTTACATTAAAACCTCTATACAATATAATGAACATAGGCAGGTTAGGAAAGCCCACCATCTCATCACATCACTTTAATAACCATCCTTCACTCACCTACTGCGCGCCTCGTGACACATACCTCGAAGCACTCTGGCAAGATGTTTGGTCACCCCATTGAGTGTTATTTCATTATGTATTATTCACGATGTTCTGTTTCATTATGTTACTCATCCATTTTATATGATTGTTAAACATAAACCATGTGAAATTTAATTTTGGTTTTTAATATATACAAATTAATTAGAGTAAATATAAATAGAAAAATGTTTTTGTAAAATATATCTACGCTGAAGTATTTTTCTTTATGAGATTGGGTGGGAAAACACTGTTCACCCCACCCAATTAGAAAGCTTACCTATCACCCTTCTAGCCAATTATATGTTGACTTGTGCCAATAGAATATTGGTTGAGTTTAATTTTATATATTGATAGATTCAAAATAGCACTTTGTATGCTTGCGTTTGCTGAATCTAGATACCTTGAGTTATTGTGTTGCATATGGCCCATGGTTTCTTGCAGGTTCTACAAATAATTTAATCAGTATTCCTGTGTGCCATTAAATAATTATCATTTATGTTACTCAATCAGCTTATGGTTTCCTAGACTTCTCATCCCAATTACGATGTCTTAATTAATCATCGTGGCCCTGATGTGAAGAACACTTTGCCGGGCTATCTCTACCGTCGCCTTGTCAACCATGGATTGCAAGTGTTTCTGGACAGGCTAGAATTGGTTCCAGGACATGAGATTACATGTCAAATAGAAGTCGCTCAATCCATATCACCATTTTTTCTCCAAGTTATGCGGAATCGAGATGGTGCCTCGATGAGCTGGTTCTCATGGTCAAGTCGAGGGCTACTATTCTTCCATTGTTTTACAAAGTAAGGCCTTCCAATCTCTAGCTCACGATGAAAGGAGGAGCATATGTTGAAGCCCTATGCCACCACCAACAGAAGATGACATATGACTCTAAAATCGGTGAAAAGAAGCCACGTTGTGATTTCAATACTACTCAGAATTGGAGAAATGCTCTTTCTCATTCTGCGGATATAACTGGTTTTGAACTGGAGACTTCCAATTGGTGAGGATCTCCACTATCCCAATGTATGATATTTTTCAATTTGAATTTGGGACACTGAGGGGGTAATCATAACTGCGTATTTTTTTCTTTGAATAAATTTTCAGGGATGAGGATGAGCTTCTGAATAAGTTTGTGCAATGCGTGTTGAAAAAAAGTTCCCAAAACACCGTTGTATGTTACAAAATATCCAATTGGTCTATTTAAAAAATTAGAAAATTTTGAAAGTACAATCCTACGGCAGCAGCAGGAAGACGGGGAGTTTGTGGAGGCCAAGGTTGTTGGGATTGTGGGCATTGATGGAGTCGGTAAAACAACATTGGCCAAAGAATTCTACAACTATAAGAGATCATCTTACAGTGAAGCCTCTTTCTAATCTGAGGTTAGGGAAACGTCGACCAGAGTTTCTCTAAGTTATTTGTAGAGTAAGATCATTGGGGACTTGAAACACATGCATATCGAAATTGAGACTCCTGACAAAGGTATAGGGATATTGAAACATAATCTCTCTTCTTGTCATGATATTATAATTTTAGACGATGTGGATAATGCCAGTCAACTTGAAATGCCTTTGCTAATCAAGAATATCTTAACCCCAAAAGCCTGATTTTGGTTACCTCTCGTGACAAGCATGTCCTCAAAAGTTGTGGAGTGTTGGAGTCATCCATTTATCATCTAAAGGAGCTAAATAAACCACACTCCAAAGGGATCTTCTGCTCTTATGCCTTCTATCAAAAATTCCCCCCATCAGAATTTGCAGATATGGTAGATGGGTTTGTAACAGCCTACGACGGTTGTCATTATCATTGAAAGTGATGGGGGCGCTCGTCTATAGAGAAAATGACGAACTTTACTGGGAGGAGCAACTGGATCGACTTCATTGGACATTGCCAAGATAGATACATGAGAAACTTAAAATAAGTTATGAATCACTGAGTAAAGAGGATCAACCAATATTCTTGGATATTTCTTGTTTTTTCATAGGAGAAGACAAAGATAGGGCAATAAGAATATGGAGTTTGGTGGGGCTTCGAAACTTAGAGAACAAGTTCCTATTGGAGGTGGATGGTGGAAATAAAATAATATGCACGATCACATTAGATATTGTGCAAGAAATATTGTAGAGGAAGGATGCCAACCCTGTCGTCTATAGAATCTAACTACCAACATTGATGATTTGTTGCATAACTCGTCATTTGTAAGTCTTTCAATCATTCAAACCTTTGTCTACTATTTATTTAAATTTCAAGCTTTGAAATTACCATACCAAAAAAAATGATCAGTTTACTATAAATTTATCATCAATTAACAGACAATGATTGAAGTTCATGGAATTAGTACAATGATCAGTTCTTGTGTTGATCGTGATAGGTCCATGACTTCGAAAATGCCACGGAACATAAGTGCATAAATGGGGCAATTGTTCAATAATTTAAAATTTCTAAATTTCTACCTTGTTGGAACTGAAGATGATTATTTGGAAGGCATACTGAGGAGGTTGCAGTCCCCACATCTGATATGGCTCCGCTGGTATAGATGTTCTTGCTCTGTCTTGCTAGAATGGATTCCAATGCAAAATTTAAGAGTTTTAGAAGTGGAGGGGAGAAAATTGACCATTCTATGGCCAGAATTATAAAAAGTAGGAAAATATGTGTGCGTTTATTATGTCACAGGCATTTTATTTATGATATTGGGTGGGCAAACACTATTCACCCCACCCAATCAGAAAGCTTCCTTATCGCCCTTCTATCCAATTGTATGTTGACACATGTAGACACATTATTAGGTGAGTTTAAGTCATTCTGGTCGTCCTCAATTTCTCCACCGTCCTGGCTACTCTTGCACTGGATGTCTGTCTTAGGTTTCTTGTTATTTCCCAAGTGGCCAATGACAACCTCTACCACTTCCTTCAAGTGCTTCTGCTTCAGATTCCCGTGGCTCAGCTCCAGATAACGCTCAACCTAAGCATCGATGAGAGTCACAGTAGTGGTATGATATCATATTCCAACGTTTATACTTTTTGTACATGGATGGATACAAGCATGATTTAGTTGTTGTAGCTCAAATGGTTGGAAAATGCTTAGCAGACCCTACAACAAGTAGTGTTCCTTTGGATGCATTCATGATCCTGTGAAACTTAGTATGTAATGAGTGCTCAAAATATGGAGATTTTGAGAAGGGAAGCTTCTATCAGAGTATGCAAGACTTCCTTGAAAAATCAAGAATGTCAAAGGATCACTATGATAGAGAGTCAATTATTGACGATATTTATTATGCAATATTGATTGCAGTTGAGAAATTTTGAACAAAGGGGCACACATTAGAGGAAACAATCAAGGATGTTTCCTCTCGTTTAATTGGAAGTGCAATACATATAATCGAGGCCAAAATTGACCCTAGGACCAAAGTAGCAAAATCCATCTATCTATTTGCAACAGGAATTATTGTTTGTGTACATGACGCTGAATTGGAAAGGCAGAAAGCACTGGATGATGCAACAGATTTGTTAAGAAAAGAAAAAGAAAGACAACGAAAATTTGGGCAGTGTGCAAGCGAATTGTAATAGATTTTTGGTCATTATTCGTCATAAATTAGGGAAAGCTAGAAGACAACGAGAATATTTGATTACATTAACAAATGAAGGTGTCTGCAAAAGAAAAATAATCTCGCATGGAATATGTATCTCCATTCTCAACTTAATTATTGTATATAAATATTTTTTTGAGTCTTTTAATAGTTTGCTATTCATTGTCCCATAGGCTATTTTTAGCCTTGTGGACGTTAAAAATACCTTCTTTCTTTCGTCCCTCCCTCGCCTGCTGCCACACGATCTCCCCCCATGGGCTCTTCGGCAAGGTGAGGCGGAGAGGGAGGAGGAGGATGTGGTGATGCGGTACGCTTGACAGAGGAGGAACTGGGCAGAGGCAATGGAAAAGAAAGACTCAACTTATTTGATGCAGCACCACCAACATTAGTATTGTCGCCAGCAACGACTTCATCCGTGCCTCCTCTGTTGTGGTGGTGGTCTGGATTTATGCAGGAACGCAACAGAATAAACATATAACCATAAATACAAAGATGCAGCGGAAAAATCACTTCATTTCATTAATATCAAAGAACTAAAATTTGCTTACAGACAGAATGGAAATAAACTAGCTAGGGCATTGGTAGCTATCTCTGAGAAGAGACAAAGCACAGCTCGAGCCAAGTTACAATGAGGCTCGAGGGCCTATTTATTATTTAGAAACAATGGAAAACCCTAAACATCCAAAACCCTAACCCTAGGAGATGAAGCGCCAAAACTATGGGCCCCGTTTGGGAAAATTGGTGTTTCAACTTCCCGGGGACGTAACTTTGGCATACGATTTCCATTTGACGTGAACCATACCTCGTTAGAAAGATCTATCCGAGGACTAAAAATTTTGAGTGAGAAAATTTGTCCATGGACCCATGTTGCTCCCAATTTTCCCAAAAAACGTCGCTTAGGGCCTCAAAATGGCTCCAGAAGTTCAGGACCCAAAAAACTGCTAAAAATAGTAAGTTTTGTTGAAACTGAAAAACTAAAAGAGACAATGGTGGGGCCCCAAGTGTAATAGGTGGGTGACCACCAATGTCCACCTGGATCATTCCTCCCCCCTTAGGAAGAAATGGCCCCCATTGCGTTAAGTTCCTCCATGAGATGAGGAAACTTCTGCTGAACTTGGTCCCTGGTGAACCACTTTCCTTGGTGCAGGAGTTGGCCAGCTTTGACAACCCGATACAGTTGGATCTTCTATTGGCGAGTGTTCTTGATTTGCATGTCCATGATACAATCTGTGGTGGCATGTTCCATGCAATTTGGATTTAACTCTATTGGTGTGAGTTGTTCTGCAATGTCAGAGGTGTCCAGTAGTGGTGGGAAGTAAGGACAAAGGCGGTCCACATTGAATACTGGGTGCAGAACAAGGAATGGTGGAATACTGAGCTCAAAGGAATTGTTCCCTACAGCCTTCTGATGGTGTACGGCCCATAACGGAGCGGGCGAAGCTTGTGGTGGGGTCCAGTCAGGCGCTCCTTCTACAAATGTAGCCACACTTTGTCACCCACCTGGAAGTTGTGTGGCACCTGATGTTGATCATGGTGTTGCTTGTACTTAGCATTAACTCTATCCAATATGTCATGAACCTGTTGGCGGATGTGTTGAATGTGCTCGATGAAGCTATTTTCTTTGTCAACTTCCGACTGTACATGAGCCGAATCGGCCTGAGTAGCCGCAAATGGCATGGCTACGTCAATGGGACATAGTGGCTGGAATCCCAAGCCCACCTGAAAGGGGTTGTGGCTGATTGGGCTGTGGAGAGCCCGGATATAACTGTGTTGTACATAGGGGAGGCTCTCATCCCATTTGTGTGGATGCTTGGAATTGTACATGCGCAGAATGTGTACAATTATTCTGTTGACGACCTCTGTCTGGCCATCTGTTTGGGGATGGAAAGCTGTGGACTTGGTGAGCTTGGTGTCCAGCATTGACCAGAGGTTGTACCCAAATGTGCTGAGGAACGTGCTATCTCGATATGATATGATAGATTGTGGGATCCTAAAGTGCACCCATACTCATTCAAAGAAGAGTTTAGCAGTGGCTTTTGCTGTGATATTCTTCTTGCAGGCCGCCATAATGGCCATATTCGAGAATTTTTCGACGACCATGAAAACACAGTCATTTCCATGCTTAGTAGAAGGCAGGCCCAACATGTAATCCATGGAGATGGATTCCCAAGGTCAAAGAGGGGTAGGTAGCGGAGTATATAGGCCTTGCTTCTTGATGGTGGGTTTGGCAATGGCACAAGCAGTGCAAGATCTGATGTGCTTCTTGACATCCTTTTGAAGGTTCGGCCAATAGAAATACTTCTGTAGTACTGCTACTATTTTCTCGACCCCGAAATGCCCAGCGAATTGACTGTAGTGTTCTTCCCATATCATCTTGGCACGCTCACTTGAAGGAACACAAAGGTGTCCCAGGTGAAATAAAAGTGCATCTTGGAGGTGAAAATTTGGAACTTGCGTACCCCCCAAGAGTGCCTTGTATGTGTGGCCAAATTCTGGGTCGCTCTCGTAGAGAAGTGACCAATTAGAAGTCTCCTGCCCACAAGAGTTGAGAACGGTGGTTAGCACTACGATCGGTGGTCGGCTGAGACAGTATGCAACATTATTGGTGCTACCCTTCTTCTACTTGATGTTCAAATGAAACTGTTGCAGATATGTGGACCACTTCTGATGACGATCATTCTGCAACTTCCCTTGTGTCTGTATGAACTGCAGGGGCCGGTGGTCTGTGTGGATGATTGTTTCCTTCCCCAAAATGTAATGCTTCCATTGTCGAAAAGCTTGCACAATGGAATACATTTCTTTGTCATAAGTGGGATACTTGCGAACTGTGTCAGACAATGTCTCACTGTGATATGCCACTGGATGTCCCTGTTGAGTAAGAATCGCCCCAATAGCATAGTCAGAGGCATCTGTCTTGATCTCAAATGGTTGTTGCAAAGTCTAGTAATGTGAGCACTGGGGCATAATAGAGGCTATTTTTCAATTCTGTAAATGTCTTCTGTTGAGATTCCTACCAAAATAAATTTTCTCTCGCTCCTCCCTTGGTGACTTGACTCAAGGGCCAAGTGATATGAGAGAATCCCAACACGAACCTACGGTAGAAATTAGCAACACCTAGAAAGCTATGAAGCTCTGTTATAGTGGTTAGGGCTGGCTAATCCCGAATGAATTGGATCTTAGTTGGATCCACATGCACCCCCCTTTCATCAATAATGTAACCCAGATATTGAACCTGGGTCATGCCAAAAGTGCACTTCTCCAAATTGGCACACAACTTGTGTTGCCGCAGTGTTTGGAGGACTTGTCGGATGTGGTGGAGGTGCTCTTCCCAAGTCTGGTTGAAGATCAGAATGTCATCCAAGTACACCACTACAAATGAATTGGTGAATGGCCACAAGATGTTGTCCATCAACCTCATGAAGGTTGTGGGAGCATTTGTCAACCCGAAAGGCATGACCGACCATTTGAAAATGCCTTCCTTGGCTTTGAAGGTAGTATTCCACACATCAGAGGGTTCAATTGGTACCTGGTGATACCTCAAATTTAAGTCGATCTTGTTGAAATATTTCGCCTCTTTGAGTTGGTCCAGAAGGTCATCAATCCGTGGGATCGGGTACCTATTTCGGACAGTGATCTTTTTCAGCGCTCGATAGTCAATACAGAGTCTCCATATCCCATCCTTCTTTTGTACCAACACGATCGGGCTCCCATAGGGCGATGAACTTGGTCGGATGTGACCTTTCTGCAGTAGCTCCTGACTCTGCCTCTTGATTTCATCGTTCTCTAGAACAGAGCACCGATAGATCGGTCCATTGGGTAGTGGCGCACCTGGGGTCAGATCAATCGGGTGCTTGACCTGACAGTGCAGAGGAACCCCTGTGGGTGAGGTGAATATGTCCTCGTACTCCTCCACAACCTTGTCCATTTGTTGTTGTCGTGCAGAGGAGCCCTGTTTGGAGGTCATGGCCATAGTCTTCTTCTTGCCCTGGGGGCAGATCATCAGGAAAACAAATTTGCTGGTGTGGGAAATGAGCTTACTACATTGTTTTTCACTAACCAAAGAGATAGCAGCAGGAGGTGGTACCTCTAGTATCCTGTACAACTTATTTCCCAAAGTAACAATAACAGCGTGAGGCCGAGACTCATACACATCATGACGCTTCCACAAGTATCATTGTCCTAATAATACATCAGAAACATCAATAGGAGCAATGTCACATAATACCTCATCCGTAAAGAGCTTAATGCTATAGGGAAGGCGGCACTGCTGGCTGACGCGGAGATCTCGTCCTTGGTGAAGCCACCCGATGGCGTATGGATGTGGGTGAGCTGTGGTCGGCAACCCCAGCCGCTTCACGACCTCTGCTGAAATGAGGTTCTTTTGGCTCCCATTGTTGACAATGAATTGTACCGGGGAGCCCTTTATCCACCTCTGGGAGTGGAAGAGACGTTCCTCCTCCTTTGGATCTTCCGATTCCTCCTTCTGGATCTTCATAGTGGCAACAGTGGCATTGGGCTCCACATCAATACTTTTTTTCCCTTTTTCATTCCCCTTGTCAAGTTCTAATTCGGAGTCGGAGCATGCATCTGACTCAGAAGCCCTCATCTCGGCCACTAGCGACTGCTTGGCCCGACACCTACTTGTGTTGTGAGTGGAGCTCTTATGGAACTCACACCACTTTCTTGTGTCCTTCTTTGGCTTTGCGATGTTGTTCTTTACTTGTGGCTTTGACAGGTTGTCTTGAGTCGCCATGCCTTAGCTCTGTCCTTTGTTCTGCAGTTTGGGAGCACCTTTCCCTTGCTTTTGATTCGCAGATCCAAAGTCTTGCTTCTTCTGTTTGAATTTCTACTCAATCTTGGCAACATACCGAGATCCAAAAAAACGTTGTTTAGGGCCTCAAAACGGCTCCAGAAGTTCAGGACCCGAAAAACTGCTAAAAGTAGTAAGTTGTGCTGAAACTAAAAGACTGAAAGAGACAATGGTGGGGCCCCAAGTGAATAGGCGGGTGAACACCAATAACCACCTGGATCAGGTGGTGATACCGATGAGCGTTATTACTCTTGTCCATTTCGATTTTAACATAGAGAGAAAAATAAACGGTGATCGGGAAGCCGAAGCTGACTGAAAACAAAACTCCAAAATTGGCAGGGCGTGCTGGAAATCCGCGAGGGTGCTCAAGCTACAAAGCCGAGAGAAGAAGATATATACCCATGCATTTTATCTATTTTTATTTTACCCCGATGCTACATTATCATGATTTTTTGGTTTTTGTCTATCCAATGATATACTTAGTAGGAAACCAAGTTAACATATTAGTTGTCACATAATCATGGAACCAAATTTTGCATGTACTTTGAGAATCAAGTGAGGTTTGTGGGTGAATATGAAGTGAATTTTCTCGTTACACTAGTCCTTGTCTAAAATAATTTGAATTTATTGATTCGTTATTTTCCCTTTGATTTCATTCTCACCCTCGCTATCATTTATCTACCATGTCTACTCCCTATGTAAAGACACGAGTGCACTGATAGTGTTTAAATCCAACAATTAAATTTTTATCTCAATAAGCGGATGTGCATCTTAGATGGATAATCTTGCTCCAACCGGATGGGAGGTTCGATTGTTTTGCAGATCCGTTGATCATCCTTTTTAATATAATAGTCGATGATGAACCTGGCAAAGATGGTAGCGAATGACCTTTCTTATACTAACGGATGACCAAAAGACTCTTGAACAAAACAATTTTAATGCAATGATATAATACCATATTAGGTTGCAGAAGTGGATCATATGATGCAGCTGGTTCAACTCTTTAATTAGCGTTTCAGTCTATATTCATAAATCCTCTCGAGAGTTGTTGGAAATAGGGTTTAAAAAATAATAAACCAAAACTCAGGGTCCCTCTTGTCTATGCCCCAGTGCAACCCACCCGAACGATTCATCTAGCACTCAGGAGAGTCACTACTCATCCTCATTCTCTCGTCAAAGCCCTCTCTGCAGCACAACCATCTTGCTGGAGAAATAGAGGTGTTAAATAGCAGAAACTTGCTTGATAAATAGAGGTGTTAACCATTGCTTGATAAATTGTCTTTACACAATGAAAAAATATACTTTAATTTCAATGGAATTTCACATAGAGTGGCCAAATTTGGCAAGAGATGCTTCTGAGCCTAGTGTTATATTCAAATGAGTATCTCTTTCTTAAGTTATTTCTTTTTTTCCAAATTTATTTTCTTTCTCATTATTGGCAAGGAGTTCCATGATTTTTTTATTTGATTGAATGTATGAGGGAGTACATGAATCCATTTTGTATGCTTCTTGAGTGCAAATGGTTTCATTTCCTTCATTTTCTCTCTTCATATTTGTCATTTGTTAATTCTTATCCAAACTTGGTACTTTCTCCACTTATCAAATGTCATATAGTAAAGCATAAGATGAGAAGGGAGCACGAAGAGGAAGGATACCATCATTACTATGCCATTATTCTGGGACAATTATGTTAGTGTAACTTTGTTTTTAAATTTAACCTCCTATTACATTCTTTAAAGATGTAAATGTTAATATAATCATCCGCATACACACCTACATTTAATCTTTATATTAATTTTTATTTCTATGATAACGTTAAAATAAATAAATAAATATGGCTTTTTATTTCAAAAAAATGTATAATTTGTAATTTATAAAATCTAAATTTTTTAAAATGGAAAATATTATGGTGATTATTTTTAAAGTAATTTTAACCATTATTTCGACTTTATTTTATTGATTATAAACTTTATTTTATTGAATATAAATTTTAAATTTTAAAAATAAATAACATTTCAATAAAGTTTTTAAGCCTCTAGAATATTTAAAATTTTTTATAAAATAATTCCAAGTAATTTTATATAATAATATAAAAACTAAATAAATTTAAGATCTAATAATAATAATATTAAGTTAAAGTATAAATTATTTTTTATAAAACAATATAAAAAATAAAACTTTAAAACATAGACAAAATTTTAATTAATCAAATATAAAATTGATAATAATATATTACAAAATTTGAATAACGATTAATGACACTTTAATAAGTTATATAAAAAAAATGAAAATGTTAATTAGTATAATAACATAAAAAATGTTTATGAGAAAATATATAATTTTATGAGGTAAATAGAAAGATAACTTTACAATATTTTGTCCATGATGATTTTTATATAAGAAGAAAGGAACGGAGAAGAAAATAAACATATATTCATGATATAAAATATACATGTTTTGTTTAAAATGATATATTTTCCTTCTCTCAAACCCTATAGGATATAACTTAGGGTATGTTTTTTCAACTCATGCATTCTATTTTTTTAGAGACCCAAAACATTTAAAAAGTTGTGCTTTTTACATATCTGGTTGAAATATTTGAAAACAATAAAAATGACGAGCTACATGTATTGTAGAGTATAGCACTGGTGCATTTAGATCAATGTAGACATGAAAGAATCTTTTTAAATAAGATGCCAATTTATTCGTGTATTCCATTTGTTCATACTCCACTTCATCTATAAGTTTTATATCACTAAAGTCCCAATAGGTAATTTTGGGTTCTCCTTGGATAAACTACCTATAGTGGAGTTAAATTATCCAAGAACATGAGTAAAATAAAGCTAGTCAAAGGAAGGGAGGGATTTTTTGATGTCATAAAGTATTGGCTAAAGATATATATTTTCAACCAAGACCTTGTCAGTGTTATCACAATCAATAACTAATTTTGAATCTCCCACCACTTGAGTAATTTTGACATTCTTTAAAGAAGCAATTACGAGTAAGGTACACAATGTTAGGAATTTTTCTCGATTATTTAATCAACGCCTATGGGAATATTTGGCTATAAACAAAGTGACTAAGAAATGAACACAACAACTCCAACCCACACCTGGGCGGATGACCCTATGAAGCACAGTAAAAAAATACGCAAGGAAATCCTTGGATAAGAGGGGGCATGAATGACACTCTCATTTTCTAAACCTTTGGGTCAACCTTGTATTCAATCTTTAATTTAAATATCATACTAGAAGTGACCTTGATTATTATGTCTTGTGAGAAAAATATGTTGGAGTTTCTAGCCCACTAGAGATTATTAATTAGTATGCATGGGATCTCTTCATATAAACCAGAACCTTTATTTTCTTTCCATGCATTAAAGAATTCTTCCAAGTTTTAATGCAACAAGGAACCTTATATCTCTAGATTTTCCAACACCTTGTTATATACCTGCATTGTGTATGAACATAAAATGAAAAGGTCTGAGGCATTTTCATTTGAAGCTTCACAAAATGAATAAAAATTAGGGCTCTACCAACCCATTTTTCTAATAATGTCCCATGTTAAGAGTGTATTGTTTATATCCATCCAGGTAGTGCCTTGTGGTTTAAAGGGGCATTAAGTTTCCATAATGGACTCCACCTCACTTTTTTTATAACTGCGAGTTAATATTCAAATAAGGATTTGTAACCAAGTTTGGTTATGAAGCCCCAATTGCTAGGATTCTTAGAGAATAGCAATTCGTCCTTAATGCCATATTTTAATCTAATAGAATTTGAGATGATAAGACTTATATAATATTCTCAATCCCCTATCCCCACGGGGTGTAGAATAAATGGTGATGGGGTGTACTATTAAGGCACTTTGTGATGTGAAGGTCATTAGTTTGAAACTCCATACGAAAAAATCAAACCATGTTAAGGGTTGGTATGGCCCATGACGAGTGAAATCTCGAGTGATTTTGATGGGTTATATAACCTTGGGTCAGGATTTCTCAAACCAAAGGTTAAGTTTTTTGTCATCTCAAGACTCACACAACTTAGCAAACAAATAAAAAAAATATCCTCAATCCTCTATCTCTTAGCCTACAAGGGCCAACATTGTGGCTAATTTCCATCTTGCATGTCCCCATTCCTATGGATTTTAGGCCTTTACATCTACTAGGATATAAAATATCACTTGATGAAGATGATCGATGAGAACATTTGATAAACTAAAATCATTTTCCAATCGAATTCAAGGGTCCCAAATTTCACCTTAGTGCCATATCTTATGTACCATGCCATACAATTACTAATGAGAGGAAAGGAAATAAAAATATTTTTCCAAACAGTTGAGCCCCTTGTCAATTTTCAAGGTTGTCTAAACTAATCCACATAGGATCTAAAAGGGAGGTATTTAGCTTTGAGTTTCCTTCACCAAAGAGAGGAATTGTGCATGAGGTGCCACAAAATTCAAGTAGTGAGGGATTTGTGCATGGAAAAATGTTTTTGAGGCCCTGCTCACCCAATTTCTTGGAGGGAATTTTTTCCACTTTTACAAGAGGGATGCTACCTAATTGCTTAGCGTTAGATCATGGGAAGTGGAAGCATGTAATCTAAAATTTGTTTAGTATGCATTTGGTGATGTATGCTATCAAACACCAATACACTGGAATACTTACAAGTATAACCTTTATCAAGAAAACCTTGTCACCTCTAAAAGGAGTTTGTTTACCCATAAAGAGATTTGAGATTTAATTTTATAAATTTCCATAACCAATAGGTGAATCCATCTCAGATTGGCTTGAGGAAGAAATCCAAGTACTTAAATCCATCATCCAAATATTTATGGGGAAAGGGGAAATAATTTCTTTCTTGGATGACATCCACATCTAATAAGATATGAGGGATAAAAGAGGATTATCAATATTAACCTACATACAAGTAGTATAATAGAATAAGGAACTAATGGAATTACGAACAAATAAATACCCTAATGAACCTTGAGAAATAACAAATATGTTTTCCAGAAAAAGAAGACGAGTGAAGTGATTATTAGAGACCACTTCAACTCCCTTAAAAACACTCCTAGAAATTGCCTCATGAATCAATTTTATCAATGCTTCAAGAACCAAAAGAAAAAGTAGTGAGGATATTAGAAAACCTTGTCTTAGCCCAAGAGGGGCCTTGAATAAGGGACATGTTATCCATTGATGATAATAATGAATGAGTTTGATTATATCCATCCCATAGTTTAGTTGATATTTTTTAGATTTATACCCATGTTAAGTAGCACCAATCTAAGGAATGTATAGTTTACCCTGTCAAATTATCTGGAGAGGTATACCTCGAGTGCAATAGAAGTGAGATTATAGGTCCTGATGGAATGGATCCATGAGTGAGAAAAACTATGTCATGGACCTCTCTACCATTTAAGAAAACAAACTATTCATCTAAAATTATATAAGTGAACAATGACTTGAGGCAACGCACCAAAACCTTAGAGATAACCTTGTAAAGTACATTGCAACATGAAATCAATTTGAAGTCCTCAAAAATCACTCCATCAAAAATCTCGGTTTTCCCAAAAAACGTCGTTTAGTGCCGAATACGGCTTCGGAAGTTCAGGACCCGAAAAACTGCTAAAAATAGTAAGTTGTGCTGAAACTGAAAGAATGAAAAGGAAAATGGTCGGGCCCCAAGTGGAATAGGCGGGTGACCACCAATATCCACCTGGATTAGGTGGTGATATCGATGAGCGTTATTACTCTTGTCTATCGCGATTTTAACATAGAGAGAAAAATAAACGGTGATCGGGAAGCCGAAGCTGACTGAAACCAAAACTCCAAAATCGACAGGGCATGCTGGAAATTCGCGAGGGTGCTCAAGCTGCAAAGCTAAGAGAAGAAGATATATACCCATGCATTTTATCTATTTTTATTTTACCCCGATGCTACATTATCATGATTTTTTGGTTTTCATCTATCCAATGATATACTTAGCAGGAAACCAAGTTAACATATTGGTTGTCATATAATCATGGAACCAAATTTTGCATGTACTTTGAGAATCAAGTGAGGTTTGTGGGTGAATATGAAGTGAATTTTCTCGTTACACTAGTCCTTGTCTAAAATAATTTGAATTTATTGATTCGTTATTTTCCCTTTGATTTCATTCTCACCCTCGCTATCATTTATCTACCATGTCTACTCCCTATGTAAAGACACGAGTGCACTGATAGTGTTTAAATCCAACAATTAACTTTTTATCTCAATAAGCGAATGTGCATCTTAGATGGATCATCTTGCTCCAACCGGATGGGAGGTTCGATTGTTTTGCAGATCCGTTGATCATCCTTTTTAATATAATAGTCGATGATGAACTTGTCAAAGATGGTAGCGAATGACCTTTCTTATACTAACGGATGACCAAAAGACTCTTGAACAATTTTTTTTTATTGCAATGATATAATACCATATTAGGTTGCAGAAGTGGATCATATGATGCAGCTGGTTCAACTCTTTAAATAGGGTTTCAGTCTATATTCATAAATCCTCTCGAGAGTTGTTGGAAATAGGGTTTAAAAAATAATAAACCAAAACTCAAGGTCCCTCTTGTCTATGCCCTGGTGTAACCTACCCGAACGATTCATCTAGCACTCAGGAGAGTCACTACTCATCCTCATTCTCCCACCAAATCCCTCTCTGTAGCACAACCATCTTGCTGGAGAAATAGAGGTGTTAACTAGCAAAAACTTGCTTGATAAATAGAGGTGTTAACCATTGCTTGATAAATTGTCTTTACACAATGAAAAAATATACTTTAATTTCAATAGAATTTCACATAGAGTGGCCAAATTTGGCAAGAGATGCTTCTGAGCCTAGTGTTATATTCAAATGAGTATCTCTTTCTTAAGTTATTTCTTTTTTTCCAAATTTATTTTCTTTCTCATTATTGGCAAGGAGTTCCATGATTTTTTTATTTGATCGAATGTATGAGGGAGTACATGAATCCATTTTGTATGCTTCTTGAGTGCAAATGGTTTCATTTCCTTCATTTTCTCTCTTCATATTTGTCATTTGTTAATTCTTATCCAACCTTGGTACTTTCTCCACTTATCAAATGTCATATAGTAAAGCATAAGATGAGAAGGGAGCGCGAAGAGAAAGGATACCATCATTACTATGCCATAATTCTGGGACAATTATGTTAGTGTAACTTTGTTTTTAAATTTAACCTCCTATTACATTCTTTAAAGATATATAGAAACTAAAATTTCCATATATTTCACTTGATTATTGTTTTCCCCACTCCCAGCTTTACTTTGCACCTCTCGATGCAAATGTTAATATAATCATCCCCATACACACCTACATTTAATCTTTATATTAATTTTTATTTCTATGATAACGTTAAAATAAATAAATAAATATGGCTTTTTATTTCAAAAAAATGTATAATTTGTAATTTATAAAATCTAAATTTTTTAAAATTGAAAATATTATGGTGATTATTTTTAAGGTAATTTTAACCATTATTTCGACTTTATTTTATTGATTATAAACTTTATTTTATTGAATATAAATTTTAAATTTTAAAAAATAAATAACATTTCAATAAAGTTTTTAAGCCTCTAGAATATTTAAATATTTTTATAAAATAATTCCAAGTAATTTTATATAATAATATAAAAACTAAATAAATTTAAGATCTAATAATAATAATATTTAGTTAAAGTATAAATAATTTTTTATAAAATAATATAAAAAATGAAAACGGTAAAACAATGACAAAATTTTAATTAATTAAATATAAAATTAATAATAATATATTACAAAATTTGAATAACGATTAATGACACTTTAATAAGTTATAGAAAAAAAATGAAAATGTTAATTAGTATAATAACATAAAAAATGTTTCTCTCCAAAATATATATTTTTAAGAGGTAAATAGAAAGATAATTTTACAAATTGGAGTAATATTTTGTCCATGATAATTTTTATATAAGAAGAAAGGAACGGAGAAGAAAATAAACATATATTCATGAGATAAAATATACATATTTTGTTTACAATGATATATTTGGTCTCTCAAACCCTATAGGATATAACTTAGGATATGTTTTTTCAACTCATGCATTCTATTTTTTTTAGAGACCCAAAACATTTAAAAATTTGTGCTTTTTACACATCTTGTTGAAATATTTGAAAACAACAAAGATGAGGAGCTACATGTATTGTAGAGTATAGCACTAGTGCATTTAGATCAATGTAGACATGAAAGAATCCTTCTAAATAAGATGCCAATTTATTCGTGTATTCCATTTGCTCATACTCCACTTCATCTATAAGTTCTATATCACTAAAGTCCCAATAGGTAATTTTGGGTTCTCCTTGGATAAACTACCTATAGTGGAGTTAAATTATCCAAGAACATGAGTAAAATAAAGCTAGTCAAAGGAAGGGAGGGATTTTTTGATGTCATAAAGTATTGGCTAAATATATATATTTTCAACCAAGACCTTGTCAGTGTTATCCCAATCAATAACTAATTTTGAATCTCCCACCACTTGAGTAATTTTGACATTCTTTAAAGAAGCAATTACGAGTAAGGTACACAATGCTAGGAATTTTTCTCAATTATTTAATCAACACCTATGGGAATATTTGGCTATAAACAAAGTGACTAAGAAATGAACAGAACAACTCCAACCCCACACTTGGGCAGATGACCCTATGAAGCACCGTAAAAAAATACCCAAGGAAATCCTTGGATAAGAGGGGGCATGAATGACACTCTCATTTTCTAAACCTTTGGGTCGACCTTGTATTCCATATTTAATTTAAATATCGTACTAGAAGTGACCTTGATTATTATGTCTTGTGAGAAAAATATGTTGGAGTTTCTAGCCCACTAGGAACTATTAATTAGTATGCATGGGAACTCTTCATATAAACCAGAACCTTTATTTTCTTTCCATGCATTAAATAATTCTTCCAAGTTTTAATGCAACAAGGAACCTTATATCTCTAGATTTTCCAACACCTTGTTATATACTTGCATTGTGTATGAACATAAAATGAAAAGGTTTGAGGCCTTTTCATTTGAAGCTTCACATAATGAATAAAAATTAGGGCTCTACCAACCCATTTTTCTAATAATGTCCCATGTTAAGAGCGTATTGTTTATATCCATCCAGGTAGTGCCTTGTGGTTTAAAGGGGCATTAAGTTTCCACAATGGACTCCACCTCACTTTTTTTATAACTGCGAGTTAATATTCAAATAAGGATTCGTAACCAAGTTTGGTTGTGAAGCCCCAATTGCTAGGATTCTTAGAGAATACCAATTCATCCTTAATGCCATATTTTAATCTAATAGAATTTGAGATGATAAGACTTATATAATATTCTCAATCCCCTATCCCCATGGGGTGTAGAATAAATGGTGATGGGGTGTACTATTAAGACACTCTGTGATGTGAAGGTCATTAGTTTGAAACTCCATACGAAAAAATCAAACCATGTTAAGGGTTGGTATGGCCCATGACGGGTGAAATCTCGAGTGATTTTGATGGGTTATATACCCCTGGGTCAAGATTTCTCAAACCAAAGGTTAAATTTTTTGTCATCTCAAGACTCACACAACTTAGCAAACAAATCAAAAAAATATCCTCAATCCCCTATCTCTTAGCCTACAAGGGCCAACATTGTGGCTACTTTCCATCTTGCATGTCCCCATTCCTATGGATTTTATGCCTTTACATCTATTAGGATATAAAATCTCACTTGATGAAGATGATCAATGAGAACATTTGATAAACTAAAATCATTTTTCAATCGAAGTCAAGGGTCCCAAATTTCACCTTAGTGCCAAATCTTATGTACCATGCCATACAATTACCAATGAGAGGAAAGGAAATAAAAATATTTTTCCAAACAGTTGAGCCCCTTGTCAATTTTCAAGGTTGTCTAAACTAATCCACATAGGATCTAGAAGGGAGGTATTTAGCTTTGAGTTTCCTTCGCCAAAGAGAGGAATTGTGCATGAGGTGCCACAAAATTCAAGCAGTGAGGGATTTACTGCATGGAAAAATGTTTTTGAGGCCCTGCTCACCCAATTTCTTGGAGGGAATTTTTTTCCACTTTTACAAGAGGGACACTACCTAATTTCTTAGCATTAGATCATGGGAAGTGGAAGCATGTAATCTAAAATTTGTTTAGTATGCATTTGGTGATGTATGCTATCGAACACCAATACACTGGAATACTTACAAGCATAACCTTTATCAAGAAAACCTTGTCACCTCTAAAAGGAGTTTGTTTACCCATAAAGAGATTTGAGATTTAATTTTATAAAATTTCCATAACCAATAGGTGAATCCATCTCAGATTGGCTTGAGGAAGAAATCCAAGTACTTAAAACCACCATCCAAATATTTATGGGGAAAGGGGAAATAATTTCTTTCTTGGATGACATCCACATCTAATAAGATATGAGGGATAAAAGAGGATTATCAATATTAACCTACATACAAGTAGAATAATAGAATAAGGAACTAATGGAATTACGAACAAATGCTAATGGAATTACGAACAAATAAATACCCTAATGAACCTTGAGAAATAACAAATATGTTTTCCAGAAAAAGAAAATGAGTGAGGTGATTATTAGAGACCACTTCAACTCCCTTAAAAACACTCCTAGAAATTGCCTCATGAATCAATTTTCTCAATGCTTCAACAACCAAAAGAAAAAGTAGTGAGGATATTAGAAAACCTTGTCTTAGCCCAAGAGGGGCCTTGAATAAGGGACATGTTATCCATTGATGATAATAATGAATGAGTTTGATTATATCCATCCCATAGTTTAGTTGATATTTTTTAGACTTATACCCATGTTAAGTAGCACCAATCTAAGGAATGTATAGTTTACCATGTCAATTTATTTGGATAGGTATACCTCGAGTGCAATAGAAGTGAGATTATAGGTCCTGATGGAATGGATCCATGAGTGAGAAAAACTATGTCATGGACCTCTCTACCATTTAAGAAAACAAACTATTCATCTAAAATTATATAAGTGAACATTGGTTTGAGGCAACGCACCAAAACCTTAGAGATAACCTTGTAAAGTACATTGCAGCATGAAATCAATTTGAAGTCGTCAAAAATCACTCCATCTTTCTTCTTTGGAATCTGCATGAGGAAGGTTGATTTTATTTCTCCCAATACCTTCCCAGATCATTGGGATTCAAAGACAACTTTTAAAATGTCTTATTCCAGAAAATTATAGAAATCCAAGACGAATTTGATAAGGATCCCTTTCGAACAAGGACTCTTCCATGTTTTCATGTAAAAAAATACCACCCTAACATCATTTTTAGATACTTCCTTCTCCAGGTCTTGATTCATTTCCTCATTGAAGGAAAGTTCAAATTTGGAGATCAACTCTAGAATTTCCTTTATTAGAAAACCTATAGGATCTTTAAAAAGTGTCTCAAAATGTGATCCCATCCAATTTTTTATCACGAAAAGAGAGATCAAAAGATCCATATTTGCTCCTTATGTTCTAAATAGAGTTTTTATTTTTCTAAAATAAGGTGAACTAGTGTAAGAAGTTTGTATTGTTTCCCCCCTCCTTGATCTCAATGGCTTTGCTTTTTAATCTCCATTAAATTTCTTCCCTTTTTACCAAGTCATGTCTTTCTTGTTTCATGGATCAAAGAGTGGAAATGTTCTCCTTAGGAAAAATTTCACATGACGCTGCATATATTTATTTAATGTATAGCTATATTAGATTAAGATACAATTTTTTTCTCTCTTGAAATTAATGGACGAACATTTTGTGGTAATCTTAAGGTTTGGGATGTTTTTTTGCAAATTAGATCATGTAGGATTTCGTGTGAGAAGAGTGTAGATGTGTTCATGAATCCTGCGCCATTTTTTTAAAATCTTCTTTCAGGAAACAAGAGTGATTGAATCGAAGCAGTAGGGAGGCCCTCATTAAATCGAGAACCATACAAGGGAAGATATAGAGGTGGTTAGAAAAGAAAATGGAAGATACCCATGACTAAGAAATGTTTCAAGAGTTTATTAGATTTGTAGAGACAAAAAATATTGTAGTCTCTTAGACACCACATCATCATGTATGCAAACATTCCTCCAAGTGGGGGAAATTTTAAGAGGTTGAATCTACACCAGGTGATGCCCCTCAAACAAAGATGATAATAAATCGCTCAGAGTATCAAGCCTCAAATTAGGCCCCCAAACCTCTCTAAGAGATAGGCCCTTAAGTTTAGATATCCCCCAATGATGATATTGTTGCCTTAAAAAGTTCAAGATCCTTTCAAACCATCCCATAAGATTCAATTCGATTATAACCCATATATGTTAAGAATTTTTTTTTTCTGTTCCCAACTCCATAATCTCTAGACTAATGGAAATTGTAGAGTTGTAGGTAGATGATTCCAATGCCCTAAAATTTGGACTCTATCATTTGAGGAACCCACCAAAGAGAACCACTACATCAAGAATGGTAAAGGACCAATCTTTTAGTTAAGGCTCAATAGTCACTTTTGGTCTCGCCTCAACGACCATAATTTCTTGTAGGGGAATAATGTCAAGATTATGTGTTTTAATAATACTCTTGAGGGAAATATTGTTTTGTGTGCCCTCAACCCTTTGGCCTTAAAATATAGAATAATCATGTCTGAGAGGAGTCTAGGTCTAACCCTTCTCTAGAGGCCCTAATAATTTTTTCTTACTTCCCTTGCTAATGTCACATTAGAGAACTTTTGAGGTCTAAAATGGGCCTCCGAAGACAAATGTATAACAAAAATAAAATTTATAAGATGCAATAGGATCCAAGATGATGATGTCAACCATGGGGGGTGATTAACCATTATTGGGATAAAAAAATAAAAATATTAAAAAATAATAAAATAATAAAATAAAATTTTCAACTTATCTCCCTAAGGTTTTACTCAAATTTCGAGTGGGATTACTCGTTGGATGCAAAATTTGTTTCCTCATCCAAGGAGTACCCATGTTGTATACTTTCGATGGACCCTGCTACACAAAAATGAGAAATACATGAAAAAGTGTGATTGCAATCACATTTTTCATGTATTTCTCATTTTTCGTATAGCATGGTCCATTGAAATTATGAAACATGGGTACTCCTTTGATGAGGAATCAAATTCTGCATCCAACGAGTGTTCACGCTCGAAATTTGAGTAAACGCATAAGGAGATAAGTTGAAAATATGAGTTGAAAAAGTAGTTTTTTCTTTTTTCCCTCTAAAATTTGATGATGTAATATAATATTATTTTATTATTTCCACTATTATTTTATAGTTTCCTTAGGAGGCCCATTTTAGACCTCAAAATTCCCCTAATGAGAACCTCCTTTGTTGAGCTTTAAGTAGGTGAGACTTACACCAAAATGGGTTTGAAATAATATGGTCTAATGTTAAACTTCCCTGAAATGGGATGGCCTCGTGAGGACTAGAGCACGATCTCCACTTGTAGGGGTACCTAGAAAGAGGTTCCTTAATCAGACTCTTTTTCATTGGAGGATGACCCGTGACATATCAGGGCCTTCTGAGGGAAGATTATAACCACGTGGATCAAGAGGCTTTGAGGGGGTGTTAACATGAGGAAGTGAGGCGAGGAGAATCAGTATGGGTAGGGATAGAGTGGCGTAAAGGGGAAATAACGAGAGGTTTGTGGGAAGGGTTAATAATGGGGGGAGGGGTGGGAGAAGATATAAACACTAAAAACATGGAAACCTATGAATAAGTCAGTGAATAATTTTGAGAGATGAGAACAAGAGGAAAGAAATTCTAAATTGTTGTAAATTTAGAGCGATTAGGAAAATCTAGATGAGAAGACTTAGAAGGAAAGGATTTGTTGTTGACAGTGAAGCCCCTACCTAAGTTCCTTGGGAGAGGAAGGATTTGATGCAGAGCGAGTCGGTGAGCTAGTCTCTAGACCTTTCATTACATTATCCATTGTACCTCTTGTGCCCACCATACCATGTCCAATATTTTTCCTCCAATGTTTTTTAAAATCTTTGACCAACAAGCCAAAGGCTTGGGCGCTAGTGGCTAAGAGGACCTATTGCATGACATTAGTAGCAGTGAAGAGGGCGACATCAACAATAATTTTTTCGGGTCCAAGTGATGGAATCATATATTAGTTGAATCTCCCCTGAGATATCACCCCTCATGCCAATTTCCAGCTACATCCATAACCAACGATGATCCATTTTGAATGCCCAACTTCATTCTAATTAGACAAAATTACCAATTCCCCCTTGCCTCAAGATTTTTTTTTTCTAACTAGAAGACTAGCTTGGCCACCATGGAGACTGGAGATCGTTTAACCTGTATAAATTTATTGTGCTTCATTGTGGTTGTTGATGGGAAAATAGGACATGAAAAAGTAAAATATGTAGAGGGCAAGAGAGCTGTAGGAAAAGGGGAAAGACCACCATCAAGAAAAAGGAGGCGAGGAGATTTATATAGTTTTAAAATATATAATTTATGTTAACAACTAATTACAAATTTCTATACAGATATATACAAGTCAATATATTATTAAAAAAATATTAATTACTTTTAAATATTTATTTCATAATAGCAATTACATCATATCACTTTAAATTTATACAAACTACAAGAATGTTAAATGAAATATATTTATTATTTAAAATACGCATAAATACATAACAAGCACTTAAATGAAATGAATGTATATAAAAAAACAAAATAAACATACAAATTGCGTCACAATAAAATATCAATACATGTAACATATTTATTAAAATCTAATATTTTCAAATTTACAAAAATCAATATCATTTTTTCATTTTACTATATATTTTACAATTAAAAATAAATTGTAAAAATAAAAACATATAAGTACTTGTATTGTTTTTTTTTTTAAATATTTTTTTGACCTATAAATTGATAAATTAGGAGTGTTTGGAAGATGTAAGTTATGTTGGATCACACTTAATAATATAGTTATAACTCTTCTCTTTTATATTGAGGTGTTGTTGTTTTGGTAGAGTCATTATGATCTAGTTAATTAAGTAAAAATCCTTCAAAATTTCTATTCTAAAATGGGTATAACACTTAATATTAACAAAAAAAAAGCATGACAATTAAATCTAAAAAGATCATATGTGATGTTTTTATATATGAAAACAATATAGAGGATGCTCCTTCATACAAATATTTGGAATTGATATCCACCACAAGCTAAACTGGAATTATAACATAGAGAAAATAATAAAATTTCAACTAAAACTATAGCACTGAAATAAAGATGAAGGGGGATGGAAAGTTTATTATATGCTTGAAAATAATTATAAGTCATCAAAACTCTGAACACAAAAAAATATTCTTTGAGACTCTCATCACTCCTGTAATTTTATATGGATGTGAGGTTTGAGGTTGCAATATCTCAAGAGAGTTGTGGAGGAATATAGAATATATCTAGAAGTACTTTATAACATACAATCTTGACTAGACCATTAGGAGATAAATGAGGACATAGTTTTGCAAAATAAGTACAGCATTAAAATTTAAGGAGAAATTGTGGTGTTATAAGGGAAAAGGAAACTAAGATATTGTAATTAGATGATCAACCCAAATCTCAAAAATAAAAAAATACCTCTTTGTCCAGTCTAGTGTAAATAATAAGATAAACATTACCTAGTATAAATAAGATGATAAACACTGCTAAAATAAGAAAAAACTCTCATGAGCATTATAGTGAAACTGGAAGTTAGTAAATTCACAAAACACCATGGAATAAAAGAGTTTATTTCCTTTGATACACTAAGAGGGTTGAATATGAATTTTTTTTTAAAATTGTCTAGCTTATACTCACATTAGATGTAATTTTAAACCTTTTTGATATTTTTAATCATCACAAAACTATAATGATCTTGAGGAACTTCTCTTAATTCATTTTTAGCATAGAAATAAATGTCAAAAAATTCTTATTAATATCTTACCTCAATCAATTAAACTAACCCTTGGAGCTATATACAATTAACAAATTTGTTGTAATATTGCAAGAGGTAATATTGTTGTCAAAGAAATTTACTCGTACATTTCTGGTTCTCCTATGTCCCTATAACAAGTGGATAATGCCCAAGTGGAAATGGGATGCTCCTTTGAATATTAAGTGCTTCTCCTCGTTCACCCTTTTCAATCAGATATCAGCATGGGAGAATATGATGAAAAGGGATTTTCAGGGTCTAGGTCGCTTCCATTTTTGTCATTCGACCTTCGAAGATGTTTTTCATCTATTTTTGGATTGCTCCTTCGCTAAGGCCATCTAAGATCACGTGGAATGGGTTGGTCCTCCATATTTAATTTCCTTATGTATTGGTCCTCGAGCCATATACTTTACAGAGAGCTCCCCCCTATATGTTCTTTGGGGGATCTGATGTTCCAGGAATGTCTTTGTTTTTTAGAATTGGATTCTTGATTTCCATTATGGTTACGTCATAATTTTTGGTTATTTCCTTGAGATTTTCTCCTGGTTTGCTCAGTGTATTGTCTAATTTTAGGAGTTGGGGTCTTATTATCGTTTTGGCTTCTTTGATGGGTGCCTCTGTTGATGGTAATTTCGGATGCAGGGCTCTCATCAAGATCGGTCCTAGCATGGAATTTCACTTCTTTTGGAACAGTGGTGGTGGCACAAATTGTCAGGAAGAGGTCATGACACTGCAGGGATTACTTCGGAGCATTTTCGGGATCTCCATTGACTCCATAAATATCACTAGTGATTCAAAATTTTCCATTGATTGGCTGTTGAAGCAGAATTCTCTGGAGGTTCCACTCTTTGCCACTAGATGGCACACATTGTAGTTCTTCGCTCTTCTTTCAGTGACATATCTTTCTTCCAGGTTTACAAGCAGCAAAATGTGGAAGCGGATGCTCTGTCTAAGCATGTGATTACTCTCCCTCCTGGCATAATGTTTTTTGAACTTTTGGTTGATGAGTCCATGCTTTATTCAGATTCCTTTGAACTCCTACTTAATCCACTATACTGTTTTTCTTATTTTGTTATAAGATGCATCCCCAAACATTATATGACTGGCTCTTGATGTATGTAACTTTAATGAAAAAGCTCTAATTTTTATTTGGGTAGAATTACATAATCACCCTTATTGTTAATTTTAATTGAAGTAATTTAAAAAAACAATGAAAAAACATTATTAATTATTATAAAATTAAATAAATAAAAAATTATTTTCCGTAGCATTACATAATCACCATTATTATTAATTTTAATTGTAATTGAAGTAATTTAAAAGAACAATGAAAAACATTATTAAGAAAAATAAACTTTGAATATTAATCTAAGAAAAACTAGGAGGGCAACCATGGAATATGATTATCTGGATCGAAACAAATTTGTACTTGCTGGGTTGAAATTTCGGACCGACCCAGGGAAAGAAAAAGTAAAACTTGGACGGCACTCAAGGAATCCCGATTAACCATTAATACAGAACGCACCGATCAAAAAGTTTGTTAAACTCCGGCCGTGGATTGAAAATTTGGCAAATTGTAATTGGATTTCTTATTACACAGCACTCATGGCAGACGCAGACAGCAGGAACTCCGAGGGTTTGGGTTTATTCACCTTCTACAAGAAATCAAGGTCAGTTTTTGCTATAAAATCTGTTGAATTTGAGTTTGCGCGGACGAATATGATTTCGAAAATTGCTGTTAATGAACTAATGTCTCACCTGGTATCTGTACTCCATGCGGCCACACTGAAATTAATGTCATTTACATATATTTTGGACGGGTAAGTGTTAAATATTGCAGGACGAAATTCTATCGAAGTGAATTTTATTTTATTTTTGCATTTGCTGCAGGAAGAACGGGCCAATTCTCTCATTTGCCGCTTTCTCCAAGATTTTTATTAGCCGCCGCTCGTGGAATTATTGGCGAGGAATGGCTCTCATCATGTTCCTGTTCCTGCTGATGATGACTGCAGTTGCTTCTGGGATTGGTAAGGATAAGGATTGACAATTTATGTATCTTTGCAATCCTATGGGACAATTTCTCTAGATTTTTAAAGTTTAGGAATCATGCACTTACTATGCTAATTTCGATCAGTAACTGAATGACAGATACAACTAATTCAGCCGGTGAGAACGTTCCTGTTGGGGATAGAATTCCATCAAATTGCCATTCCGTTGATAGCTGTCTCGATTGCCTTTGTCAGATAATCGGAGGAAAACCATTTTGCTGTGATGGATAATTCTGATGGTAGATTTTGGAAATATGAAGAAAACTGCTTAAGCTTTAGTTACATGATGGTGCAAGGTTATCCAACTTCTGTTTTCCACAGGTTTACTCTGGTTCCTAGAATTAAGTAGTGGCATTTTGATATAATTTGTGGACACATCATAATCTTTTGGCCTTCGTCGGTTTCCTTCTGCGGGTATATATGAGGTATAATATATTGTAACTGAGTGCATTATCTATGCTCTATTATTTGCGCTATTTGTACAGTGCTGCTATGCACTGTATCATCATGTAATATGTACTGTTTTGCATATCTTAATATATAAAACAGCGTTTTTTTTTCTGGAAAAAAAAAAGTTATCCAACTTCTGTTTTCAATAAATATTTCTATTTTCAATAAATTCTTGCTAAATAATTACAAGTTGCAAAAAACAATTTATTTTAAAATTATATAAAAAATTGATTAAAATGCGAAAGAACAAAATAAAACACAATCTTGAATTAGTGGACTATTCTTACTTTATCAATATTTGATATATGTAAACTATTTTATTTATTTTATATTTGGTTTGGCTTTTTTAAATAAATTTGAAATTTGATTTGATTTTTTTAATAAATTTGTAAAAAAAATTCTACCTTTTTTTTGGGTTCAAATTCCATTTGGGTGAACATGAACCGCGGGTGTTTGCTGACTGACAAATGGTTAGGAAAGAATTCCCTTATCCACTGCTTTATGTTTATGGTACAAATTATTTCAGTAGCATGTAGTTCATTTCAGGGTGAACATTAACTATACTGTTGCTCAGTCCTCTGCAATGTTTCAGTTGCATGCCGGGATAAAATTTGATGATAAAATGGTTTGTTGTGGGGTGATTTGTTCATTAGATAAAATTAGGTATTAGAATTGAGAAATCATCGAATTTAATAGTTTCAGATTTGAAATTCCTGTCTTAATTGCATGAATCATGAATGTAAGACTAAACCTTAGCACTATGTCCCATGAATCCATGGATCTGAGAAGATGATACCTTGCATTGAAAGCGAGCCTTATGCACTCTGTTATGCAAAAAAGAGGGCGGAAAGGCCATTTTTTTGGCTAGTTTTTTAGTATTTTGACCTTCCAAAAGTTGTTGACATGGCTCCACGGCTGAATAGGATTGAAGTATGTGTCAAGAGGAATCCACTAATGTTTATAATTCATTCATTGGACCTCCCTAACAAAATAGCAGCATGGCCCACACTGCTTTTTAAAATTGTCAATTTTGACTTTAAAAACTAACAAAAACCAAAATTTGCTCCAAAACACTTACAAATTATCTAGAGATGCCTAAAAAGGTATATTATGCTACCAATAAAGCAAGGTCCAAGTTACCTTTCTCCTTTTGACTAATTATTTAGAGAAAAACCAAAATTTGATTCAAAACACTTAAAAATGATCTAGAGATGCCTAAAAAGGTATATTATGCTACCAACAAAGCAAGGTCCAAGTTACCTTTCTCCTTTTGACTAATTATGTAGAGATGCCTAAAAAGGTATATTATGCTACCAACAAAGCAAGGTCCAAGTTATTTTTCTCCTTTTGACTAATTATCTAGAGATGCCTAAAAGGGTATATTATGCTACCAACAAAGCAAGGTCCAAATTACCTTTTTCCTTTGGACTAATTAAGGTTTCTTCAGTGTTTTTTTTGCAATTGTTTGACTTTGACTTTGCAAATCTGATTCCTTGCGTACTAGTGAAAAGCCATGTGTTTTTTGCAATTGTTTGACTTTGACTTTGCAAATCTGATTCCTTGCGTAGTAGTGAAAAGCCATGTGTTTTTGGAATTATATAAGAAATTGATTAAGATGTGAAAGCACAAAATAAAACACACTTCTAAACAAGTTGTTGTTACTGGAATTCGGAGGCCCAGCAGGTTTGAGAATTTGGGAAATAGCGTATTTGGTTGAATTAAGTGGACTATTCTTACTATATCAATATTTGATATACGTAAACTATTTTATTTATTTTATATTTGGTTTGGCTTTTTTTAATAAATTTGAAATTTGATTTGATTTTTTTAATGAAATTGTAATTAAAATTTCTAACTTTTCTTTTGTCAAATTCCACTTGGGTGAACATGAACCGCCTCTTGCGCTTTTGCTGACTTACAAATTGTTAGGAAAGAATTCCGTTATCCACTGCTTTATGCTTATAGTATAAATTATTTCAGTAGCATGTAGTTCATTTCAGGGTGAACATTAACTCTACTGTTGCTCAGTCCTTAGCCATATTTCAGTTGCATGCCGGGATAAAATTTGATGGGAAAATGGTTTGTTGTGAGGTGATTTTTTCATTAAATAAGTCAAGAATTTTTCTCCATATCAATAATGAATTAGAATTATAGAAATCATCGAGTTTAATAGTTTCAGATTTGAAATTCCTATCTTAATTGCTTGAATCATCAATGTAAGACTAAACCTTAGCACTATGTCCCCTGAATCTATGGATCTTAGATGATGATGCCTTGCATTAAAAGCGCGCCTTATGCACTTTGTTATGAATTACAGTATTTAATGGTGATATACAGATTATGAAATCTACTATCTCTTCTATAGTTCATCGTTCATGCTATCTTTGGACTTGTCTATGGCATAGGAAAATTTATTTATAAGTAGGAAGACTGGTCGGAGGATGTGGTTCAATGGAGAGGTTCAGTTCTCACGGGTCTCATCATCCCATCCCTGATGTTTGAGAGCTGATTTCTTCAGTTAAAAGAAAAAAAAAAAACCTTAGCACTATGTCCCCTGAATCTATGGATCTGACATGATGATGCCTTCCATTGAAAGCGAGCCTTATGCACTATGTTATGAATTACATTATTTAATGGTGATATATAGATTATGAAATCTACAATCTCTTCTATAGTTCTTCGTTAATGCTATCTTTGGACTTGTCTATGGCATAGGAAAATTTATTTATAAGTAGGAAGACTGGTCGGAGGATGTGGTTCAATGGAGAGGTTCAGTTCTCACGGGTCTCATGATCCAATCCCTGATGTTTGAGAGCTGATTCCTTTAGTTAAAAGAAAAAAAAAACCCACATCCACTAAGTCGTCTTTGCTTGAGGTGAGGAAAAATGGATCACTCTGTAAGAACGTGTATAAAAGTCATTCACAGAAAAATGTGTGGCTGATTTCAAAAGTCATTGGACACAACAGAATAGTTTAGATGGCAGTTTTTTGCTAGTAAAAAAAATTCAAAAACTCAAGTAGTTGAAGTGTTTGATCTGTATTTTTGATATTGGAAATGGATTCAACATTATCAAAAACTTTGTTGAAAACACGTAAAACACTGAAGTTTAACAACTATAATCCAAAATTTCAAAAACAATTACCGATTTTTTTTATAATCCCTAAATTTCTAATTTATTTTAAGGATATTTTTAGATTACGACTTTAAAAAGCAAGTTAATTGAGGATCAATGACAAAACTTCAAGGCTCAACGACAGCACGCAATCCCTCGACCGTCTTGGGAGTCCACCAGCACATGCCCCACCCATGCTATATATCCATCCCGCATAATCTCCATGCCAAACACCTGTACTAAAGCATAAACACCAGACGACAATAAAAGAGATGCAAATTCTAGCCAATTCCGTGTATATAAGACAGAGTACATTACATAAACCCTTGAAAACTCTTCATCTTCCATTGCCAGAATCATAATAGGTAAAAATAATTGTGAAGTGAGAGTGACATGAGCCTTTACATACCAAATTATCCTCCACTCGCTCAGCTGAACTCCTTCTCCCTACAAACCTTTTGTCGCTGCTTTCGTTTGGATTCCGTCTCCTGGATGAGCTATAGCCTTACAGGGATAGCAACTTACCATTTTAATTTCCCTTCCCTACTGTGTTGAAAATGCAGCAAGATGATGGAGCTTAGTGAAATGAAGTCGCCTTCACTAAGTGGGCCCGCAGGCAAATTCTGGCGCAAAATCTATTTTTAGACATATGGAGCATGGTTCGGGGATTCCAGTTTGAGATTCTTGGAGTATGTGTCATGTTGGTAAAAATAGATGAGACTCTATTTTTGAGGTCAAAGAGGTCGAAGTCTATTTTTAGACTGCCTCTCCTTAAAACAGGGAAGTCAAATATTATTTACCCTTAATAATATTTAGACTATAAACAGCAGTTTACTCTCTTGGAGCACTTCGGTTCGAGCTACAGAAGTGGCTCATGCATCTGACAGAGGAATCACGTGGTTCCCAAGGGTTTGATGGCATCATGCATGGTTGACTTCAGTTGGACTTCAGTGGCAGAAGTTTGGAGGAGTTAATGAGACAGCTAGTGGAGTTGTGTTATGTTTATTTTAGTTGAACTGGTTGAGATTAGTTTAACTAGCTAATCAATTAGTTATGAGTGGAGTGAATTAAATATTATTTAATTCATTAATTAGTAACTCATTATTCAACTCAAGAACACATCAGTTCACTACAGTGCATGGACAGTTCAGTGGAGACCAGTGAAAGAGGTAGATGAAAGGGTGGAGTTAGCTATCAATGGCGACATCGGTTGTGCATGAGATTTGCACCACACTTGGAGGAATTGCCCATGATGATTGCGCTGTCAAGCCAAGGAGATTCGAACCTTGGATCTCTATTTAGACAGGCCATGATTGCGCAATAGAGGCAAGGCAATTAGTGGTGAGTTTTGAACCAATAACCTGTTCAAAACTGAGCTAGTTTGTGTGTAACTTCATGAGAAAGTACTGAGTACTTGTGAGGAGTATTGTACTGAGTTTGTTACATGATTTCTCCATTATAATATACACAATAGCTGCGGGGTTTTCAGCTATAAGCTTTCCCCATACATACTGTGTTAATGTGTGTGATGATTTGATGTGTTATCGCTTGATTTTATTTCCGCATGTTTGATGATCTGAGTGGAAGAGATTATGTGTTGCATATAAATTCGAATTGTATGTGATCAGGATAGTCTCGGTGGATAATTAATCATTATTCAAAAAATTTCTACATGGTATCGGAGCTATTGAAGCAGAGATTGATCATCACAGTGATTACAAACTTATTTCGGTAGACAGAGTCTGCATGCGGGCCAGGTAGCCTCCGGATTCATCTTTCTTCGGAAAGTGAAAGGTCTGGTAAATGCCCCTTGCATTCAATCTCTGTGCTAGAAATAATTTTTTCTCACAGATCTAGAGCGGCTGAGCTTTGAGGTGGAATTCGAAATTTTGTAGCAGTTTTGTTTTCTTGGTGCCAGTGTTGAAAATGTCTTTCAACGGTTTGCGACTCGAATATGCTCTTGAAGGCAGTTCGAATTATGTTGCATGGAAGGATCACATGGAAGCAGTATTAGAAGATAATGGTCTGAAGGAGTTCGTAGATACGGATGTCCAAAATCCCACTGATCCTGCTGAAGTCGAAGCATGGCAAAAGAAGATGGCGAAGTGTCGAAGGATCCTGTTGGAGGGCGTCAAGGATCATATTGTATCCAGCCTGCATGGAAAGGCTACTCGATATTTAATGTGGAAAGCTTTGACGGATCTATTCCAGAGTAAGAGTGACCAAAGGAAGCTGGCGCTCAAAGATAAGCTCAGGAACATCAAGATGGAGAAGGGCGACAATATCGCCAAATACCTCACGAAGTTCACTCAGTGCAGAGATGAGCTGGGAAGTGTGGGGGTGACTGTCGAAGACGAGGACATGGTCGAACTGGCTCTCCTTGGTCTTCCGAAGGCTTGGCACTCATATCAAGATAGTGTCAATGGTCGGGAGAAGCTGCCGGGATGGGAGCGCCTTTGGGTGGATCTCATGCAGGAGGAGATAAGGAGGACTACTCGAGATGGATCTTCATCAAAGGGAGCTGATGAAGAAAATTGCGCTTTGGTGGCCAAAGCAAAGAAGGGGAAGGGTAAGAAACCTTCTCATTCCGGTGCAAAGGGAAAGAAGCAGGATATGGCGAAAGTGAAGTGTTTTCACTGCCATGATCACTGACATTATGCTACCAATTGTCCAAAGAAGAAGAAGAACAAGCAAGCGGGAAGATCTGCAGATGGAGAAGCTTTGGCTTCACAGTTCGAGCTTGAATTTTCACTAATCGCATGCTTGGTTTCAAGTGTGTTGGGATCGGTGTGGTTCTTGGACAGCGGTGCGTCATTTCATATGATGGGAGATCGGGATTTGTTCTCAGATCTGGAGGACAAAGATTTGGGTGTGCACATCGAGATGGGCAATGATGGTAGATATAGTGCGACTGGTATCGGTACCATATCCTTTCAGAGGGAGTCTGGTAAACCCTTTGTATTGAGGGATGTCATGCATGTACCTAGATTGAAGAAGAACTTGATCTCTGTGGCGATGTTGGAGGATAAGGGGTATGATGTGGTCTTCAACGAAGGAAAAGCCTTCCTGCGCAGTAAGACTACTGGAGAGACCCGGAAGATAGGGGTTCGAACTCAGAACCTTTATCAGTTGCAGGTAGATGACTGCGCAGCTATGGCATGCAAGGCTGGAGATGTGGTGAGCCGGGATGATGAGGGCTAACTATGGCACAGGAGATTGGGCCATCTTCACCATGGAGCTTTGAAGATTCTGCAGCAGATTTCTACTGGACTTCCTAAGGGCACCCTTGCGCAGTCAGATCAGTGCAAGGGGTGTACTTTAGGGAAGTATGTGAAAGCCACCTTTCACGAGAAAGATAGTCGCGCCACGACGATCCTTGAGAGAGTTCACACAGACGTGTGTGGTCCTTTCTCAGTTGCTTCGACAGCAAAGCACAAGTATTATGTGATCTTTGTTGATGATTTCTCTCGAAAGTGCTCGATCTTCTTCATGCAGAAGAAGAGCGATACATTCGCGAAGTTCTGTGAGTTTAAAGCACTGGTCGAGAAGGAGTCGGGGAAGAAGGTGATTGCTCTAAGGAGTGATATCGGTGGTGAATTCATCTCGGCTGAATTCAAGGAGTTCTGCAGCGCAGAAGGGATTCGGAGAGAGCTCATCGCACCCCATAACCCACAGCAGAACGGGGTGGCTGAGCGGAAGAACAGAACGATCGTGGGTGCTGCACGGGCGATGTTGCATGATCAGGGCCTACCCCTTCACTTGTGGGCCGAGGCATGCAATATAGCAGTGTATGTGCAGAACCGTTGTCCTCACAAGGTTCTTGGCATGAGTACACCAGAGGAGGCTTATTCTGGCAAGAGGCCTGATATTTCCCATTTGCGGATTTTTGGTTCTCCTGTCTACATGCATGTGACGAAGGATGCGAGAAGGAAGTTGGATCCAACCGCTGAGGTTGGAATATTTGTGGGGTACACTGATACACCTCACAACTATCGGGTGTATTTGTCAGACAGTCGCAAGACTGTTGTGCGACGGGATATAAAATTTCAGGAGGAGAAAGCCATGCAGTGTTCGCTTGAGAGGGAGCTACACTTGCATGCAGATGAGGAGCTGTTAGTTCCTAAGGAGGAGCTTCCTGATGTGGATCAGCCACAAGAGGAGGTTCAGGAGGTGGAAGAAACCACCCAGGCAGCGCCAACCATCAGAGGGCGCATGCGCACTACAGAAGCTGAGCGACTGGCTCGGGATGCAGAGAAGGTTGTAGGACCACCTACAACACAGCGCAGACAGAGACAGTCACCGGATCGGTACACTGGATACATGGCTCTCGTGAGTCAATGTGTTGTGACGGAGCCATCCCTCTTTTGAGGAGTTTGTGGAGGAACCCGCATGGGTTGATGCCATGATCGAAAGAATGAGTTCGATCATCGAGAGCAGTGCATGGGAGATTGTCCCAAGGCCGGTTGGAAATCGGTTATGTAGGTTCGTTGCTGATCAAAGTGAAGCAAAGTGGTTGATTTGAGCGCAAAGTACATGCCAGATTTATCTTCGCCTATGGCTTCTTCCAGATCACCAGTATCATCATGAGAGACTCTTGCACTGCCTCAGCGTACTGGTTTATCCTTTTTCCTGCTACAGATAAAGTGAAACATCATCGTGATAAGACAGAAGACTGCTCACTGAGCACATAACAGGTGCATAGAGCAGCCCAAGGCTCCAGATCTTTACTAATGCATGTGTGCCACTCAAGAGAGCACTCGATGGCTGGAAGCGCACCTCAGCTGCACAATTCTGACAGACACTCACCTACTGGATCAGTGAGGCTGATCCGGGTCCCAGCACTACTAAAGGCGGGAGGGGGAGGTCAAGATCACCACTGGGTGGGATGATCGAGTGGATCAAGACTTAGCAGCTTGATACTTTCATGCAAGGAGACCAAATATCAGAGTTTATGAGCACCGGGCATCTCAGTTGTCTCCTGGATTGAGATTGGCAAAGCAGTAGCAGGATCATGAGCCATACAAGTAGACACCAGAGACGTAGAGAGGTGTTCAACATGCGTGGCCGTAAGCTCCATACCCTCTTCCTATATGGATGAAGAGAGAGATGCTATTTCTGGAGAGGTAGGATGCCAATGTCAACACAACAGGGGTCGTTGCATGGCCTATCAATCTACAGCTGCAAGGAATCAGCTCTTTCGCAAGGTGGCTGTTTCCACCAAGCTCTTTTGGAAGGCAAAGCATGGGTCATGCTTATATCGCAGGGGCACATCGTGATACAAGTTCTGGTGGTACACAGCAGGATGGAGCAGTTTTCCGTTTCATTCATGGCACGGGCACAGTGAGCCCGTCACTAAAGAAACCGGAGGAGTTTACTGGGCCCATTGCAGCTTTGGCAACAGGTTTGCAGACCGTGGGCACTCGCCTCAAATAGAGGCTTATACATGGCGTGCTGTGTTTTCATTTACGTGAGGGTTACTTGGATGAATATCTCAAAGTGAAAACCAGTTGCATCAGAGTCATGATTCATCAGGATAACCGAGCTGCATCAAGCTTTAATCCAAGCTTTCATGAGAACCAAAACACACTGACAACAAACATCTACACACAGAGTTGTTCAAATGAGACTCAAGATGTCTTCATATGTTCACTGAGACTATGGATGTCACATCCTCACTCAAGGCGCCACCTGAGCCAAGTTCTGACCTACAGAGTAAGGATAGGGATTGAAGATAATCCATATCTTGGCCGAGAGGGAGTGTTGAGAATGCGTAGATGATGGAGCTTAGTGAAATGAAGTCGCCTTCACTAAGTGGGCAGCGGGCAATTACAGCGCAAAGTCTATTTTTGGGCTATGTCTATTTTTAGACATACGGAGCATAATTTGGGAATTCTGGAGATTCTTGGAGTATGCGACATGTCGGTAAAAATAGATGAGACCTAATTTTAGGACCCAGGGCTATTTTTAAGTGATCTCTAAAAATATGGAAGTCAAAATATTATTTACCCTTAATAATATTTTGACTATAAACAACTTGATTTACTCTCTTGGCGCACTTAGGTTTGAGTCATGGAGGTGGCTCATGCAAGCCCCGACACAAGGGATCATGTGGTTCCTAGGGTTTGATGGCATCTTGCATGGTTGGCTTAGGTTAGACCGGTGGCGGGAGTTTGGAGGGATTAGGGACAAGTAGTGGAGTTGTGTTCTGTTTGTTGTTTAGTTGAACTAGTTGGGATTAGTTAACTAAATAATCAACTAGATATAATTAAAGATAGAATTAAATAATATTTAATTTACTAAATATTAACTCATTAGTCAACTCAAGAACACTTGATTCACTACGGTGTTTGTCAGTTCGGTGGAGACCGTGGAAGAGGTAGATGAAAGGGGTGAGTAAAGTTATCGGTTGGTAGATTTGTTTGCATGAGTTTGCATTACACTTGGAGAAATTGTCCATGACAATTACGTAATCAGGAAGGATTAGACACTTGAACCTCTTCATATACGAGCCATGATTACGCAATAGAGGCAAGGCAATTGGCGGGAGTTTTGAACCTCGGACTTGTTCAAAGCGATCGGGTGTGAGTAACTTCATGAAGTGCGCGAGTACTTGTGAGGTATTGTACTTGTTTGGTTACTTGATTTCTCCATTATAATATACACAATAGGCTGCGGGGTTTTCAGCTATAGGCTTTCCCCATACATGTTGAGTTAATGTGTGATTGAATTGATGTGAGATTAGCCACATTATTTCCGCATGTGACAATTAATTGTAGAAGAAGGTTATGTGTTATGTATGCAATTCGAAATTGATATATGACCAGGTTAATCTTCAGTGAATAAGTGATTTATTCAGCTAATTTCTACATTTTGAAACTGTGCTAGATGTGTGATCCCTGGGAGATGCCAAGTGAACCCTATCAACAACAATCCTCAATGGATTTACCCTTCAAATACTTATATTTAATAATTTCCGTCCAAGTACCTGATATATTGAGACCCCACCAAAGTGATCTCATCAGGAGCACTCACCCAAATATGTATATATCCAGTAATCCGCAACCCCCAAGTTCTTTTGGTGTCATGATGTTTTCCTAGCTAGACAAGTGATATTTCCCTGATTCTCTGCCCACACCGGATAAATTGTGACATAATAACGCGGTGTGGTGTGTTTATATCTGCCATAGGGTTGTAATTGAAATTGAAAGCAAAACTAACCTGTATAATCAAGTCCAGATCACCGGTAGGGTGTAAGATTTGGGACTTCTGCCCATTTTCCATCATACCGGATGGATGACCAAAGCGATCAATAATATCATGAAGGTATATCCACTGCGGAAGATGAAGCATACCAAAAACCAGTATATCATCTATGAAATAACTATGTGAAGTTTCATTTTTCAATATAACCTTGATACCCCTGTATTGTCCTTCATGTACCACACTCTGAATCCTGTGACTGAGACAATCCATAACAAATATGAATAACAATGGGAACAATGAGCACCCCTACTTGAGGCCCATCCAACTTTGAAATTTTTTAACGAAATTTCATTAATCGGTCTGACAAGTGTGCTTTAGTGACACACCCATGATCCATTCTATAAATTTATTGGTGAGACCCAGTTTTTAAGGATTAGGTGCAAAGAAATCCCCGGTCGACCACTGATCATTATTTAAGGAGATCAGTTTTCATCACCAGTGTCTCCAACTTCTTAGAATGAATAGTGTATAATCTCCTGAGTGGAAGCAACAATATCATGGATGAGCCGATTATCATGAGGAATCTATATTTTTATAAGGTGATATGGGAGGAGAGGACAAATTTAATGTGCTCAACAATAGTTTTAGATATGATTTTACATGTAATATTTCAAATTGAAATGGAGCGACAGTCTATGAATGTGTTGGTATCTAATGATTTCGGAATCAGAGCGATAAAAGTAGAATTTATGGCTCCATTTATATATCCCTCATGGCTCCTCCTGAAGCATAGGATGTCTTGTATCAACAAATCAAATGAATAAGTGAATAATTCCACTGTCCACCTGTCACATCCTGAGATTTTGTCTCACGCAAAAGTCCACAACACCCGAGCTATTTCCGCAATCGATACTAGTCGCGTGATATGTTCATTTTCGTCATCAGTGAACATTAGGGGAAACTATGAGATGCCCCATAATTGGTCCTTCACAAAGAAACCCTGTCATTTTTGGAATAGAGATTTGAAATGTAGGACTGCCTCCTCCTATATTTCTTCGATATTGTGAACCAATTGTCCTTGCTCAAAGTGTCCCATATGGCATTGCCTTTCTTCCGCATATTGGAATAGTTATGGACGTATTTCATATTTCGATCGCCCTCTCGAAACCATATGGCATGACTCTTCAAATGCCAGGCCTATTCTTGGTGTAGTAGTATCTGGCGTTTCCTAGCCTCCAATGTTTTAATTCTATCCCATTTTGGCTCAGAGGAAATCCCACCACCCATCTCCTTGTATATGATCCATGTTTCCAGCATAATGTCATTTAATTCCACAAGCATATTTTTTTTCCTGGCTCATTCCATGTCCAAACCCCAAGATTTCAGCTTTTTGAATTGAAGTAGACATGTGGAGGACCAGGAGGTGTCCTCCCCTAGAATACATTTTTCCAAAATCGGACACCATATTAATAAGCTACTTGAGGATATAACGAAGACCGGTTAAGTTGGTATCTGTAGATGGACGCTCAAATTACCAGCGGGAGATGATCGACGATGATCAAATATCGTAATCTCCACCACAATTTTTGAGCCCATGTGTTTGAGGAGGTTCTACTAGATCATGAAATGATCCAACATCTTCAAATAATGTAGCCATCCCCCTTCTTCCATTATACCAAGTAGGGGAAAAGATTAAGTGGCGGATGTGCGGGTGTGTGATGTACACACATATTAGAGAGATAAAATCCGCCAGGGGATCACTCTGACAATTTTGGCCCCAACATTTAGCTCGGGAGAAAGTGCAGTTTAAATCACCTGCAATAATAAGTGAACCAATATTATGTATATTACAATCCTGCATCCTTTTCCAGAAATCCCACCTATTTGAATAAGGGGCATATATGTTGATAAAGTGGAATCTGGACTGGAGACTTGGAATATAGCCCGAGAGTAGAATTCCTGCAAAATACCTATATGCCGAAAGCTTGGCTCATCTAGGATCCCAAATAATAGTCATCCCACCTAATAAACCTGAAGAATCAACTACAACCATAATCCAGTCTGAAGAGCATTGAGAGTGTGTAGTGGAGTTCGGAGAAGAGTCACTAGAGCACAAATCACGTCTCATGCCATGTTTGGGGTGTCGTTCCATCGTCAAGAACCTTCTGGGGAAGTTATGCAGTAGGTGTCCTATTTGATGACACAAATGGCATCAAAATGGGATATACTCTAGTAGTCCAGGCGTTGCCAATGTATAACGTGCTCCCAAGCTAAGTCGATGTGTGTCGGGAGGCCACACACGAGAATGATATATCAACCGACAGCAAACATTACGTATCACGAAACCCCAAAGTACACGGATCAACATATAAATGACGCCAAATTTCATTACCAATGGAAGCCAGTATGTGTTGTGTCCAGTACTCCAAGGGAAGGCTAGACAATTTGATCCACACCAAATTGTTTCTAGGTGTATCCTGCATTGGATTAAATCCGATGTTCCAGTGATGCAGGGAGAGGAAACTCCATCCACGGACCCAGAGGTGCTTCAAATTGAATTCCAAGTCCACCTAGGAAAGAAAATGAAAACTATCCCACCCGTTTATTAGTCGGAAAACCTTTGGCGGATATCCCAGAATCGGCGTCAATGTTTCGCACACCCACTCCATCATATCATGATATTTTTCCTTCTCGAAATGCTACCTTCCAACAAGTACACACTTCTACAGGCTAGCAGATCAATCCCACATTACATCATAGACGAAACTAAGTAAGGCGATGGGCCTCTAAATTATACATAAAATAAGGCCCATCTAACCTTAAACCCATCTACCTTCTTTATGCACATGAATATATATATATATATATATATATATATATATATATATATATATATATATATATATATATATATATATTAAATCTCTCCTTCTGCACTTAATAACATTTTCTTATGCTTTAGTATTTTCTTACGAAGTTTTCAAGGTAATTTCATATTTGTGCCTAATATTGGTTATTTTTGTATAATATTGTGATAATATTGAGAAGATTATGTAGATTTGGAGAAGGAGATAATTTAGGGACTTGCTCCCCGCCACTGGAAGATCAAGATTGAAGAATAAATGAGCACAATACCAGGAAATTAGGAGGCGGCAAGGAGAGAATTATGGGAGGATTGTCCGCAAAAAGTGGTGAGCCACTGATATTACAAAAAGGAGTGTTGCAACTCCCAGGGGCTGCCCTCCTTTACTTTATCAACCCAGGGTTCATAAAAACTTGGAGGTGATAGTGCTATATACATAGTAGATGCATTTTTTTCATGTCATCCTTTTCTTCTTTATGAAAGGGTGCTATTTCTAAGGTTTCTCAGTGAAGTCTGTCACACTTCAATGAAACTAAACTAAGTTGCAGAAAGGAAATGACAGAAAGGAAAATAAATTAAGCTGGTGAAAGAATACTTGAGGAAGGAAACTAATCTAAATTAAAAATAAATGGCATAAAAAGGAAACTAAAAGTAAATTACTTGAGAAAAGGAAACTAATTTAAAGTGCAAAAGAAACTAACTAAACCGCACTTAACTTGGCCAATCGGCTAAACAAACCGTACTCTATCTATCATGCTCCTATCTATATGACTATTCAAGACCTAATTCTAATTTGAAGAGGTGTTGCCCTTAGTTTGGAGGAAAAAAAGGGCTAAAGAGGCTAATGGAGGGCTTAACACATGAAACGAGGCTTAGAAGTGGAAAGAGGGGGTTTAAACCTTATTAAAATTTCATTATAGCGCAAAAAGGCTTTGGAGCATAATTTTTTGAAAAGTGCGATGGCGGAGAAGCGAGAGTACAGTTTGAGAGCAGGAGCGAAGTGCAATTTGCGAAAAGGGAAAATTTGCGAAGTGTGAAGTGCGACGAGGTAATCATTGCGATTTTCAATGTGGTAAATGTTGCGAAGTGTGATATGCGATATCACAATATCGCAATCAGCTGTTAGAAGCGGTAAGTGTTAATGAAAACCAATTAAATGGTGTGAAGTGTGAAATGTGACGGGTGAGGTGGTGGTGGGACCGACGGCGAAACACGATCGCAATATCGCAATCGGTGGATCGGAGTGGTAAGTCTTAAAAGAAGAAAAATGAAAACACTGCGAAGTGTGATTGCGGTGCAAGGTAGTGTGAGAATCAAGACGAAAAGGGCAAAGGTTAAAATTTAAACATTTTCAAGCGTTTTTGCATTAAAAAGGTAAAGGTGAGGATAAAGGGAAAATCATTGAGATGTTGAAGAACGAAAAAGGAAAGGGAAGGGGTTCTGTGATGGCCGAGATGTGATAATCAGGAAAGTCCAAGGTAAAAGATCACAGGAAAAACTTTAACAGTTTCTATGAATAAAAAGGGTGCAACAGCTGATAGGAAGAGAAAATTAGGGAAATGGAGCATAACAGAGGTGTTTGGAAGCATAACACAGAGATGGAAAATGAAGCGGGAAGGCGAGGGTGAAATTCTCTGGAACTTTAATACTACTTCAAACAAACCTGCAAATTCATGCATGGGGAAAGAGAAAAGAATGTGTGATAAAAACACTGAACATAAATCAATTTTTTGGCATGTGGGAAAGCTTACCCCCCTCGAGCTCTATTGACATAGATGAGAAGGGAAGTCTAGATCCACGACTTTAAGAGTTTTATCCTTGATTCTATTAATCAAATGAAAAACTGCAACAACAATTCGAAACAACAACTTGAAACTATCAGAAGAAAGATGAACTAAATGACAGAAACAAAAAATAACTAATGGACAGAAACAAACTAGCTAAATGATGAAGAAAGAATGGTAATAGAGCGGAAAGTAAAGGCACATAGAGTTGGAGCCTAACTCTGAGCTTCGATCTCTAGAACTAGATCAATAGAAAGTCATCTAAATACTTATTACATTAAAAATACGGTCTTATTACATCTGAAGGTCTTAAACAACAAAAAGCCTAATAGCTTGGAGCGGTAAGTCTTTAGGCGGCCAAGAAACTAAAAGGAGTGCACTCAATATTTGTTTACTTGGAATTAGAGTGGACTCAATCACTATGTTTTAGGAAGTTGTTGGTAGTTGCCCTTGAGGATAAATAAAGTTGATCAAGAGATAATTAGGGTCGATTCGATTCCATTCATAACTTTTGGGCACATGAAAGCTATTAGGCTTTTGTTTTAAGACCCGGGATTTAATAAGATTGTATTTTTAATGCAATGGGTATTCATGACTTTATATTGGTCTAGTTTCGAAGAGCGGGGGCTCGTGGGTTAGGACCCAACTCGTGTGCCTCGGCTTCTACGCATGTTACCATTCTTTCCTTCTTGTCATTTAGCTAGTTTGTTTCTTTCCATTAGTTATTTTTTGTTTATGTCATTTAGTTAATCTTTGCTTGATAGTTTCAAGTTGTTGTTTCAAATTCTTGCCTTTAGGTTTTATTAATATATTGAAGGATAAAACTCTAAAATTTGTGGTTCTAGACCCTTCTCATCTCTGTCGATAGGCTCAGTGGGTTAGGCACCACAGACCAAAAAATTGATTTATGTTCATTGTTTTTATCACGCATTCTTTATGTTTTCCGTGCATGAGGTGCCAGGTTTTTGCGAGAACTAGTTTTAAATTTCCAAATAAGTTCATCAGGTACCTTCTCGCTTCATTTCCATCTTTGTGTTATGCTTCCAAACACCTCTGATACGCTCATTTCCCTTCTTTTTCTCTTCTATCATTTGCCACACCCTTTTTATTCATAGAAACCATTAAAGTTTTCTTTGTGATATTTTACCTTGGACTTTCTGATTATCACATCTTGATCATCAGCAGAACCCCTTCCATTTCCTTTGGCGTTCTTCAACATCTCGAGTGATTTCCACTTTTCTCCCTCACCTTTAACTTTTTAGCAGCAAAAACACTTGAAAATCTTCAAATTTTGACCTTAGCCCTTTTCTTCTCGGTTCTCCACCTTTATAAGCACATCGCAATCTCCTTGTGGTGTTTTCCCTTTTCTTCGTTTAAGACTTCTTAGCTCCAATTCAGCGATTGCGATAATGCGATCGCATTTCTTGTCGGTCCCAGCTGACTCACCGTCACATTTCACCGCCGCTTGTTTAGTGAGTTTTTGTTAGCACTTCACCGATTCCAACAACCCGTGCCGATATTGCGATATTGCATACAATTAGCAACATTTACCACATCGAAAATCACAATTTTTACCCGTCGCGCCGAACTTTACTTGATTTTGCAACTTCCATAAATCACACTTCACTCCCACTCCCGGGTTGTACTCTTGGCTACTCCACCATCAAAATTTTCAAGACATTAAAGCTCCTAAGCCTTGTTGCACTATAATGAAGTTTTAATAAAGGTTTAAACTCTCTCTAAGCCTGCGTTTATGTATTAAACGCCATTAACCTCTTTGTATTTTTTTCCTCCAAAGCTAAAAAACACCTCTTCAAATTATAACGCTAGGTCTTGAATAGGCACATAGATAGGAGCATGATAGATAGAGTAGGGTGTGTTTTGATCGATTAGCCAAGTTAAGTTTGATTTAAGTTAATTTCCTTTACGCAATTTAAATTAGTTTCCTTTACGTAATTTAATTTAGTTTCCTTTTGCCATTTATTTTATTGATTTAGATTAGTTTCCTTCATGTCATTTCTATTAAGAAATTTAATTTGGGATTCCTTCTTGCAACTTAGTTTAGTTTCATTGAAGTGTGGCGAGACTTCAGAAAACCCTTGAAAATGGCTTACCATTTGGTAAAAAGAAGAAGATGACATGAAAAAAATGCATACGCTATATATAGCACCTCCATCTCCAAGTTTGTATGAAACCGGGTTAATAAAGTAAAGTAGGGCAACCACAGGGAGTTGTAGCACTCTTAGTGCAATACCAGGGCTCACCACTTACAAGCGTCGTTACCCGAGAGCGAGTCTAGTAGATGCTTTGATATTGTTTTTAGCATTCGTTTGCTTCTTTCCTTTCTTTTCATTTCATAAATATTAAAAAAATATACAAAAAATATTTGATTTTCATGCCTCATAGGAGTAGGGATACTAGCATTAAAAACTTCTCCAATACCAACCCCCTCTTGACCATGTGGTGCGATGAAACGACATCACAATACACTTTTGAAGATAGAAGAGATGGATGGATATGATGACAATGAAAAAGATCTTATTGGGTTTCCCATTAGAGATGGACATCGGTGTACATATGAAGAACATCCCTCCATCTTTCCTTCTTCATAGTATGAGGGCAAAGGATCCTAAACATTTCTCTTTGAATTTGAGATACTTTGTAGGTCTTATGGCCTACTATCACAAACTCAAAAAGCGAGATTGTTTTCTGCAACATTGAAGGATAGAGAGCTCTTAAATGGTTCATGAGTCTAAGGTACTAATTCAACTAAGTTCATGGAATGATATCTATAAATATATTTCTAGAAAAATACAAAGATCGTGATCTTAGAAGAAATTTTTAGAATGAACTAAGAAGAAGATGGAGGCCTTGAGGATCTAATAGAGGTTCATGTATAACGTTAAAGAGGGAAAGAATTGCATCATTTAGGATTTAGCACTAAAACCCTCTTAGAACAATTAGGGATGAGTTGGTAGACAGCAAGATGAGCTTGGAAATTTGCTTGACAACTTTAAAACAAAAACTATTAACTTAATATAAGTGAACAAGTAGAAATGTTAAGAACACAAAATGAGTAAAAAGAAGATGTTGATATTTTTTTTGTTATCCATGCGAGAATCATATGCTACTAAATGTCATTCATTATTCTAGGTTTAAAGAAGTTTACGAGGAAGACAATGGAGCAAAGCAAAATCACTAAAGAAGCTATATTTATGTAGCTCAAGGAGACCTTAATCGACCTAGTCAACTTGATATATTCGCAAGGAACCACTTCACAATTTCAAGCTTATTCACATCTATCTCAAACTAATTACCACACTCCCTCCTTGGCAACCTTGGCCATCCCAACCCAAAAACCAATCTTGGAAACATGGTTGGAAAGGTCCTTATTAGGAAAATCTCAACCTCCTCAATATTTCCCTTAATATCCTCCATGTACAGACTCATGCTAGCCCTACCATCCACCTCCACCACAACCACAGCCTCAACCACATCCATCTCATATATCCACCCCCACTCAGCCTAAGTATGCCACCATTCCAAACCCATCATGGAAAAACCATTTTAAAGAGCTATTGGTAAGCTTCCTTGAGGATAAATAAAAAATTTGATTAGAGCTAATTAGGTCGGTTCGATTCCATTAAGAACTTTTTGCTGCAAGCTATTAGGCTTTTGATGTTTAAGACCTTTAGGATGTAATAAGACTATATTTTTAGTGAAATGAGTATTCAGATGAATTTCTATTGATCAGTTCCAAAGAGCAAGGCTCGTGGGTTAGGGCCCAAACCATGTGCCTCAACTTCTATGTCTGTTACCATTCTTTCGTTTCTATCATTTAGCTAGTTTGTTTCTGTCCATTAGTTATTTTTTGTTTCTATCATTTAGTTAATATTTCTTCTGATAGTTTCAAGTTGCTGTTTCGAATTACTGATGTATGTTTTCATTTGCCTAATAGAATGAAAGATAAAACTCAAAAATTCGTGGATCTAGACTTCCCTTCTCATCTCTGTCAATAGAGCTCGAGGGGAGTAGGCTTTCCCACAGGCCAAAAAATTGATTTTCGTTCATTGTTTTTATCACGCATTCTTTTCTATTTTCCCAGGCATGAATCCACAAGTTTGTTTGTAGGAATTAGTATTAAAGTTCCATATAATTTCACCCTTGCCTTCCCGCTTCATTTTCCATCTCTATTTTACGCTTCCAAACACCTCTGTTACCCTCCATTTCCCTCCTTCTTTTCTCTTCCTATCAGCTGCCACACCCTTTTTATTCATAGAAACCATTAAAGTTTTTCCTGTGATCTTTTACATTAGACTTTCCCGATTATCACATCTTGGCCATCGCACAACCCCTTCCCTTTCCTTTGCCGTTCTTCAACATCTCAACGATTTTCCTTTTTCTCCTCACCTTTACCTTTTTAACGCAAAAACGCTTGAAAATATTTAAAGTTTGATCTCTGCCCTTTTCTTCTCGGTTCTCCCACTATCATACATTGCAATCACACTTCGCAGTGTTTACCTTTTTCTTCTTTTAAGACTTATCTCTCTGATCTGCCAATTGCGATATTGCAATCGCGCTCCATCGTTGGTCCCACCGCCACGTCACCAGTCGCATTTCACACTTCGGACTGTTTAATTGGTTTTCGTTAACACTTACTGCTTCCAACAGCTGATTGCGATATTGCGATATCGCATATTGCACTTCGCAACACTGACCACATCGCAAATCGCAATTTTTACCCCGTCACACTTCACACTTTGCAAATTTTACCTTTTCACAAATTGCACTTCGCTCCTGCTCCCGAACTGTACTCCCACTTCTCTGCCATCGCACTTTTCAAAACATTCCGCTCCAAAGCCTTTTTGCGCTATAATGAATTTTTAATAAGGTTTAAACCCCCTCTTTCCACTTCTAAGCCTCGTTTCATATGTTAAGCCCTCCATTAGCCTCTTTAGCCTTTTTTTTCCTCCAAACTGCGGGAAACACCTCTTCAAATTAGAATTAGGTCTTGAATAGCTACATATATAGGAGCATGATAGATAGAGTAGGGTGTGTTTAGCTGATTAGCCAAGTGAAGTGCGGTTTAAGTTAGTTTCCTGTCTTCAATTTAAATTAACTTCCTTTCTACAATTAAATTTAGTTTCCTTTTTTCCATTTCTTTCAACAATTTAGATTAGTTTCCTTCCTGTCATTTCTTTTCAGTTATTTAATTTAGTTTCATTTCTGTCATTTCCTTTCTATAACTTAGTTTAGTTTCATTGATGTGTGATAGAATTCACTGAGAACCCTTAGAAATAGCACCTTTCGTAAAGCATAAGAGAATGACATGAACATAATACATCTGTTGTGTATATAGAACTATCACCTCCAGGTTTGTACGAACCCCGGGTTGATAAAGTAAAGTAGGGTGGCCCCTGAGAGTTGCAACACTCTTTGTGCAATACCAGGGCTCACCAACAACCATCAGTGACCGACTTGAATGGTTTAGTTTGGTGCTATGAGGATATCCCCCATCGCAAAGACCGAGTATGCACGTCCTAAGCAAGTGTCTCTCCATGAGAGCCAACTATTGCACCATTACAATCCTGTGAAGGAATTTTACCAGTATCCACAGGTGTCCGCGGTTAGAGGCCAATGCCAATCTCAACCGCGAAACAAAATCTTGTGCATTTATATATATGAAATGTACATTATTGGGCATATTATTATATTAATGTAAATGTAAATTAATAAATTAAAATGTATTTAAATATAAATTATTATTCATTAATGTACTTTAGCACACTAATCTATATTAATTAAAGTACATTGATGTATATTAATGCATATTAATGTACATTAATGCACTAGCAATAGACATTAAAAATATTAATGTGGTTGACTCTAGGAAAAAGGAAAAGGCTTCATTTGTATCTACCAATGATAAATATATAACAATATAAATAACAAGGGATTAATACCAAAAACCATGGGGTTTATAATATCAATCCCTTGGGTTCAATACTAAAATAAGAAGGGATTATAAAATCAAGGCAATAATATTAACCCAATGGATTAATACTAAAAACCCAACCAATTATAAACCCAAAGAAATACTATTAATACAAGGGATTAGTACTAAAAACCCGAGGGTTTATAATCCCTTTGGTTTATAATATCAATTCCTTAGATTTAATAGTAAAACCCTAAGGGATTATAAACCCAGGACAATAATATTAACTCAAGGGATTAATAGTAAAACCCAAGGAATTATAAGCCCTAAAATAAATATTATAAATCCAAAAATAAACATGATTGACCATGGTTGTTTATGGTTGATTTTCATTTTGAGACAATCCTTCGAATATAAACCCTTAGACTAAAAAAGCCAAGGAAATTTTATTATAAAACCAACAAAATAATAAACCCAAGGGGTTAATACTAAAACCCCAAGGGATTTTAAACCCAAGGGAACTAACATTATACCCTTTGAATATGAACCCTTACATTATTAACCCTTTCAATAACATTATACCCTATGAATATTAACCCTCACATTAATAAACTCAAGGAATTGATATTATAAACTCAAGAGAATAATAAACCCAATGGGTGACTACTAAAACCCCAAGGGATTATAAACCCAAGAGAATAATATTAATCTAAAGGATAATAAACCCTATGATTGATATTCTAAACACAAGGGAATAATAAACCCAAGGGATAAAAAATATAATTCCAATGTATATAAACTATAAGATAAATATTATAAACCTTAAAATAAACATGTTTGACCATGGTTGACCTTGGTTGATTTCCATGTTGAGATAATCCTTGTCACAATGTGGTGTTTCACCATGGTTGAAAATGCTTGAAGATGATTGATTTTCAAATCGAAAGAATCTTTGTCACAATGAAACATTGAAACATGGTTAACCATAGTTGATTCTTTATCATAATGCGACGTAATATTTGTCACAATGCAATGTTGGGCCATGGTTGACCATGGTTGATATATTGAGACAATCATTATAAGAATGCAACATTTGACCATGGTTGACCATGATTGATATTATAAACCCAAGAGATTGTTATTATAAACCGAAACGATTAATACTAAAACCCCAAGGGAATAATATTGAGCCCAAGGGACTAATATAGTTGATTCTCATATGGAGACAATATTTGTCACAATGCAACGTTGGATCATTGTTGACCATGATCGAATTTATTAAACATGGTTGACCATGTTTGATATTATAAAACGAAGGGAATAATAAGCCCTAGGGATTAATACTCAAAACCGAAGGGATTATAAATCTAAGGGAATAATATTAAACCCTAGGAATATGAACCCTACGATTAATAAACCCAAGGGAATAATAAAACCAAGGGATAAAAATTATAAACCCAAGGTATATAAACCCTAAGATAAATATCATAAACCCTAAAGTAAACATGGTTGACCATGGTTGGCCATGTTTGATTTCCATATCCGGTGTTGGACCATGGTTGACCATGCTTGACCAATTGGAGATGACGTGTGATATCTGAAATCAACCGAGTAATCCTTCTACTTGTTTTCTAACGAGAATTAACATCATACCTAGGTATTGAGTGTGCGCATTGCTGCGACATTGTTGATGCTTCTTGGGGAAGCGTATCCAATTTCTTGAGCCATACATTAACAAATGAAGGTCCCAGCTTCTTGGGGAATTTTTTCTTATTCAATCCAGAGAGTAGTGTTGGATCTCTTACATAATCGGCTCAATTCTCTTTATACTAGCATAGATCCATCTCAATTACGGATCTAACATGAGCAAAGAGAGATCAAATTTCTTCATGTACAAATTTTTTTAGAATGCAAAATACAATGTGTTATTTTTCATTGTTTAAATTGTATTTTTGGATGCTAAATACAGTATCTATAGGACCAAATAAAAAATGTAACCATAAAAACTTAATTTTTTTCTATATATAGATACATATGAAGTTGATACCGACATAAATTAATTAGTTGACATAGATCTTTAAATAGTTTATTTAAATCTATTGCTAAAATATTTTTGAAAAATATAAGATATAAATATTTGATTCACACTTTTTTTTTACTTCTAATTACTTTACAATATATTCATTTTCAGACATTATTTTTCTATTTAGAACATAATTTTTATTTAGAAATGAGACAAAAAAATTTACACATCTCTCAAACTACCCTGGAGAATGAGCCTCTGGAGTAAAAAATATTTTATATTTGGTAATTCTTTCCTGCAATTAAGGGAAATGTTAATGTGTTGAAAAATTTGGCAGATAGTCAAGTCTATGTGTTGGTGTACATGCACCTTAATTAGCTTTAGTTCAACTCTAAATATTGCATGCAATGTGCACTTGTCTTTAGCTAGTTAGCTCGAGAGCTTACATGTGGTGTGCACTTGGCTTTAGTTAGTTAACTCTAGTGCTTGCATGTGGTGAATATGCACATTAACAGAACATAAATCACACTTAGCTTCAATTAGCTTTAACTATCCATAGTTATTGCATGTACAACTAAGCTTAACTCTATTTATTTTATGTATTGATTCTAAAACTAATTTTGATGAACTAATTTCATTCTCAATTCTAATTGTTTTTATCTTTCAACTTGGCAAGTTTGTGAAATTATTCTTCAACTAGATCCATATTTGTGCTCTAATAATTTTACATGGTATCAGAGTTACAAGGGTTTGGAGAAGTTGCATGAACAATTTTTTGTAGGTTTGAAGAGCATAGAATTGGAAATTGTTCGAAGATTTGATTTGCAGATCAAAATATTGGAGAATTCCTGCAATGGAGTTCTCATCTTCAGCAATTCTTACTCCGTCTAACTACTTCCAATGGAAGCCAGAGATTTTGCTTCACCTCATAGGCAAAGGCTTGTACCAGATAATTATGAATACGGAAGTTGAACCCAATTCCATCGTTGAAAAATCCAAATACTTCAACATGATGGATGAGGATTTTGGTCTTCTATTGTTGTCCATATCTCCAGTATTTTGTTTCCATGTGGACACATGCAACACTCCGAATGAGGTTTGGACAATATTAGAGAATTTATTTGGAAAGCAAGATGAGATGCAGACTCATATTCTTGAAAATGAGCTAAATTCCTTAGATCCAAATAGCTTTGAGAACATTCAAGATTTCTTTACGAAATTTAAATCATTGCTTCTACAACTACGTGATTGCGGGATCGATAAATCAAAATAGGAAGGTAAATTGATCCTTTCTATTTTGTCTAGATTAGGTCGTGAATATGTTGTTTTCGTTTCTACATTTCATAAAGTTAGACTTGCAATTGGAGAAAAATGGAAAATGCCCAAATTTGACACATTTATTGAGACTCTTATTCATGAGCAGGATAAGCTCATAAAAATGGGTTCATTAAAGTCTCCAAATTCACATGCACTTGCCATGCATGAGAAAGGAAAGTCCAACACGAAACCAAAACAACAATACAAAGGCAAAGGATAGGCAAGAGATCCAGATCCAAGAAAGGTAGGAAATCCAAAACCTCCAGATGGTTCTTCCAGCTCCAAGGGTAAGAAGGGAAAGAAAGAAAAATTTAAGTGTCCTTATTGTGATAGAGGTTATCAACCTGAATCCTCTTGCATGCAGAAGAATATTGATTTGATGGAAAATAATCTCCAGCAAAATAATATTGGTCATCACATTCCAGAAAGTGCCAAGAAGAAGAAGGAGGAAAAACCATCAGAATTAAGGGGTAATGGGCATGCTTTGATGGATGTTCATTCTACACTGCATGAATGGATCATCGATTCAAGAGCTTCATATCATATGGCTTCTTCAAAGGAATCCTTTTCTTCTCTACAAGCATACTCAGGGCCTCCTATTCTCATGGGACACAATTTTGCAGTTGCAACAACTGGACAAGGAAGAGTGGAATTCGAAGATGAAAGTTTTGAGAATGTCTTGCATATTCCAAGGCTTTCTGTGAATCTTCTCTCAGTGTATTAGACGACACACACAAGTAGCGGAAGGAAAGTGGAATTTACCCCAGATTATGTGAGCATTTATGACATGCAAACCAACTTGAAGATTGCATCTGGCAAGGTAAATGATCAATCTCGTCTGCATACATTTTCTGATTTTGTTCCTCAATCAGATTCTATTTTGCTACTTACGCATGAAAATGAAGAAAGTAGGATTTGGCACGAGAGATTTGGGCACTTGAATTTCAGGTATATGCAGCAACTTAGCAAGCAAGGGATGGTCAAAGGATTTCCGACCATTGAATTTTCAAATGGTGTTTTTAATGGATGTGCTCTTGGAAAGCATCCACAAGACAAGTTTGAGAAGGGGCATGCATGGAGAGCCTCTTCACATTTGGAACTTGTACATAATTATCTCATGGGTCCATTTCCAGTACTTTCAATGAGAAAAGCAAGATATGTGTTGTCATTTGTAGATGATTACACGAGGTTCACTTGGGTTTACTTCTTGAAACTCAAGTATGAAGTTTTTCAACATCTAAATATTTTCAAAGCGCATGTGGAAAATCAGTCTGGAAAACGCATCAAGACTCCGCACAGATAATGGGAGGAAATATGTCAACAAAGATATCAAGAATATTTGTAATGAAACAAGCATATAGTTCCTTACACTCCAGAACAAAATGGGGTGGCTGAAAGGAAGAATCTTTCTTTGAAAGAGTTGGTCAATTGCATGTTGCATGGAAGATCTCTTTCGTCAAAATTGTGGGCTGAAGCTATCAATTGTGCCTCATACATCCAGAACAGATCTCCTCATAAATCTATTACCGGAAAACACCTTTTGAGGCTTGGACTGGCATGCAACCTAAAGTTATTCATTTTCGCATTTTCGGATCTCGAGCATGGGCCCACATTCCTATAGAGAAGAGAAAGGCTTTAGAGCCTCATAGTAAAGCATACATGTTTGTTGGATATTCTGATGAAGTCAAAGGGTACAGATTGCTTGATATCAACACTAAATATCTCTTTATTGAAAAGAGTGTAAAGTTTGATGAAGATATTTTGCATGCATCAGCAGATGAACTTGTTACCAAGTTTCCATCACCACTCATTGATGAGTATGCAGATGAAACTTCAAATCAGAACTCTAATGAAGATGAGCCTTTGCCTGTGACACCTGTTGCACCACCAGTTGTTGAACATCGATATCACACTTCCTCATGTAGTTCGAAAGATTCTCAACCACCTTCAACACAAAAATTGTGTAGCATGAGTGATCTCCTTGATGATCCTGCCTCTATCCCTCAGTTTGGAGAATATCCACAAGGACTCTTAGCTATGGAGCCATGCATACCCATGCATGCTTATATGGTGCATGCATTTGATCCACAGACTTATGCATAAGCAATTGGGCATCCTGAATGGGAAGTAGCAATGGATGAGGAATATACCTCTCTCATTGAGAACCAGACTTGGGATTTGGTTCTGCTACCTTCCAATCGTAAACTTGTGAGGTGCAAGTGGGTTTACCAGACCAAGAAAGCAACAAATGGCCAAGTTAGTCAATATAAGGCACGGTTGGTAGCAAAAGGTTTTCATCAACTACATGGTGTTGACTATGATGAGACTTTTGCTCCAGTGGAAAAAATGGATTCCATTTGGCTAGCTCTCTCCATTGCAGCAGAAAGAGGATGGGAGGTGCATCATATGGATGTGAAGAATGTATTTCTTCACAGAGATCTTGAGGAGGAAATCTACATGGAGTAGCCACAGGGATGCATGCACAATTCATCTCTGGTATGCAAACTAAAGAAGTCTCTCAATGGCCTCAAACAGACATCTAGAGCATGGTATGCAAATGTGGAATCTTATTTGTTATCTCAAAATTTTGTATGCTACAAATCTGATTCCAATGTTTATTTTTTGAAGAAAATTGACTCCTTGTTAATTATAGTACTCTATGTAGATGATCTTTTGATAATAGGTAGTTCAACTTCTGTCATTACTGAGATTAAAACTACATTGCATAAGCGGTTTTCTATGACAGACATGGGCTTGCTAAATTTATTCCTTGGACTAGAGATCAATCAGAGTGGTTCTTAGATTACCATTTCTCAACCAAAGTATGCTAGAGATCTTTTGGCACGATTTCACATGAGTGGCTGCAAGCTCGCATCCACACCTTTCTTATCAAGGATAAAGCTTGAGAATGAAAAAGACACATCATTAGTTGATTGCACATTGTATCGCCAGCTTGTGGGAAGTCTTCTTTATCTCACTCACTCCCGTCCTGATCTGTCATATGTGGTAGGAGCAGTTTCTAGATACATACAAGAGTCACATGAGTTACACTAGAACGTTGCAAATCACATCTTTCGATATGTCCAGGGGACAATCACCTATGGGATTCATTATGTGACAAATTTTTCTTTGGATCTCACTGGGTTCACAGATTCAGATTGGGCTAGTAACAACATTGATCGCAAGTCCACCTATGGTCATGTACTTAGTTTGGGATCTAGCCCAATTTGTTGGTCAAGCAAGAAGGAGGCTGCCATTGCTTTATCATTAGCAGAGGCTGAGTATAGAGGACCAGTCAATGCCACTATTCAGGCCATTTGGCTACAACATGTATTATCTGAGCTTCGGATCAGTGTCCATCGTCCAACTGTCTTCTGGTGTGATAATCAAAGTACGCTAAAGTTTTGCAGAGATCCAGTGTAGCGACAGCGCACCAAACACATCGAGATCCACAAGCGCTTCATTAGAGAACCCATTCATGATGGGATCATTGATCTTCAGTATTGTCCTAGTTCCAAGCAGACTGTTGATATCTTCACCAAGACTCTCACTGAGTAGAAGTTTCGATTCCTGTGAGATCGTCTCGGGGTGAAAGACATGACTGCCTAGCGGTGGTCTTTCTCTACTTTTGCATTATATTTTGAGGGGGGTTTTTCCTCCCACTGGGTTTTCCCTCTTTCCTCTTTTCATGCATTGTATATGGGTACCTAAAATGGCCATGTTGCCGAGACTCATTCATTTTGCATCACACTCACTTGAGTTATGCTTAAGGGGGGTGTTGGTGTACATGCACCTTAATTAGCTTTAGTTCAACTCTAGATATCGCATGCAATGTCCACTTGTCTTTAGCTAATTAACTCGAGTGCTTACATGTGGTGTGCACTTGGCTTTAGTTAGTTAACTCTATTGCTTGCATGTGGTGCATGTGCACATTAACAGAACATAAAGCACACTTAGCTTAAGTTAGCTTTAACTATCCATAGTTATTGCATGTACAGCTAAGCTTAACTGAGTTGCTTTTATCTATTGATTCTAAAACTAATATTGATGAACTAATTTCATTCTCAATCCTAATTGTTTTTCTTTTTCAACTTGGCAAGTTTGTGCAATTATTCTTCAACTAGATTCATATTTGTGCTCTAATAATTTTAGACTATACCCACACCAATAAATCCAATTACGAAACGAAAATCACCCATGATAGGATTACAATCCATGCAATCAACTTGTTAACACATCGAAAAAACACACTCCAAAACCATGACGGCTGAGTATTTATATTGAGTATTACGAAGTTACAAACACAAGAACAGGAACCCTCTAAGGAAGGTAACCAGAAATTGTGGGCACAACTTTTTGTAACTATTATCTCCATACATAATTATGAGCAAAGCATTGCATCGGGAGTCTTCGCGAAACTTTCGGTTAATCTTCAAACTTCTGTTCTGCATTCAGAGTTGGTCAACGGTAGAAAAGTAACCACGACAACTGACCGGTTGAAAATTTGTTAGAGTCCAAACGTTTTCAATGAGATTCCATACGTTAATTTCATATGTATTTTTACTCTCATCATCAAGTCTGAAAATCTACATTTAAAAGACTATAGATGAATTCATTATATTAAAACCGCTGCAATGTTTGGATTATGAAGATTTAACCATACAAATTTATGATTTTAATACATTAGTATTAAATTTAATGTAAAAAATATTAAAAAATGTATCATGAAATAGGCAATCCATGATTCCATATTTGATATTAATACCGTATTTAATCCCGCTACGGCTTGCAACAATCCATTGAGTCTCGACTTTGAATTGTCACGATAAAAGTGAATCGGTGGAATGCCACACATATTTTGATTTTCCACGTTCAAAGTTCTTCAAATCTATAATTGACTGGACGAAATGTGAGGGTGGAATTATCTAGGCTGTGATTTGATGTGTTAACTGGGCTCAACTGTTGCGTATCCCTAACGAGTGAAATAAGACTTGTGAATGTGAAAGGGATATTTCTTCCTCGTTTGAAAATTCCACAGGTTTATAATGCAACATCAAGTGTTAGCCACGCATTGTCTGGTCACGGACTGAGAAGCCGAGTACAGTCAAGAGCTTGCTGGCCAAGAAAGGACCGCCATAATTGTGGAAAGGAAAACACTTTCTCAATGAAATTGGCGTTTTCATACTAATCGAACGACTTGGAACAGTAAAAGTCGCATTGACTGCGAGGGTAATTTTCTCGGTTTGACACTGAAATATCGAGTAATTCAACTTTCACAAGGTACAACTTGACGTATATGATGAGTTAATCATTGTGGAGTTAATTTAATTCCACTGAATTACTTTGTGAGGCATTAACAAGACTATTAAATCGTGATAATAATAAAATATTTATATGACTTGTGATTTGATTGATTGATCGACTTCTTACATTGTATTTCAATTATTGAAAGCACCCAACGATAGTCTTGCATATAATATTTTTGTTCGTAGATAATGCCTAAGTAAATTGTTGGGATGTCACCCCCAGTTCATGTCAATTGATTGATAATAAAAAGATATAAATACTCAATAATATTTTAATATATTTTTATATTGTATTGATACAAAATATTTGAAAAAGTTTTTCTTTTTTTTTAAATTTCAAATCTACTAATAACAAGTGCAACTTGGTGTCATGCCATTGTTGATTTGTACACATGATTCATGTGTATTTAGTTTTTAGTTTATTTAGTTATAATGTTATTTGTGAAAAAGATGATGAATTTATAGATCAAGTTCATATATACAAGGAAATTTTATGATTAACTAATTTTCGAAAACAAAGATAAAATAAGTTCAAGTATTTTAAAACTAATTCCAAACTATTTCATTTCAATTTTTAATTTCAAAATATTAAATTTTGTTAGTGTAATTTTTTAGATTATATTTAATTAAAGAAAAACATGAACATTCAATAATATCATTATTTTTTAATTCAAGCTATTTTTATTGATACAGTTTTTTTTATTTTTTTTGCAAAAATTACTTCTACCTAGTTTTTGCAAAATGGCATTTTTATTTTTTATTTTTAATTATTTAAATAGGTAACAATAACAATATAGGAGTACTTTGTTTGCTTTTGTACTAATCAATGAACAAGAATAAACAATGGAAATGGGTTTTTTCTCATGTCTATGTGGCAATTTTAGCCAAGGTTTTGGTATGAGTTCCATTGTAAAAAGAATGTACATATGTTGTAATATTTGGAATAACATAAAAATAAATAAATTGAGTCCGAAGACATGGATTTTCGAGCTAGGAATGCAGAATTCGTGGTAAAGATGATATAGTCTGTTGTGCAAAGAAGAGACATGAGCTTGACGATATGCATTAAAGGATAAATGGTCCATGGGGTAAAGGAGATGGTTCCTGAAATTTAGTGGTATGAGGAAAATATTCAGGCCCATGTTTATTTGAGATAACGCAAAGAGAAAGTGGGAACAAAATTTATGGAATAACTGCAAGAACAATGATGCAGTAGTAATGGAGGGACATGGAAGTATGAATACTATTTCCAATTAATGTGTTATGCTGCATTGTCGTTGTAATTGATATGGATAAATATCAAGTGAAATCTGTGTTTTTTTTAATATATTGAATTGATATGGAAAAATAACACATTTTTTTGTGTTTGTCTTTGTACTCAACTTCTAGAAAAAAAATTCTCATAACTTCAACACAAAGGGGGGTTTTAAGACAATATTTAAGATAATTTTTGGATAAATTGTCTTAACTTGAGAAAAAATAAAACTTGTGTATTGTCTTAAATATTGTCTTTAAGTGGGTGTCTCAAATTAAATAGTCTTAAAATATTGTCTCTATAAAGACAATATATAACACAAGCATTTTTGTCTCTCCAGAGACAATTTTTTTTTTTTGGTCTCTCTAGAGACAATAGTTGGGATTAAAGACATATTGTATTTAAAGAGATAATGTATTTGATCCTAACTATTGTCATTCTAGAGACAATAAAAAATTACATTCAAAGATAATACAACAACACTTTTGTCTCTTTAGAGACAATATAAAATAATGAATATAGAAAAATATCTCACCATTGAAATAAACCAATAATAAAAGTATTTAATTAAAAATAAACAACAATATAATTGATTAATTCATTTTAAGATACAGTGTAATCAAACCATTGACCTCCTGGTTATAAAGCAGGTTATGTTAGTCCTTGAAATTGCATATATAGGCATTGATTTTAAACAAATGCTTATACATAATGGCGTAATATTTGTAAAATATAAAATCATGCAACCCATATTTTTAACATGATAAAAATAACTCAATGGATTTAGCTCAATGTCACACCCATGTAGCATAACTCACACAACAAGCTAATTAGCAATTGCACCAATAGGTGCAAAGGAACACTGATAGGAGGAATAGGGGAATGTGGAAAGAAAGTTGAAAAAAGAAAACCTTTTGATCGTTAAGCGTTAAGAACCGAGGTTGTCTTTTATTTTTTTTTCAAGACTAATTGCCCAATTAGTTTTAAAACTAATTCTATTTTTACAGTTAATGAATTTTTTTTTTTTTTAAATTCACAATAAAAATGGAAATAAAAATAATATCTATTAAAAACAAATTCGTTAAACAAAATAATAAAACAATTAAATTAAAGTAAAATATCAATAACTCAAAATTTTGAGTAATTTTATTTCATTTATAATTACAATACAATTTTGAATTAAATAGTTAAAATAAAAATGCATCCAAATTAAAATCACAACAACTGAAATTATATCAAAGTCATTCTCAAAAAACAAATGTAATAAAATCACTTTACAAAACAGTCACAAATCTCAATAAATTGAAAATGTTTCTTTTGAATGGAATGGTTGAAAACACAATAGCTAGATTTACATTAAAGTCAGGCCCAAAATAATAAAATAATAAAAACCCTTGCAACACAAATATGCCAATAACTTTGCAATTTCGAGAGATTTTAAATCTCGTAATTTTGGTGTATATTTTGCTAGATTATATATATATATATATATATACTAAATTCACCCCAGAAGAAGTGAACTCACCCACACCTACAGATCCAATATCCTCTAGGTGAGTTATTTGCATCTTTAACCCTCACAAATAGGTTTTTATTTGTGAATATGAATAAAATAAAATTAAAATTAAAATATGTGAACCAATCCAGAATTAAAAGAATCAAATCAATAGATACTAATCACATTTAAGAATCATAGTGCTCAAGCTTCTTTCCTCTCCAAAAATCTTAGTGGAATATATAAAAAAATAATTGAAATTAAGGAAAAATGGTGATGAATGGGTTCATGGGCAAACAACAAAATTTCAAGGCTATGTTACACCCCCCTCAAAACTGCTATCTAGATTATTGTAACATTATATGCCAATAATATTAATACCCACATTCAAATGGTGTGCATAGATTGATATTCATCCAAGTAGATGGCAAAGCCATATTTCTAGGTTGTTATACTTGTCTTTTTTAGCAGTTCGGCCATTTCTTCCTCTTTTTTAGTAAACGAGATCCATTAATAATTATTACAGGTATTTTATGATAATAAAACAACCGATTTCCTGAAAAAAGCAATACATCTTGTGGATAATTATATCAATTATAGGTTTGTCCACAATACCTGTTTTTTTCTCAATTCCTTGTTCTCTTCTTTGGGTTTTGTTACTTCAACTTCCAACTCAATAATATATGGTTGCAAACAAGGAAATTGTTTAAAGTATTAATATTCTTAGATAAAAATGTTGCAGCAAATACCAGTTTTGCCAAACTAAGGGTTATGTCAGAATGTTTTCCCAAACATAGTCGGGTCGTTAAAAAAGATACAATCGCCAGAAAACTGATATCAATTAGAAAAACACAACGGTTATGGAAAAATCCTTTCATAATGTTTCTCCAATAACAGTTTATCGAGCAGAACCGAAATTCTTACAAAATAAGAGAAACAGATTGCTATGCTTAGTTAAAATATCAAGGAAAATTTACTTACCTTAAGTTTAGAAGGGTTGACCATTGAGGACAAGTTGACAAGACTTATTCAAAACCAAGCACGTGAGGTATCTTAGCTTCATTACAAGGTTTGGAATAATGTTACCCTCCAACTTAGTTAAGACCTTTCAAACAAGCACACATCCAAAACCATCTTTCCTACAGCTTTGTTGCTTCCTTCTGGAGTGTCCAGGTGACTAGGAATACCATTAGGAGGGTTGGGATAATATTACCTTCTACCTCAAGTAAGACATAGATGATTGGGGAGGAAGACCCATCTCTCCTACAACTTTTTTACATCCTTTTTGGAGCACCTCGGGCCACCAGGACAATTATGAGAAAAATGAAAGGAAGACAAACCATGATATCAAACATTTGTAATCCACAAGCAAGGAACTCCCAACCCATAGTAAAAATATGAGGACCTAACAAGCACAGAGTGAACCATTAGTTTCGCGATATCAAAATAAAACAAAAAATAGGCATGTCACTTATGCATGCATTTCTTTAGAAATGGCTTATATTTACTCTTCAATCCTAATATCTTCCCTAATAATAGGTAGGTACCTTAAGCCAAATAACATATCTTAACATAGACTTATATGTAGTTAAAAGCACATTGTATAAACTGTAATGTTGGAGGCTTTTGATCGATCCATGAAATAAAAATATAAAACATTAAGGACATAATTACTCTTTCATGATCCTAAGATTAAAACAAATGACGCTTACTCACTCATGAACTTAAGATTAAAATAATTGACATAAACACTATTTTTACCCCTAATTTAGGTAAAGCACAAAATATCATTTTTTAGCAGAAAATTCAAAAAATTTGTGAAGAAAGACATAGTTCAGATTTCTATAGAAAATTCAGTGTCTCATTGAAATTAAAAATTTGATAGATGAAAACTATGCTTCTCATTTTTTACCAACATAGATACTCATTTGCAACGAATCATAGCATAACCTACAGTGTACACACAGTTCTTTAGTACCTGTCTCACAGGAAAAATTGTAAAATACATCATAGGAGAGCTTGCGTATGGACACAATTTCAAAAAATATAAACAATCACCAGGAACAAGCGTAGGATATTTTTTCGTGAACCAAAAATAATTCAGTATTGTGATTCCGGAAACTCCTCGTACATAACAAATAATAGAAAATAAGAAAATAAATATAATTCTTGACTTATCTTTTAGGAAATAATAAGGTTTATAATTGAGTTTGAGTTTGAGTTAGGTTTGTAATCTAATGAACTGAAAAAATCCAACAACAAGTTTGAAGGGCGGGTTATGGTACTAGAACCAACAATTTGTGCCAAGCCAGATCAGTTTCAAGATCAAAGACTGAATGAAGGCCTCACATAGATCAGGCCCATACTCTCTAAGTTGTATAGTAAGGTGAAATAGCTGGTACAAAAAATGATAGTTTTATATTAGTAATTTTGGATTACATGATTTGGTCTCATGTCAAGAAGTATACAAAAGAAGGTCTCAGACAATGGCAACATAATATTAACAGTGTGTACTCTTGAGCATGCATCTAGGGTAATGTTTATTGAGGGAAATGGGGCAATTTTAAGATGAAATTGGCAAGAATGTTGCTTGAAATACTTCATGCTAAATCATTGTTTAGAGACATGTCCACTCATTCATTTTACAATCCATACATATCATAAACATATAATGATCAAATTTTTTTATTGATCATTTGACCTAGAAACACGGTAGAAAGTGAAGCACTAGCTAAATGTCATAAAGGAAACTTTTAATATAATATTTTCCTACCCTCGACACAAAGGTTCAAGGCAGCAAAGCAAAAATCCCTAATATAGGCATGATGATCCTTTATTTTTGGTGTCTCATTTTGCACTAATGGTGAAGCAAATATATCATTTGAATTTGTTTCTTTAAATTGACAAAGAGGGTTGGCTGATGATGCCCCTAAGAGATTCAATTAAGGGTCGAATCTCAGGGCTCATGTAAGGGTAGGTACCCACTTATGTATTGTAGGGATAATGCCTGAGACAAAATTCTACTCACTTAGAAGTATGCAATTTTTACTTCCTATTTATCAAAAAATAGGAGGGATTTATGTCTCTATGCATAATTTTGTGATGGTGTAGATATCTCAAGCCCTCCAAGACCCGCCTCGCCACATTCAACAGGAACCTCTCAGACATCATATTGGATTTCCTCTGCTCCAACAACCCTTCTTCCATGTAATCCAAAATTAAGTAAGTTTCTCCCCCCTTCTCAAAAATATGGTAGCATTTCACTATATATGGGGATTCTGTCTTCTTCAAGATTTCCATCTCTCAAATTATCTGTCGCCTCATGGTTTTTTGTGATTTCCATGAATGACCTTCAGGGCTTAAAGGGCAGAAGTCTTTTTCTTTCTGACCCGATACACAGTTTCCCCTACTTCCATGGTCGAGAATCTGAATTCACTCCATGTGAGATATGACACATCTCTGGAACTAGTTGCACTCTGTGGAGGCAGAGGAAGTCGATAAAGTTGAGTTTTTTGTCGTGGAGGGATGGGGATATTCAGCCACGGACCCAAAATTTCATTCATTCAATTAATTAATGAATGCTTATGGTTGGATCTAACTGATGAGACTCTTAGAATCACAAGGTGAAATAAGAGGCAAAAGGGCCCAAAGCATAATCGCCCCAGCTTGGTCCATATGAATTAGAACTCCATATTTAAAATTTTTATCTATGGCCAATTTGACAACATTATCCCCATATTCTCTGTACTCTTCCTTCCCCTTCATCTTCTAAATCCTGACTGTTGGGGTTGAATAGGATGTCTTAGCCTCATTAGGACTCAAAAGCTCACCATTCAAGAACAATGTATGTTTTATCGCATATTCTTCACAAAACTTCGATCCAATAATCCAGATTCTAGGGGAGACATATCTGGTCTAGAAAACAATCCCTTCTCAAGTACTGTGGGAGCTGGGAGCTGAAAGTATCATTGTAGGCAGCTCTTCCAAGGCATTGGGAGGAGTTAAGAGGTGTGGAGAGGAACGATGTCTAAGAAACACATTGAAACCCCAAAACTAGAAACGAGCAGGAAACTTACAAAGGAAAGGCCAAGCGATCAAGGTCTACGTGTCAAATTTTAATTTTCTAAAGGAGGACGAAAATAACACTGCAATTTTCCGAGGTGAAAAATGTATTCTCACCTGCATCCTGCAGAGAAAATGCCTCTCGATGTAATAATACACAATGATTTACAAACTATTTAATGTAGTTATAGAAAAAAAGTAACTAGAATTATCACAAGTCTTTAATATATTTCCACAACTATTGAATGGTTTATGTTTAACATGTTTCCACTCTTCATATATTCCAGCAATATGAATTTTTTCAAGGATTTTTTCACATCAACTAAAGATAAGGTAAAGATAAATCGACATAGCCATCCTCCTATCCATCACTAAACATTTTACAGCACTTTAGATAATCCAAAATAATTTTCATTACCTGTTAGTAACGATAAAAAATGAGAGTCAACAATATCCTCATATTTAACTTGCACCTTAGAAGAGAAGCTTAGTGCACAACCAACATCTGCTCGGTCATTCAATGTAACCAATGCTAATAGCCTATTATGCAATTACACTTCCAAATAAGTCATGTGTAGCTTTGAAAGCTTGATTTAATCCTACTACATGGGAGTTAAAAGAGTATGGTATAGTTTGTTTTACCACATATCCAAATTACACCCCGAAACCACAAAGGTTGAAGTCCCAATTAAAAGGAAAAGTGATCAAGTTGCCTTGAATTGACCTTCAAGAGTTGCAACAAGGTCCAACTCACAACAATTTTGGGGTAAATTTGGGTCCTCTTCTCCCAAAAGTCTCTTTGTTGGAACTTGATGAAAAAATATAAGAAGCTCCTTCGTGGGAACCAAATTAACTGCATGCTTCCTCTGATATATATACTTGAAACCATAAATCCTAATAAGGGGAACCACACTCACTCCAACCTCTTCCACAAGTCATTTGTAATTTCTACCATTTCATCCTTACATTTAACTTCTAGAGGAGTATCTTCATTTCAGGCAGAATTCCACTCTCTGTACAGGGCCCAAACATCACCCTTTTCAGGAAATATCCTAATATTTCCTTTAGGAATTTTCTCAAATACAACAATATGAGAAAAAATATTTAGCCGCAATCTATCAACTTCTTTGGTTCTCTTTCTCGCTTCTCTAGATGTTTCTGGTTGAGTGGGTGTCTCCACTTGACCTCCTCTTTGCTCCTCCATTTGTGGCTTTTCCACAAATTCTTGAAGCACATCCAGAGGCTCCTCCTTTGGATCTAGAAGCTCTTACTTTGGTGGTATACTCATCTCTCATTCGAGAGAGCATATTATAGCCTTCTCCTCATTAAACTTGACATTTTTCCTCACAACTTTCATCCTTAGTGAAGGTATATACACCGATAATTGTGTGGAGTTTCGGTGTATCCTACAAAAGCTCCCAACTCTACTGTGGGGTCAAATTTTGTCCTCGAATCCTTGGAGACATGGAAAAAAACTAAAGCTCTAAAAATTCTGAAATGAGACATGTCAGGATTTCTCCTAGAGAAATCTTCCTTCGGTGTGATCATACAAAGTATTCTACGAGGAATATAGTTATGGAAGTAGACTACTACGTTACATGTTTTTTCCCATAGATACAATTGAAACCCATTATAAAAAAAAAAAATTAATAATCTGAAGGTTTTAAATGTATTTAAGCTTTAAACTTATAGATAAATTTACAATATTATAGTTGTTTATTTACTTTTAATTTGTTAATTGATATTTCACATAAATGTTTTATATGTAATAACAAATATTTTAAATTTTAATTCTAACTATTAAATACATTAAAAAAGGAAATTCATTATATATATATATATATATATATATATATATATATAATCAATTGTAAATGTACAAACCATATAATCCATTTTAACTCCTAATTTTGTTAGAATGTCATGCTAAGTATTATGAATATAATAATATCCATAATTTTATATAGTTGCACACTTTTCTTTTTGGTCTATCCAAAACCTCTTGGACTATATAGCGGTAATTTTATTTGTATTTATTACATTTAATTATTGAAAATATTTTAGATAATTAAAATATAAATATTTAGATATATAAAAGTTTTTAATAGTATATATATGCATATTACTATGTTTATATACATTAATTAAATGTTTGATATTATGTTAATTGGTAATAATACTATATGTTAATTGATTAAAAATAAGTGGATAAGAGGTATATGGTTACTATATCTAGAGTTCAATAGTTAAATTGTGTGTGAAGTCTATGGTTGCTATAGTCTCCCTTCTATCTTTGGATGTTTTGCTTCATATCTTAAGTTATCATAGTTTGGTTATTGTATGTGCCAAGATACATGGTCTTTTGAGATTCTAGATAAAGGGTTAGTTATCCTTAGTGTAACCCCTCCAGTGACAAAGATAGACAAATTTTAAGTTGTCATCATTAGGTGTTATAGAGAATTTTAGCTTACAAGAAAAGAGTTTCCCAAAACAAAGAGGAGAGGTGGAAGAAGAAAATGAGTTTCCTAAGAATAACCTTCCTCCTTTACTCATCCCACTCATCATTCTTCATAGGAAGAGAAACACTATCATAACTAGTGTTCTATGGAAACATAAGGACACATGGAAGAATTGGGAGCACGAAATATATGTGCATATACAAAAGATACACATATATGCATATATGAACAACTTCTGTATATTCGTATACAAAAGAGCACAACTTCCATATATTCGTATATGCACGAAATATATGTGCATATACAAAAGATACACATATATGCTTAAAATTTTGAATTTGAGTAACGAGTAAGTTTTATTTGGAGTTTGAATTAAATGAATCATTTTTTCAATGTTTTTAGATAGTAATGACAAACTTATGATAAAAGTTAAACATCAACTACCTATACTATGCAATGCAATGGACTAATCATACTTAAGATGCAAATTAATCTATACACTATAGATTAAAATTTGAACTCGAAAAAACGAGTACGAAAAAATGGGTACGTTTCATTTGAAGTTTGAATTAAATGAATCATTTTTTCAATGTTTTAAGATAGGAATGACAAACTTATAATAAAAGTTAAAATTTTATTTAATATTAATTTTTAGATTAATAATGTGATTATTTTAATGTAAATATTAATGTTTTTAATATAAAAATAAATTCAAATACTCTTTAAAATATGAGTATATATTTATATTTATAATTTCATCTATTTAAAATGAGTTGCCTTTAAATTTAAACAATTTATAACCATTTTAAATTATTTTTAAATTATTGTGAAATTTGTTAGTTACTAGATCCTTCAATACCCAACCATGCAAGTCAAGTTGTAATAGTTTATTTTCACTCCATAATAGTTTATTTTCATTCCATAATGATTAAATTATTTTTTTAAGTTTAAAAATATCTTATGAGTTTTTTTTGATGAGATGCTATAAGTTTTAGTTATGGTTTTTTATTTTTTAAAAATATTATATTGTTGTTTACTAGTTTCCAAAATTATTATAAGTCTTATTCTTACCAAATTTGTTGGCTAGTAAGTAGCTATAAAAAATATTACACATTTCCAAATGGAGTTGGAAATATAGAAATGGAAAGGAACACTGAACCAGAAAACTATGAAGATCTATATACAACAAAGAGCTATTATGAATCCGAGGAAGTGACGAGAGCAAGATTCCTTGGGAGTGCACGAGGGGGTGGCATAGGCTGGAATTCACAATCTACATGGTTTTCCATATGGGCCAAGTAGCCTTCCAAATGATCTAGATGTTCCTGCATGCACTATTTTCTCCTTTGCAGACAAGCCAATGTATATTTCATATTCCATTGGTTCCTTTGAAGGCCATTCATGAATGAAATAATCTCGTTGCATCCTCATGTTTGTCTCTAATAAGTTGTTTTAACAGAATTCTAAGTTTTCTATATTGATAATCATTGTTTTCCAGAATTAAAGCATGCTTCTGGGAGCTAGGTGTGTGGACTAGATGAGGAACCACTTCCTCTCCTTTGGTTAGATAATCTAGGTGGTAGCTACTTGAATGACCTCTCTCGCCAACCCCCTGTAAAACTTTGCCATGCTGGTGTGACATAATGTATTTCTTTATGGTGTAGGTAAGTTATGGCTTGGGGTGGTCATTGACAAACTCTGTGGAGAAAGCCTCCCATGTCGACCAAAACTTGACTCTTCTCAACAAATATAGAATACCCAAAATTTCACTAGAATGTCATGAACCATAGTCCCACAAAAGGTGAGAGAATTGGAAACTCCTAGACCACAGGTGAGAAAACCCCAATACTCACAAAGTCCCTACTCTAAGAAAAGAAGAAGATCGAAAAACGAATTGAGGGCTAGCCATAAGTCCTATGGTCTGAAAATCCTTGCTCAGGATAGACTACCAAAACGAAAGAGAAAATAGGGGGTAACACACACAAAGTGGCAACATGCATAAAACATAATGACCATAAACCCCAAGGCACCCAATGCATCCAGAAAGGGGAAAAAATTCACAATTAAACTAGCTAAAATCCACAATTAAGAATGGAAGCCAAACCAGGTCTATGTATTGAGTTACCTTATACACGATCAAAGAAATAAGAAATGGGCTCAACTGTATGTTCTCTACCCAAATATAATCCACTGGTCCTGTTCCTTTTGCACCCGACTGTTGTTCATGGTTCAAGAAGTCCCTTATTCTTGGGTCCTAAATTACACGCTCCTATGCCTTTCCTCTTCCAATTTTCTTGAGAGCACACCCCTGAGAAAAATATTGTCTTACTAACCCATTAACCACTAGGCATACAGGGCCATAAGAGTGCCAACCCTACCATCTTTTGCATTCCCAACCTCCAACATCGACAATTAGTTGCAGAAAAATGTTAAAAACAGACATTCTATAAATCTATGAATTATATGGCTCTCCAGGTGAGATACTTGGAGAGTGTACAAACACTCCATACAAGCACTGACTATTGAGTCAGATGAGCCTCAAACATATAGGCTTTCACACTAACGGGATGGTTTCAACCACTCCCTAGATATTAGGATTTGAGATCTAATCTTAGAGTCTCAATCCTATCCTCATCACAACAAATATCTAAGTTTAACTTTCTCCATTAATTCCAACACTCCCCCTTAATGGTGAAAGGGTACTAAAAAATAATATATGCCTGCTAGTCTAATCTCAGCTAGGCTTACAATAAAAAACATGAAAAACTTGGTAACGGAGGTTTTCATTTTGGTCCTTTTGCTTGCGAATCCATACTTGTTCATTCTTAGAAGAGGCTTCATCTTCACTTTCCTCGCCATGAGGTAGTGATAGATATTCAACTCATTTCTTCCCCACTGACGGAATTCTTGAACTCTTATCCTCACCCTTCTCAAAATTATGACAAGCTTAATAGAATGTCTGTTTTTAACATGGTATCGGAGCTTTAGGTCGAAGCTGAGTGAACCTGTGCTATGTAGAGATGTGAGTGCGTGGGTTATCATAAGCTAGTCTAATCTGTGTCGGATATAGTGGTGTGAGGGAGATCTAGTGCGCCTTCCAGTTTTGTGAGCTGTTATGTTTATGACAACCGATTAGCAGAAGAGTGGAGCCTGCATGTGTGATCTGCGCAGCGGAAGTAGTGATGCTTCAAATGCCACCAAATTTTTTAATTTTTCCGACAACTCGAATTTCCATTTAAACGAAAGAGGGCACATCCTAGAGGTGATGTAATACGGCATCATCCCTATTGTTTCTAGCAATCAATATCTAATTTGAATTGATGAAGAAGAGAGCGAGTCGCTTGATGAAGTAGACATTTCATCCGGTGCTTTGTTTTGGAAGGCTCTCTCCTCTCTAAATGATCCCCCCCTTCCATTTCTAGCGGAATTGCATTAGTGAGCATGGAACAAAACGTGAGACCCTGCCCTGTTCGATGTGTCCCTGTGAGGGCCGAGAGTCTATGACGTTTATTTGTTGGAATACACGTGGTGGATAATTGGTGCGGTGAGCATGGCTCCCCACATTCGATTTTTCATAAGAGCTAGAGATGTCGTAGAGGAGGGGAGCGTGGGCCCTGTGTTATTGGACCAACCAATATCCATCGTGGTTGGCAAGTTGCAAGTAGAAGCTGTAAGCTGTGAACGCGTTGAACGCTGTAGTATTTTATTATTGGGTCTTGGTGGACCGGAATATGGAAATTTTTTTATTATTAAAAGTACATAGTGGGGCTTCTTGGTTCAGAATAAATTTTGTGATTCCCTCCAGTGCATTGCTTGAATTTGAACCCAAAATTTTCTAAGTCTACCGCACGAGGAATATCGATGACGTTTTTCAGCTTGTTGAGAGATTGTTTGGGGATGAGAGTGATGCTCATCATAAGAGCCAAGGGCACTGAGACCTACGTGGCATAGAAGCTACAATATGCACTACACTACAAGGTTCTACAGTTGAAGAGCTTCCAAAGGGAGAAGTTTCCCGCCTTCATGGTAACCGGATTGTTGGAGCTCGTTAGAGGATTGAGTGGAGTCGAAAAGAAATCTGGAAGCAAGACAAAGCTGGAATTTTCCAATATGGCTGCACTTTTAGACATATTTGGTCTTGATGATATTTTATTCATGAGGCTTGGTGGTTTTATTAATGACCATGATTACTGAGAGATACTGTATGTTTTGCAAAAGCATGAGATTGAAGACTCACGAGTTGCTCCTCAGGAAGGATGTAAAGAGGAACATATGGTTGAATATCAAGAAGACCGAGTAGTCATTCTTGAGGAAGGAAGTAAAGAGGAACATATTGTTGAAGATCAATTGGACGAGCCACATGAAGCTGATTGCAAAGGCTTGGCAGAAGAAGCCAAATATGGAGAGAATTCAAATAATGATGATCTCATGAATATTTCTATGTGTGCAGACGTTAGCAACAACAACAAGGAAATAGCAACAAAGTTTGAAGAGGAAATAAAGTTTCATGAAGCATGGCTTCAAACACCATGTATTTATGAATTCAACACATAAGTTGAATCCATAAATGTTGAAGAGAGCATTGCTGAAGTTCACATGCGTGACACCAGAAATAATGAGAGAAAACATTCTTCTATTAAGCTTGCCATAATTTTGAGAAGGGTGAGAATAAGAGTTCAAGGATTCCGTCATTGGGGAAGAAATGAGTTGAAGATCTGTCACTACCTCATGGCAAGGAAAGTGAAGATGAAGCCTCATCTCAGAATGAAAAAGTATGGATTCACAAGCAAAAGGACCACAATGAAAACCTCTGTTACCAATTTTTTCATGTTTTTTTATTGTAATCTTAGCCAAGGCTAGACTAACAGGTGTATGTTATTTTTCAGTACCCTTTCTCCATTAAGGGGGGCTGTTGGAATTAATGGAGAAACCTAAACTTAGATATTTGTTGTGATGAGGATAAGATTGAGACACTAAGATTAGATCTCAAATCCTAATATCTAGGGAGTGGTTGAAACCATCCCATTAGTGTGAAAGCCTATATGTTTGAGGCTCATTTGACTCAATAGTTAGTGCTTGTATGGAGTGTTTGTACACTCTCTAGGTATCTCACCTGGAGAGCCATATAATTCATAGATTAACCCTCGTAAAGGTGTAGTCGGAAAGTTGGATTCCTGAGTTCGACTCCTAAACTGCTAAATCAAGGACCCCCCGAAATAAATTATCGGACAACATCCCAAGTTGTCGCATAACCTCATTAGAAGACCACTCCCACGTCTTCAACAAATGAGGGATCCTTCCCTAGATCCGCAACTACCATACTATCTGCACAGCTATCCATATTGAGCCTTACTTCCACTCTATCTCTTAAATAGTGGTTTCAGGCACATCATTGAATTGCTAGTCATTCTATGGATGAGCTCCCATCTACCGAGATACATGGGTGCTAACCACTGTAATGACCAGTTATCTAGGGAAGCCGTCTAGATACAGAATGTATCCAGAATTAGTTTTTCAAAATGACCTCCTTATCTGATTTGAAATTCATCATCACTTAATTTACAAACAAATTATAATACTAATATTTAGCTACTAGACACTATTATACCAGCAATTTACTTCTCACAGCACTCAACTTTATGTCAGCGTCACGTCCAGCTGATCATCACCATTGCTGGACCACTACAGCTCCACATGGGTAGACGTCCCACACTCCAGCGCAAATAGCCAATAGAGATTTGTTTAAATCTAGTCAACTGTCATAATCCAAATCCATGAACTACAAATATATTTTGAAATCACTGTGTGAAAATTGCTCCTACAACACGGATGCGATGACACGGGTTTTATTCTCATATCGAAGGAAGAAACATTGGAGAGAAATGTAGGTCTTCTGTGAGGATGTAACCAAATGCTTTTTCCAGTCCTGTTGTGAAATGTTAGCCTGGGATTGTAGAACGTCGTTTATTTCCTCATACGAATATGTAGCGAATCAGCTTCTCTGTGCAATGGCCTTTAAGAAAACTAATTGCAGTTGCTTACTGAAAATGGACCTCAACAATTCAATGAACTCACTTTACCTTAACGGTGAATGGAATTGAATTCGCATCATAGATTCATTGCAGTGCCACTAAGTTACCGAGGATGATTACTGATTACTCCTTACCTATGCCCAATATCATCAAAGCAAGGTCGTTTTCTTCACATTGTTCAGAGTTTCACGTTGTGCTGAGTTCCATTGAGATGGTTGTGTGCTTATCATCAAGTAAGCATTTAATTTGAACGCTTTCTAGTGGACACCATCAAACACACACTGCAAAAAATCTATTACACTTGCATAAAAAATATTTTACTATCTTTCACAATCCCAGTACGAGCCTGAAGCTCTGATACCATGATAAAACTAACTAAAAGCACTCATATATTCCACACAAAGGTGTATGCGTCAACACACACACAAATTACATTAGGATTACTCTAATATATAGAGTTTCTCAGATCTAACTTATTCCTAAGTTAGAAAGAGAGGTTGAGAGAATTTCTCAACCATAACAAACTAACATCACAAATATAAGATGTAAGCATTAATTCCAACAAAAAAAACACCCAACTTCTCACCGCTCCCATATTCTATACGACTCAATATTGCATGAATTTTTCATAACGGGTATAGCACACCACCTGTCACGCCCCTACACCTCGGGTGTCTTCCAACCACGCTTGTAGGCAGGTGCGGCACTGCCGTACTTTTTCTTTTTCCAAATACTTAAGTACCCAGACTACGCCTTTATCAACATTCATTAGTTATTATACAAATGTTCTTTCAATTATGCGGAATAAAACATAAACATAAATATCCAATCCACAAGTATGCCCATACATACAAGGGAGGGGCAACTCCCTATTAAAATGAGTCCGCCCAGATAATATGTTTCATAAAAATACAAGTGTACAATATCCAATCCAGCAGAAGCCACTCCTGCTCCTTGGCAGGGCTATTTGCCTCTTGGCCAAGCTCTAAGGCTTGCCAATCCTCAAACTATCCAACAACAGTCATTTACAATTATCAAAGTTAACCTGCGGAAGTGCTGCCCAAAACTGGCCAAGTGCTGGTCACCCGGGTCACTCAACCGTTGCTCCAAATCAGTGCAGAGCGTTTCTTGAGCTGTCCGTGTGTCCAATCTGTCTCCCAACTATATGGTTGGATGCGGCCCGACAATACGCACGTTTTGCAATTTACGGAACCCAAATCCGACTCCCAACGCTCCCGGAATTGCGTTTTTGCTGTCGCCCAGTTCTGTTCCTCGGCGCCCAGTCCGACCCGACTTGACTCGCCCGTCGTTCAGCTACGCCCGATCCGACCCGACCCGACCTGCGGTGCGGCCTGCGGTGCGACGTGCCTGACTACAACCCAACTCGACCAACGCTCCGTTTATCGTCGTTTCTTCGCCCAACGAGTTATTGGAAACTCGTTGTTGTACCCTTGACTGTTCTTTGTGTTGTGCTTGCATTCTTGGTTCTTGCCTCAACTCTCCAACACGTCCACCAATATATATGCACGCTAAGTAGAGTGTGGGTTGCTCGGTCGACCCGAGCCGACCCATCGTTTGGTCATCCGCCCACGAAGTGTTGCGTCGGCCGCGCCCAATACGTCGGCTGACCCACCGACTCGCCCGTCGGCTTGGCTCGCCCAAGGTGCACCCCTTGGTGGTATAAACATGTCTTTTCCAACGCCGTGTTGGTCATGTGTGACGCGCCTCTCCTCCAACTTTCCCTCGTGATGTGCCTCCGCTACACACGCACCCGTGCCTCTCTGGTGTGCCCGTTTCGTTGCATGGCGCCTGAACTCGTCCAAACGCCCGGCGAGCACGCCCGTTCCACCGAACGCGCCCATGAAGTCTTGGGGCCTTACATCCTCCTCCACTTCAAAGCATTGTCATCCCTTGACAACATCATTCCATCGTCGCACGATCCATCGTCACAACGCCGTGTGTGAAATATCGTCGTAACTGCCATCGAAGTGTCACTGCACGAACTATCGTTACACCCATGTGCACGGTATCGTCGCAAAGTGTTGATGAATCCAACATCTTCCAAATGTGTTCATGTTTCCAACTCTGCTATAAAGATATGAATAGCATCCAGATGTGAACACTCTTGATCTGCTACATGCCTCGGTCATGTCTTCAGTTCTGCAAGAAATCATGTGCTGGATCCCCCTGTGTTGGTGATAAGCTGGGTAGCTAGTCCAACCGAACATCTCCTCCACAAGAACATATGTTCCTCCCATCATCACGACTGCCAAAACATCCTGCTATCAAGTGCCCATCTCGCTCCATGGCCTGCTCATAAGTTAGAGGTCATCATTACCCTGAGCAGATGACAATGAGCCTCGTCCTCCATGTATAGTCTAGAAGGTGGAGGAAGTGGAGGCCAAAGGCTCTCCCTCCTCATTTATCAACTCCAGCCATCTGTCTGGGTCTTCCCCTTCCAACCTCAACATGTATGCTTCCCGGATTTCTCCCTGAATCCGTGGGTCTGCATCTCCCTTTGGTTCCATTGTCTCAAGTCTTCTTGTTATATCCAAGAGACTATTGGACAATGCCATGATTTCCTGTGCTTGCTCCTGAAGTCTGCCTTCCTTGAGGACTAATCTTCCTTGGAGTTCATCATGTCGTTTTGTGTCTTCCACACTCATAATTGTTAGTTTACAATGGGTTGTGTCTCCTCCTCCTATGGTTGGTATACCAATAGGATGGTCAGTCTCCCCATCATAAATGTACAAATTCCTCATGTGAGGAACCACCATAACTTCGAATTCTTTGAAGAATTCCATGCCTAACACAGCCTCATAATCATCCATTCTTACAATCATGAAGTCAACATCCCCATGCCAACTCCCTATTTCGATTGGTGTCTTTTCTGCAACTCCAATCACATAATCTGGTGGTGAGTTCACTGCCTTTAATTTAGCTTGGATTGGTTTGAACCTCAATCCAAATTTCCTAGTGGTGTCTTCTCCAATGAAGTTATGCGTAGCACAACAATCCACCATGGTTAATAGTGTGCCCTGCGCAATCTTCATGTTCACAAACTCAAGGTTGTTTCTTTCAGGGTCCCTTCTTGGGATAGCTTCATAAGCTGCTGCTGCACTTAAGATCTGCATGGTCCCAACTGAAGGTTCCTTCTTCTTTTCTGCTTGTACTGCGGCTGCCAATTTCAGTCTTGAAGGACAATTCTTCACCGTATGTTCCTCAGCACAAATCCAGCACTTCAAGGGCTTCTTAGTCTTCAACTTTTCTTGTGCATTGTTAGACTTAGTAGCTTCCTTCTTTGGTGTATCAACCTTTTTCTCAAAAGGCTTCTTCTTTCCTCCTCCAGATCCTCCATCACTGTGTTCAATGAGTTTATCCACTATAGCAAAGGCTTCCTCCAATGTCTTGGGTGCTTTCCTTTTCACCTCATCCCGAGCCCAAGGTTTCAACCCAATAGTAAAGTTGAATAGCTTGTCACGCTTAGCCATATCAGGTAGCTCTAGGATAGCACTCTGATATTCACTTTGATACTGCTGGAGAGTTCCTTCTTGTTTGATGTATTTGATAATCGATCTTGCATCCCAGGTTTCATCTTGTGGACTGAAGTAAATCTGCAAAGCCTCTTTTAGCTCCAACCAAGTTGTGATTTCAGATCCAACACCTTGTGCTATCTGATCAAGTTTCCTTCTCCACCACATCTTAGCATCTCCTGTAAGGAATTGTGCCACAATCTTCACCTTAGCATCCTCATTAGGAATGTTTAATCGGTCCAAGTATTGTTCCATATCCCATAAGAAGTTTCCAAGAGTTTTTGCATTCCTTGCTCCATCATATGAATCTGGTTCTTTCGCCTTAATGGGGACAGATCCCCCAGATGATCCTTGCCCCACGGCCCTCTTCATCAAGACCATATCGCATTCCAACTCCATGATCTTTGTAAGAGCTTTGGAAATCTCATCCGCAAGTCGATCATTGGATTAGCCCATGTCTTCCATCTTCTTCAAAGCTTCACCAAGCTGCCATTCTGTGTACACGGAATGCGTTGACACTGTGTCAAGCTCAGCTTTCAACTTTGTTACTTCATCCATTAAAATCATGCCTCTTTTTCGAAGTTCTTCATGTTCTTCTCTAAGGTTCATGAACTCCTTTTCGTGCTTCTCCATGTTCTCCACAATATTCTCAACCAAGTCTTCTTGAGAGAGTACTTGGGTCTCCTCAATGACTTGAGGTACTTCCACAGTATCCTCCATTTTCCTTGCTTGAGAACGAGCCAAGACCATGTGCAAACCCTTTTAAGATAGAATCAGCTTCAACAGCGTCTGCAACCCTGCAACTTTGTCCAGCTCTGATACCAACTGTCATGCCCCTACACCTCAAGTGTCTTCCAACCACGCTTGTAGGCAGGTGCAGAACTGCCGTACTTTTTCTTTTTCCAAATACTTAAGTACCCAGACTACGCCTTTAGCAACATTCGTTAGTTATTATACAAATGTTCTTTCAATTATGTGGAATAAAACATAAAAATCAATATCCAATCCACAAGTATGCCCATACAGATAAGGGAGGGGCAACTCCCTGTTAAAATGAGTCCACCCAGATAATATGTTTCATAAAAATACAAGTGTACAATATCCAATCCAGCAGAAGCCACTCCTGCTCCTTGGTAGGGATATTTGCCTCTTGGCCAAGCTCTAAAGCTTGCCAATCCTCAAACTAGCCAACAACAGTCATTTTCAATTATCAAAGTTAACCTGCGGAAGTGCTGCCCAAAACTGCCCAAGTGCTGGTCACCCGGGTCACTCAACCGTTGCTCCAAATCAGTGCAGAGAGTTTCTTGAGCTCTCTCTGTGTCCAATCCATCTCCCAACTATATGGTTGGATGCGTCCCGACAATACGCACGTTCTACAATTTCCGGCACCCAAATCCGACTCCCGACGCTCCCGGAATCGCGTTTTTACTGTCGCCCAGTTCCGTTCCTCGGTGCCCAGTCCGACCCGACTCGACCCACCCGTCGTTCAACTGCGCCCGACCCGACCCGACCCGACCTGCGGTGCGGCGTGCCCGACTACGACCCGACTCGAACAACGCTATGTTTGTCGTCGTTTCTTCGCCCAACGAGTTATTGGCAACTCGTTGTTGTACCCTTGACTGTTCTTTGTGTTGTGCTTGCGTTCTTGGTTCTTGCCTCCACTCTCCAACACGTCCACCAATATATATGCACGCTAAGTGGAGTGTGGGTCGCTCGGTCGACCCGAGCCGACCCATCGTTTGGTCATCCGCCCACGAAGTGTTGCGTCGGTCGCGCCCAATATGTCGGTCGACCCACCGACTCACCCGTCGGCTTAGCTCGCCCAAGGTGCGCCCCTTGGTGGTATAAACACGTCTTTTCCAACGCCGTGTTGGTCATGTGCGACGCGCCTCTCCTCCAACTCGCCCTCGTGACGTGCCTCCGCTACACACGCGCCCGTGCCTCTTCGGTGTGCCCGTTTTGTTGCACGGCGCCCGAACTCGTCCAAACGCCCGACGAGCGCGCCCGTTCCACCGAATGCGCCCATGAAGTCTTGGGGCCTTACACCACCCTTTCTTTATAAAATTTGGGAGTTGGCGCCCCATCCTCCCCGTGTGACCCTCCCGTGAGCACACCATGTCCATGTTCGTCCAACCCATCTAGGTGATATGTTATAAGTTTAAATAAATAAATAAAATTTTTTATTTAATTGATTTAGTATATAAATTTTTAAGAAATCAATTTAACTTATTCACATTCATTTTAATAAAATAAAGTTAATTCCACTTAAAACATAAATATATATTTACCAAAATATTAATGTTTTCAAACTTAAATAACATATAATTCTTATATATATTTTAGATTAAAAACAAAATCTATAGGGAATATCTTGAATTATTACAATTTTTTATAAAATAAGTATGAGATAAGAAATTTAGAAATGTAATTTTTCAAAATTATTAGAATTTAGTAAAAAAATTTAGAGTTTTCCTTTATTCGAAATTTTGGATAAATTTTATATTTAGGTTGATTCATAATTTTCAAATTTGTATAATTTAGGTTGATTTATAATTATGAAAAAAAACTATTGTAATTGTTTCATTATTAGCTAACTTTGGATCATGGTAGAATTATTATTATGTTTTTTTTTAGATTTTTGCCATATTTATGAATTGCAAGATTAGTTTACTTCTTTAATATGAAATAGTGTTAAAATACTTTTTGGTGTTTATTTAAGGAGTGGGAGAGTAAGTAAACAATTTCAACCTTTTTATCATTTAAATTCTTCATAATGAATGGATACTTTGAATAAGGAACTTTTCCATTCAAGATTTAGGTCATTTTAAGAGAATCATTATGATAAAAAATTTCAAACTGTGAGTGTATCATGGCATGAATTTTCCTCAAAAACAGGCTCACTATAAAGGTTGAGGTTTTACATTTTTTTAATCATATTTTTTTAATTGATTCTATGTCGAAATCTATTAGAATTTGTTGGAAATTTATAGTTCCTCTTAATTAATGGGAAATTTGACCAAGAAAATTTTTTCTTAAGGATTTTAACTCATTTTTTAAAGAATTAATCATCAAAGAAAATTTTGAAAAAAAATGGATTAAAAAATAGCTTTACTAAAAAAATAAAAAAAAATAAAAAATCACCCTAAAGGTTGAGTTTATATGCTCTCTAACTCACTCTTCTTAATTAAATATATATAAAGAAATTTCTAATATCATAATTTTAATGTAACAATTTATCATATTAATATCAATCATATAAACGTGGAGTATACCAAACGTTGTTTCATCAAATCACTTAACTAAATCACATATGAAATTTCCTCCTTATCCTTGATATCTTTCTCTCAAGGAAAGAAGATGGTTCCATTTTTCACCAATTTTTTCGCAAGAAGACTCACATAGAACAATACCTTCATGCTGGGTCCCATCATTTTCTTGCACATAAATTTGGTGTCCTGTGTACTCTTGCGACTCATGCTCTTAGAATCTCTGACGACAACTCCTTGGAATCAGAGAAATCCCATCTTCTTGACGTCTTTGAAAATAATAGTTATGGTAGATCTCAAGGTCTTAAAGCCTTTTGGAAGGCATATAAAGAGTTGAGTGGAAAATCTACTCGGGTGGATCCTATTTGCAAGGTCCATCTCCCATTTATCCAGGGGACAACGAACAAAATTGCCCATGTCCTTAGGAGAAATAATATCTCTGCTTCTTTCAAACCTATTTTCACTATTAGAAATTCCCTTGGATCTGTTAAGGACCCTATCGACCCTAAGGACATGAAAGGAGTTTACATGATTCCTTGTTCTTGTGGAACTCCCTATATTGGAGAAACAGGTTGTTCCATTAGGCAGAAAATCCAGGAGCATGCTGCGGATATTAGACACAATCGGTTTCATACCTCAGCTCTTGCGGAACATGTGGAAAAATCCTGCCATCATGTTTGTATTGAAGATTCCAAAGTCGTTGCCAAGGTAGATCACTTCCACCATAGGACATTAAGGGAGGCGATTGAAATTGAGCGACATGCTAAGAATCTCAACCGTGATGATGATTCAAAATTAAGTAAGAGTTGGACCCTAGCTCTTGCGAGGTAATTTTGTTTGTTTTTATTTATGTTTTAGTTTTATTTATTTATTTATTATTATTTATTTATATTCTTAATTAATTAATTTATTTTTACCTTATTGATTAATTATTATTATTATTTTTAAAATTCCATTAATAAATTAATTAATTTATGGATTTATTTTATATTTTTGTTTAATTTATTTATATTATTTTTCTTTATTTTATTTATCTATTTTATTTATTTATAATATAAAAATTTGCCCCTTTTATTTACATAATAATTTATATACCCCTTTTTAATTAAATTTTATTTTAATTAATTAATTAATTAATTTATTAAATTAAAAATTTACCCCCCTTTTACCTTCTTAGGTAATTTTTGTGTTTTATGTTTTTATATACAATTAATTAATTAACTTATTAATTTATTTTATTAATTATCTGGTTATCTTATTTTAAATTTAAATTTAAAACTCTTCCCCATCCCTATTACCTATTTTATTTATTACATAATAAATTTATAAACCCCCCCTTTAATAATTTTCCTTCTTAATTAATTTATTATTTAAAATATACTTAATTAATAAAATTTTAACTAACTATCTATATAACGGCTAGTTCTTAACAGCTAGTTTTAACGACTAGTTCTTGACAACTAGTTCTCAACGACTATTTTTGGGCACTGATGCATCTCCACTATTTATTCTTTGAGATCGATTAGTTTCTCCACCTTGTCCTGAGGATGAACCACATTAACTGGTTCAAAACGTCGAGCTAATCCTAATGATGTGATTAATCCGAAAGGCATTCCTATCTACACTATAGATCAGAAAATTCTTATATCTAAAATCACATATGAAATTCTTATATGATTAAAAATCTTATAATGTCATGTTGAATATATTAATAAACATTTTTTAAAGAAAAAATGACAGGGATTGAAATTGAACTAAATGTTGAACAAGTGACAACAATCTTTCTCTATATATAAGTAAGTGGGTAAACAATATGCACTCTATAGCATTGCACTAAATGCTATACAATTCGAGCTATAAATTATTGGATATGCAGTGCAATGTACACCATTTAAATCTAATAACATATATCCCAATTACCAATATAACATTTTAGTGCATTATTGAGAGGTGCATATTGTATGCCTATATAAGTGTAAAATCAACATGCGTTGAATACTCCCAAAGGGGAAACAAACCTTAAACTATAAATCATCTATTTAAATAGAAAGAAACCACCGAGATTTAATAATATTTTATCGCTACTGTGGTAGGGCCGCTAATCATATTTCTCATCCTCGATTATGTTGGGGTTCAAACTAGTTCCCTTAAAATTATCAGAACTCACAAAACTTGAAACATTTATCTTCTTTTCCAATATCACCACCATACAATTTGAAGTTGACACCAAGCACCACCTTGTAGAGGAGGATTAATTTTGCCTTAGGCCTCTTGAGATAACCAATAAACTTAGGAACATACTCAAGATCATGTAATCTTTTATTATCCACATTAGCAACAACCACTGTTTTTAATAACCATTAAAACTTCATATCGTAGAATACCTTAATTTCCCTAGGTCTTTAAAACTGAGTATCCTCCACCCAATCCTAAAATTGGGAGAGTTGTGTTCGCAAATCTACTTGACAGAGTCAATTATCTCATCAATAAAAACCTGGGCATCATGTGAGATGGACTATAAATACCTTTTCCTAGCTATGTGGGTATCCCTTTCAACACTAATGCCCTAGGAACATCAACTGAGGCATCCTAAAAACACCCATTTTAATATCTTAGGGCATCATATGTAGTTATAATAGGCAAGGAGAAAACATGTCAATAGATGGCAACTAGAGAAAGTGGGGAGATGAGACCACAAAGAGACCAAGTTGATGACCTAGACCCACTACATAAGTACACACTTACGAAGTTCAAACCCACCCCAATGAAAATGGCCTAAGAAAACCAATAGATAGAGAATAGGATACATGAACCACATGTCAACCAAACTATGGTGCCAATTAACAAGAAAAATAAGAAAAAACACAAAAGCAAGGCCAATCAAATTTATGTGAATACTTAGATTAAACAAGAAATAAGGAACACGAGTGAAAACTCCCTCTTTCATCCATAATTACAGTTGTACTCATCATCACCCTTCCACTTGAATTCATTATCATCCAAAAATAGCCATCATTTAGAGATAAATTTAGAGTTTTTGCCTCAAGAGATTTGATCTCTCTGATCCCAAAAATCACTCACGATCCATATAAATTAGAACCAACAATTAACAAACTTAATCAAATATGAGGAAATATTTTTTTCTTTCCCACATCTGCCTTTTGGAATGTTTGAAAACTGAAATTTGATTTTTGGTGGGTTGATGATTCTGCATCACGTATGAAAGGATTTGAAAAAATAAATAAAAGAGAAATGGTTTCAAGTTTAATTGTATGTATTCCGAACTTGGTATGTGACATTTTTAGGATTTTAATATTTTTTATTAGAGATTATATTTTATTGCATTTAGAGGATCTCTCCATCCCAATATGTAAGAGATGTTGTAACGTATGTCATGTCTTGTAAATATTTTGGCTTGGTCAAATTACATAAAAAAATAAAAAAATAAAATAAAATTTAGGTAAAATAGCCAATTTATCATTGATGATTTTTGCGCTCTAGATATCACATGGTTTTTCCAATGGTATATATATATATAAACTCCGAATCTACCTAACATCGAGAGATGTCAATACCTTGAGGCGCAAACTATCTAAAATTATAATAGTTTAAGTTTTATTATATCTCTATTAGCCATGGTATATTATAATTAACATGGATCTATTTTAACTCTAGATTTACCAAGCACCAAGAGGGATTTAATGTAACAACCCTGGTTGAATTTCCATGTAAAAAAAATAATACCAAGGTCATCGGACCCTTATTCCAAGCTCAATGGTGGGAAAAACATCCTAATGGGTGTTCATTTGGTTTATTATGGCTAGAGGAAATTGGAAAAGGCTTTCGAAATTCATGATATATTTATTGGAATTTTGTTTATGAAAATAAAGGAAAATAGGAGAAAAGGAAGGTGAAAGGTCACAAGTTGCATGTGAGGAGGAAAATGAAGGAAAATAATGGAAAATGAATAGAATAGAGGCCTCATTAATAAAAAGGCTTATGAGGATCATTTGACAATCTTTTTGGTTGGTTAAGCTTTGGTAAGTTGAGACTTTTGTGAGTTCAGTTTTGGAGCTCTCTCTCTCTCTCTCTCATACTCTTGGACACTTAGAGTTTTCTTGGAGAACTCTTGGAAGAGTGTGGCTTACTTGGATTTGGAGAAAGAAAGCAAAAGAAGAGCAGGAAAGTGCAAGAGGACATCGGGATCAACATATGCAATGAGTTTTACTTACAAGTACCGAGTTGCATGTATAATTTCCTTGCTCGTTTTGACATGCATGGCACATGCATGTGGTTTCTTGGTTATGACATATCATTGGCATGGAAGATTTCTTGGATTGACAGTTGTTTTGCCTAGGCTTTCCATTTCATGAGTAGCCATGGTGTCGTTGGTTTTATCTCTCTCTCTCTCTCTCTCTCCCTTTTTTCCTTTCCTGATTGGTGCTCATGTTCCTTTGGTTGTGGGTTGAGTTACTAGTTCCTGAAAGCCTTGGTTGGACAAACACTCTGGAATCTCTATAACAACTTGTGTTGAGTTACTAGTCCTAGAAGCCTTGGATGGAAAAACGATATAGAATCCCTTGGTGGGTTGAGTTACTAGTCTTGGAAGCCTGGGTTGGAAAAACACTCTAGAATCCTGACAATAGTTTTGGGTTGAGTTACTAGTCCTCAAGGCCCTAGTTGGAGAAAACGTTTTGGAGCCATGGTCAACTTGGGTAGGGACCAAACTAGTGATGGTTAATAATGTTTGACCATGAGGTGGAATCATTGGTTGAGGGTTGAGCTGGTTTGGCCTCTGGAAGCTTTGTTTTGGTTTTGTTTGGTTTATTCCATGAGATCCCACATTCATGCTTGGAATATGGCACAGGGGTGACTGGCTGAAAGAAAGATTTGGTTCAGCCTAGTCTATGGTCGGGTGGTACGTGGAAGTTCCATACCTGGTTTCATTTTACACGTGTTAATAAGATCTATTTCTCTCTTGTATTGATGGGTAAATATGCTTTCTCATATGTGGTTTTGATGGCTGTTATATTCTTGTTATTTTTGTTGGTTATATGCTAGTCATGAGTATGTTTTATGATAGATTTGATGTGTGGCTCTCATCATGTTTTGATTAGTAAATGAATGAACAATTAATATATGACCTAATAAATAATCATGTAGCTATTATGATGAGACATCAATACTTTTTATAAATTCTCAGATAAGTATGAGACCCCTATTATCAGATCCGTTTTTATGACCTATAGATTTCATATTTGTGAAATGTTTGACGAAATGTTTATCATAGCTAGTAGGGGTTAGATAAATTACTTGCATCAGTGATTTAATGTATCTTTGTTCCATTTTTTATTTATCATTTATGGAAGTTTCATGAAGTTCTGGGCAATGGCATGAGACCTAGAGCTGAAAAAGTGGCTCAGAATCTAGGGTCGCTAGCTCCGAAATTCTTGGAAAAGTCCACAGTCACTTGCATGCCTTGTTGTGGGAGCGAGTGGAAGGCCTTAGTCGCATGCATGGATTGTCATGGGAGCGGATGGGTGTCCATATTAGTAAAATGTCAAGTTGTCTTAGGGCTTAGTCACCTAGAAGGGTTGGTTGGCTCCTAAAGGTTCTATAGCATGCGTGGAAGGTCGGATTGGTTATGTCATATCGGTTCCACTTCCTTAACTATACTTGGGAAGTTGAATCACATCATAGTAGCCTCTCTTCACATGTTTACCCCAACAACCTAGTTAAATTGGGTAAATGTGGGAGGAGGTGGGTACACAGTGGTATCAGAGCATGGTTGCACTATATTTGGGTAATCTCTGATACCCCAAAGTGGTATCAGAGCATGTTTTTTTTTCTCTTTGGGTGATGTCTGGTTTTCATTCTCCTTGGATGAATGTGTTGTTCATGCATGAATGTCAGTTGCATATGTGATATTTATGCTCGTGGTCTATGTTCTTGTTGTGTATGCATGGTAGTGGTCATGGTTGTAGTTGTGTTGAGATGCAGAAATTGATGATGTTGTTGTTGGGATGTGTTTGTCATGAATGCATGTCGGTTGCACATGCATTTGTTATGCATCACAGTGTCTATATGTTGTTATGCATGCATTTTCATGGTTATGGTTATGTATGCATGGTAGGTTGGGCATGCATTCTGGTGTTCATTAAGTAGTTTGTGTCATCATGATGTTGTTGGTGTGTTATGATGCTAATGTGTTGACTGAGATAGAGCAGGTGAAGCAGATCATCAGAGTGAGGTTGCAACACTAGACTTCGGGGTAAGAGTAGATTGTCATACAGGTTCATATGTGGGGCATGCAAATATGTTCATTAATGATTGTTGAATGCATTATGGTTATATACAAGTTTGTCATCTTATTATTGTTTTGGTTATATACATGATAGATGTTAGTTTTTGAGTGTGGTCATATGCACATGTGTTGGACAGTCATGAGTGTTAGTGACTTGTTGTTATATGAATTTCGGTCATACACATGATTATGGTCATTGCATTTAAGATCTTGATGTTATATGTATTGTGCTAATTTTAATTGAACTATGCAGATAGTTAGGGTTATGCCATTAAGGTATGAGCATATATGTTTGTGATATTTTTTTGCACTAATCTATATTGACTGTGAATATGTGATTGTTATGCATTAATGAAAATTATTTAGGAGTTTATGATGAGAACATGCTAGCTAGTTAATGTTATGGAAATCAAGACCTTATTTATGTTTGAGTTTATATGTTGTGAAGTTATATTGTGCTAATATAGATTGATTGTGAAGACAAGATAGCCCCCTAAGATACATTAAGGTATGAGTTTGCTTATGTCCTCTACTTGGTGCTTGAATGTTTGATGATGTTGTTTATTTGGTGTTGAGTGTTTGGGGTCTATTACGTTGTCTATCTATTGTTTGAATGTTTGATTAGTTGCATGATATGAGTATGTGCCTATAATATTGCATTAAGAAATGATTTTGTTTTAAGATGGTTGTAATAACACATATGTGTTGAGACAACTAAGTGGGTGCTAGTTGTAGCATTATGTATTAGATTGTTAGTTGATTATGACATGTTTGTTAGTCTTGGTAAAGGTTGATTTCAAATTAATAAACATGATTCTTGTATCTTTGGAACATGTGACTGACATGTGTGAACAGTTGCATGAAAACATATGTGACATTATGTGAATGTGTGCTATATTCACAAACATGTATTTCACAGGTATAACATTTGGTTTCTAGTTATGTCTAGGTCCATCAAGGGAATTGGAGTCCCTTGATAGATGGAATGGATGTGTTCAGTTACAAGCATTAGGCGAATTTTGAGGTCTAAAATGGACCTCCTAAGGAAATAATAAAATAATAGCTAAACCAATAAAATAATATTTATGAATTTGAAATTCACTTTTCGCACCAAAATCCATGTAACCATGGTTAAATTCAATTCAAAAGTTGTACTGAAATAAAATTAATAAAAAAATTGTATTGATGTGACTATAAATAAGAGTGAGATTTTCAATAAAAAATCACTATCATTGTACAACTAACGCATTTTTTCTTTGTACTTAAATAACTTAAAATAAAATATAAATATAAATTCATAAATTCTTAATTATAGAATATACTATTAATTAAAATTTATATTATTTAAATTATATAATGACATGTAATTAATGTACTATATAAAAATAATATAATATAATATATTGTTTTATATATGAATTTTGTATTGCATATTGAATTGATTTGATTTATAAATAAATATTTGAAAATATACAAATATAATATTTATTGAAAAGTGTGTAAATACATGAAGAATGTGTAGGGATATGCATTGTTTCTTTCAAAAAATATGAAATGACAATAATAATATTTTATTCAAAAAGTGTGAAATGACATTTATTATGAGTACTTTACTTTATGACTTTAAAAGTACTTAGAGCACTACCATGGTTAACCATGATTTTTTATCCACCATTGAGAATGTCACAAGTACCTTTAACTCAAACAATGCCACCTTAACCATTAGAGATGATGTCATCCCCTAAAATGTGATTGGTTCTCATAAAGTGAATTTTGATTGTACATTTCCTTAGGAGGCCCATTTTAGACCTCAAAATTCCCCTAATGGCAACATTCTTAGCACAACAATGTAAGATAACTGGTATGTTGTTATTTTTATTTACAGGCTGAGAATTATGTATTTATGGCAGTATGATGCAGGGGATTGCATGGAAAAAGAGAGTGCCACGAAATCTTGAAGAAGGTTTAGGGGGAGATTTCACTTGGGAACCATGGGGTTGATTCATGGTGTTTATTTCTAGTTTTGTTCTTTCAATCTTTTGTGATTTTCTTGCACTTGAATTGTGGTTTTGTTTATATCTAGTGCATAGCTATGCCACTTTGCTTGTGATCTCATTTTGCTATTGGTTTTCCATGGTTTTCTTCTTGTTTGTTTATTTTCTTGCCTTTTATGTTTTGAGTCTTGGGAATTGGTTGGTAAAGAGGAAATTTAATGCAGTTTGGGAAGAGCTGGATGAAACACAACAGGTAATGTAAGACCTGGATGAAGCTTGGTGCATGTATAAGGGTATTTAAATTCAATAGTATGAAAAAAGGTTGGAGTGGTTGGGTCCATTGGTGTAAATGGATGGTGGAAGGATAGTCATGTGAAAGGTAAATTAAATGGATTTGAGGCGTTTTATGCCTTATCTATGTTGGGAACTATTATTCTCAATATTGTGCATGTGATGCACAGATAAAGGGAGTTCTCTTTACCTTAACCTTATGATATCTGGTAATTGTGTTGCAATAATGATTATGCTAATGTGTTTATATGTATATATGTAAGTACAAATGCTATTGTCTTACAGGGTTGTTAGGAATCATGATTGTTTTATGTTGATGTTTATATGTATATATGTATGTACATATGTCATTCTCTGATAGGGTCGTCAGGGATCATGATTGTTTTATGCTGATGTTTATATGTATATATGTATGTCATTGTCTAACAGTTTCATCAAGAATCCTTCTTGTGGAAGAATTATTGTTTATGTAGGTGAAAGACATGAAAAGGTTCCTAGTCTTATAAGGAATCAAGTTGGAAGAGTAGCCCTGGCAGATCTATGAGATTAGTATCTCGTGGACGTGAATTGATATTATGTGATTATACTATGCCTATGTGTATGCTATGGAAGGTAATATTGAGGGATACATCAGTGGAATGAAAGCAATATGATCTGTGACATGGTGGGATGAGCATGAATAGTGGAAAGACACTAGAAGAAAGGTTTCTTGGTAGAGTCAGTGTGCGGTCTATGGAAGTGCAATACTATTATTTTATGTATGTTGTACATGCTACACCTGTGATATTGTGTGCATCAGGTGTTGTGTATATATGGTGTTGTGTACATGTTGTTTATGTAATGATATGTATAGATGGTGTTGTGTACATGTTGTTTATGTAATAATGTGTACAAATGGTGCTATGCACATGTTGGATATATGGTGTTGTGCATATGTTGGATATGTTGTGTTGTGTAAATATGGTGCCTTGTGCGTGTTGCATATGTAGTGTTGTGTAAATATGGCATGGTCTTCATGTTTTACATATGGTGCTATGTACATGTGTTGTTGTGTGCATGATTGTACATGTAGTTATGTGTGGATGTGGTGTTGTGTACATGTGGCGCTGTGTACATGTAGTGCATGTGATGTTGTGTACATGTGGTGTTGTGTACATCTTGTGCAGGTGGTACAATGCACATACGGTGTTGTGTACATATCACATGGTGTGCATGTTGTACATATGGTGCTATGTTCATGTGGTGTTGTGTACATGTTGTACACAGGGTGTTGTGTGGAGATGGTCTTGTGTACATGTCGTGCATGTGATATTGTGTACATGTGGTGTCATGTACATGTTGTGTAGGTGGTGCTATGTAGATGTGGTGTTGTGTACACATTTTTAAGGTGGTGGTGTGAACATGTGTTGTTGTGAAAATGTGGTTTTGTGTACATGTTATGCAAGTGGTGCTATGTACAAGTGGTACTGTGTACATGATGTACATGTGGTATTGTTGTACATGTAATATTGTGTGCATGTCGTACATATTGTGATGTGCACATGTGTTACTATGCGCATGTTGTACATGTTTTGTGTACGTGTGGTACCGTGTATGTGCATTGCATAGTCATGGTATCATGACATGTGTATTAGTTGTGTTGTACTATGTGTATGTACATGTATTGTGTTGTACATCAAGTGTACGTGTATGTACTGTGTTGTGTTGTACACCGAAGGTAGGTGTATGTATTTTGTTGTGTTGTACAACGGATATAGGTGCATGTATTGTGTTGTGTTGTGTTGTACACTGGGTGCAGGTGTATGTGTTGTGTTGTATGCCAGGTGTAGGTGTATGTGTTGTATGTTAGGTGTAGGTGCATGTGTTTTATGGTGTTGTATGTCATGTGTGGGTGTATGCGTATGATGTACATTGTTTGTATGTGTACATAGTTATAGAGAAGGCACTGGGTGTTTGTCGGGTGTGGAAATCGAGATAGTGTTCATAACCGATCCAATTTTCATACAGAAATGATTGATTAAAGGATAAGTATCAATATCTTACTTCAGTTTTGATTATGCAGGAGATTTATGACTCTGATTTTTATGTGATCTATGATTATGATTTATGATGGTTGCATGTGATTTATGATTTTTATTTATGATGGTTGCGTTTTGAGCTAATTGGATGTGTTATGTTTATACACAATGATTTGATCAAACAAATATTTTGACTTGTTGTGATAGGAAGTGAAAAAATTGCAAGTGTATGCTATTGACGAGTCACCGATGAGGTATGGAGAAAATTTATTTCAATTTATTTTGAATCTAATGGAATTTATGTGCTTAGTACAAGAGAGCATGGAAATTCCCTGTTTGAGTGGTTGGAATTGACTGTCAAAGCATTAGCAGTGACAACAAAAGGAATTGGACCAAGCAATAGTATGTTGGCAAAGCACTTTAGGAGCAAGGAAATTGTGGGACACCAGTACCCAATAGTGTCCATTGATTTCCATGAGAATGTTATGACCAGTATGATGGTTTTAAGGCAGGGATATGACTCAGTCTTTGGAACTTTCGATGCAAGGAAACCTTGCCAAGGGAGGTGTGTCCCGACGGACTATGTAGCAGATAAGGGGATTACTGTGGAACTTGGAAGGTGTGTGACTGCATGGAAGGGGGTGACCGGTTTTGACCAGGGACTATGAAGTAGAGAAGGGAAGGTCAGGGAAGGATTTGTTTTGGTCATTAACATTTCCATATGGAATCAGATGCACATTAGGAGTGTTCCCTAGAGCAATGAGACGATAAATTCTCACTGAGAGGAGAAGTGGCACAAGATTGTAGCACTAGACATTGGATGCAAAATTTGGCTCTAACAGTGGATTCTGGAATTCCAAGGAAGGAAGTGAATCCTAGTACTGCTTTTAGGGTGGAGGTATGAGCCTTTAGATTCCCTTGTTGTTGATACATGCATCAAATCCTTTTATTTACTGGTTAGATCAAATGTGTATATGTCATTAGGGGAATTTTGAGGTCTAAAATGGGCCTCCTAAAGAAAATATACAATCAAAATTCACTTTATAAGAACCAATCACATTTTAGGGGATGACGTCATCCCTAATGGTTGATGTGGCATTGATTGAGTTTAAGGTACTTACTTGTCACATTCTCAATGGTGGATAAAAACTCACGGTTAACCATGGTAGTGCTCTAAGTACTTTTAAAGTCAAAGTAAAGTACTCATAATAAATGTCATTTCACACTTTTTGAATAAAAATATATTATTGTCATTTGATATTTCTTGAAAAAAACAACTCATATCCCTATAAATTTATTATATTATATAATATTATCTTATTTTTATATAGTATATTAATCACATGTTATTATACAATTTAAATAATATAAATTTTAATTAATAACATATACTAATTAAGAATTTATAAATTTAAATTTAAATTTTATTTTAAGTTATTTAAGTACAAAGAACAAATGTATTAGTTGTTCAATGATAATGATTTTTTCTTGAAAAACTCATTCTTATTTATAGTCATATCAATACAATTTTTTTATTAATTTTATTTTGGTACAACTTTTGAATTGAATTTAACCATGTTTACATGGATTGTGGTGCAAAAAGTGAATTGCAAATTCATAAATATTATTTTATTGGTTTAGCTATTATTTTATTATTTCCTTAGGAGGTCCATTTTAGATCTCAAAATTCCCCTAATGGTATATTATTGTAAGTATTGCATAGAGTTGTATTATAAAGCTCATAGACAGTATGGTTATTTACTGATTGATAAAATGTGCATGAGTATATATGTGCTTTTTATTGTAAATTATCGTAATGAGATATGTGTTATAAAGCTCCAGTAAACGGTATGTTGTCATGTTTTCAACAGTGGTCATTGTAAATACTATAATGAGCTAAGTTATAAATTTCCATGGGCAGTATGTTTTGGTTTTCAGTGGTTTTCTGGTTGTAAGTGTCATTGAACACCGAGGACGGCATTCCCCCTAGGGAGAGGGTTCTATAATAAGCGTGGTTGAATTTCCATGTAAAACAAAACAAGACCAAGCTCATGGGACACATATTCCAAGATAAATGGTGGGAAAAAAATCATATTGGGTGTTCATTTGGTTTATTATGGATAAAGGAAATTGGCAAAGGAAATGGAAAAGGCTTTGGAAATGCATGAGACATTTATTGGTATTTTATTTATCAAAATTAAGGAAGATAGGAGAAAAGGAAGGTGAAAGGTCACAAGTTGCATGTGAGGGGGGAAATGAAGGAAAATAATGGAAAATGAAGAAATTAGAGGCCTCATTAATAAAAAGGTTTCTAAGGATCATTTGATAAGCTTTTTGTTTGGTTAAGCTTTTGTAAGTTGATACTTTTGTCAGTTCAGTTTTGGAGCTCTCTCTATTCTCTCTCTCTCTCTCTCTCATACTCTTGGAAACTTATAGTTTTATTGGAACACTCTTGGAGTAGTGTGGCTTACTTTGATTTGAATATATAAGGAAAAGGAAGAATAGGACAATGCAAGTGTTGTGAAACCAACTCCAAAAATAGAAGAAAAGAGAGATCAATGCCTTAGAAATCAGCCACTTCGAGGGGGCAACCTCCAATACATTACATAAATGAGAAATTATTGGATGATACAAATGAGAAAACCTCCTTTCTATATATAGGAGTCCATGGGGCCATAATGTAATCCTAGTGGGGCCACAATGTAATCTTAGCCGACCTAACAATAATAATGTAAGGGCACAATAATAACAGTATGGGGGTTACAGGGGTACAACGATAACAATAAGGGGGGCTACACTAACATAATAAGGGACTACACTATTAATATAGGGACTTAACATGCCACTAGTTTTATTGGAGCACTCTTGGAGTAGTGTGGCTTACTTTGATTTGAATATATAAGGAAAAGGAAGAGAGCAGGACAATGAAAGAGGACATCGGGACCAACAACTACAATGGGTTTTTCTTGTAGGTATCGAGTTTCATGTATGATTTCCTTGCTAGTTTTGACATGCATGGCACATGCATGTGGTTTCTTGGTTATGGTATGTCATTGGAATGGAGGATTTCCTGGATTGACAATGGCTATGCCTAGCCTTTACATTTCTTAGATATCCATGGTGTTGTGGGCTTTATCTTTGTTTCTTGGTTGGTGTTCATGTTCCTTTGGCTGTGGGTTGAGTTACTAGTTCCTGGAAGCCTTGGTTGGAAAAACGATCTGGAAGCCCTGTAACAACTTTGGTTGAGTTACTAGTCCTGGAACCCTTCGTTGGAAAAATTCTCTGGAAGCCCTTGGTGGGTTGAGTAACTAGTCCTAGAATCCCTTGTTGGACTAACACTCTGGAAGACCAACAATAATTGTGGGTTGAGTTACTAGTCTTGGAATCCTTGGTTGGAACAAATGCTCTGGAGCCCTAGACAACTTGGGTAGAGACCAATCTGGTCATGGTTAGTGATGTCTGGTCGTGAGGTGGAATCATTGGTTGAGGGTTGAGGTGGTTTTGCCTATGGAAGACCTGGTTTGATTTTGTTTGGATTATTCCATGAGATCCCACATTCATGCTTGGAATATCGCACGGGGGTGACTAGATAAAAGAAAGATTTGGTTCAACCTAGTCTATGGTTGGGTGCTATGTGGAAGTCCCAGACTTGGTTGCATTTTACACATGTTAATAAGAGCTATTTCCCTCTTGTATATTATGGGTAAATATACTTTCTCATATGTGGTTTTTATGGCTATTATAACCTTCGTATTTATGTTGGTTATATGTTGGTTATAAGTATGTTTTATGACATACTTGGTGTATGGCTTTCATCATGTTTTGATTAGTAAATGAATAAAATAAAAATATGACCTAATATATGATAATGAAACTATTGTGATGATGCATCAATGTTTCTTATCGATTCTCAGATAAGTATGAGACCCCTATGCTCAGATTTGCTGTTATGGCCTGTAGATTTCATATTTGTGACATGTTTGAAAAAATGTTTGTCATGGATAATAGGGGTCAGATCAAGTAATTGCATCAATGATTTCATTAATATATTTTTTTCCATTGTTATTTATCATTGTTTTATCAAGTTTTGGGCAATGGTTTGAGACCTAGCCCTGAAAAAGTGGCTCAGAATCTAGGGTCGCTCACTCAGAACAGCTTGGAAAAGTCCACAATTGTTGGCATGCCTTGTTTTGGGAGTAAATGGAAGGCCTAAGTCTCATGCATGGCTTTTCATGGGAGCGAATGAGGGTCCATATTAATAAAATGTTAATTTGTCTCAAGTGTTGGTCATATAGTTGGTTTGGTTGGCTCCTAAATGTTTTGTATCATTTGTGGAAGGTCAGTTTGGTTGTTTCATATCGGTTTGACTTCCTTAAGTGTACTTAGGTAGTTGAATCACATCATAGTATCCTATCGTCACGTTTTTACCCTAGCTGACCAGTTAACTTGGGTAAATGTGGGAGGAGGTGGTTACATCAAATCTCTCAATATGAAAACATCGTTTTGAGTGGAAATCCCGAAGAAATATTTTCACCCCAAGATATCTGATATATCTTGGCTCTTGGTAGATTCATAGTTAAGATAGATTTATAATTGTTTTGAGCAACACAATAATAAAATGTTTTAACTACAAGAAAATTTTTATTTTCACTTGTTTTATATAACTATTTTGTTATTAATATTTTTAAAATTGTTATATATATATATATATATATATATATATATATTACATACCAATAAAATATAAAATTAATTACACATTATGTAAAATCAATAATATTATTTTTATTTCATGTATCAACTCCATATTAAATAGTGAAGAAATTAAATCTCTCCATCATACTAAAAGTAGATTATTTTTTTTATTACTATAAATTACTTTATCTATCTATAAAATATTGATGTAAAATTATGTTAAATTTAGATAACCATGGTGTGTTCTATGCTTAATGCAAATTTATTTCAATCTTTCTTAGGCTCGATACAAATTAGCAATAACATGAAAATGAAAGTAAAATGTTGATAGAACACAATAATAAGATCAATAGAAGACAAGCCAAATATAGATCAGATTTACAGTTCCTTTTGTCTAGAAAATATATGATATATTGTTGTGTTAAGACAGTCAACAGGATGCTTCAGCCAGAAAAGCCTTTCTAGATCAGCCAACCTTCCAAGTGTCACACATACCCCTTAAATATAGCTACAAAAGTCAATGCAAGTCAACAAAAGAATCCCTCATCCAGATTTTTGGCATCCAGATTTCCATCATCCATTTTCAACATCATCCATATTTCCGACATCATTTCTAGCATCATCCATATTTCCAGCATCTAGATTTCTGGCATCATTTCCGACATCATCCATATTTATGGCATCCAGATTTTCAACATCATCCATATTTCCGGCATCCAGATTTCTGGTATCCAGATTTCCGACATCATCCACATTTCTGACATCCAGATTTCCGACATCATCCATATTTCCGACATCCATATTCACATGTGGGAGAGAGAGAAGCCTCTTCTAGGCTATACAAACAAATCATATCATGAGGAATGTGTGTGATGAGATGATGAGAAAATTACCTCCAAGTCTCTCCAATTTATATCCATCAATGAGGGTATGTGACACATCTTTTAGGCATGTGAGCCTACATTACAAATCTGACCAACCTTGCACATGTGTGGAAAATAAAGTCAAAATATATGTTCTGTTCATCCAAACAAGATGAAATTTAGATCAATCTTGCACCTCTATGAAAGAGGAATCCAACAAAAATATGACCATTTTCATATGGGCAGTGCAACATGGATTTTGGACCTAGTTGCCCAAAATTAACACTCCCTCTCAACTAGGTAGAACTCCATCTGTCCACAAGTGCCATCCATAAGTACCATCGTGTACCAAACCAAACATCGTGCACCATCCTGTCGTAACTTTCTTTACTGGCTCTTTATCAGATAGAAAAAAAGGTGAGTCACAAAGACATCACACTCAGCTGACCCAAAGTCAGCTTAGAGGTAAAAACCTCTCTTAGACTCAAAAGAGTCTCCTACTAACCCGAATTTAATTTTACTGAACCAAAGTCAGTTTAGAGGATAAAACCTCAATAGAATAAAAAAGGGTCACATACTAACCCGAAGTTAGTTTACTGACCCGAAGTTAGTTTGGAGGTAAGAACCTCATCGTACTTGATCCCAGATCAAGGTGTTGGACACGTGCCATCCTAGACATAGAGAGTACGACAATCTTTGATGCATCAATCGGTCTTGCTATTGGTCTCTATCCACATTTCCCACCTCATTGGCCAAATGAGAGGTACTTCCCATGAGTTTGAAACTCCATGGGTAGGATGTGTGTGGGGAATAGATCAAAGAGAGGCGAACCAACTCAATATCATAACGGTTGGGCAGAAGCACAACAAGGTTCAGCAAGCCTAGCCCCGTATGTGCTTATAGCTCCAAGAAGCTATCCCCATGCCCCCTGGAGCTCCCAAAGCTCATAGTCCAACTCAAGAAGGACCCTCAAAATAGGGTCTTTCCACGATTCCAAGATTCTCATGGAAGGTTAGGAAATTGACCTTCCCAGGGGCTTCGTGAGAATATGCACCACTTGCTCATCAGTTCCTATATGATCGAGCCTTACGACGCCTTGCTGTACCATGTCCTAGACAAAGTGGTACATAATATCAATATGATTGGATCGATCATGGAACACGGGATTCTCAGAAAGACGAATCCCATTCTAGTTATCACAAAGGATAACGGTGGTATCTAGCACATGCCCAAAAAACTCACTGAAGAGATTTCGCAACCAAACAACCTCACAATAGGCCATACTCGCTGCAATGTATTCGGCCTCAGCGATGCTCAAAGCCACCAACTTCTGCTTTGTTGTCATCTAAGATATCGAAGCAGAACCCAAGGTGAAGAAACATCCAAATGTGCTCTTGCGATCCAATACACTGCTAGCCCAATCGACATCAGTATATCTATGGAGTCTCAAACTCCCGATAGTGTATCTCAGCCCATGGTTGATTGTACCCTAACGATAACTCAACAAATTCTTGGAAACAATCTAGTGAATGTGATGAGGATCAACCATATGTTGACTCAAATTGTTCACTGCAAAACATGCGTCCGGACGGGAGTTCACTAAGAACATCAGGCCTCCCATGAGTTGTCGATACTCGGTAGTATTTGCTATCACAAGCCCAACAACGTTTCCACTCAACTTCTTAAAGTTGAGTTCCATTGATGTTGACACAGACTTACAGTCCACCATACCAAATCTCTCCAGTAGCTTCACGACATATTTTCCTTGAGAGAGGAAAATCTCGCTAGGGCTTTGCCAAACCTCCAAGCCTAGGAAGTAGTGCATCAATCCTAGGTCTTTCATCTCAAACTTGGAAGCTAGCTCCCTCTTACACTGATGAATGAGAGGTTTAGCACCTGTTAGGAAGAGATCGTCCACATAGAGAACCAGAATGAGAGGCATTTCTCTATCAACCTTAAAATAAAGGTTCGGATCAGCATTACTTCGAGTGAAGCCCAACTTCATCAAGTATCTATCTATCCTATCGTACCAAGCCCTGGGGGCTTGCGTCAACCCATAGAGGGATTTTTTCAACCTGCATACATAGGTGTCTCTATCTCGGACTTTGAACCTGAGAGGTTTCTCCACATACACCTCTTCCTTTATAGATCCATGCAGAAAGGTGGTCTTCACATCCATCTGATGTAAACTCCATCTTTGCGTAGCAGCAATGACAATGATAGATTAGATGGTGGTATAGCGGGCCATAGGTGAAAATATATCATCATAATCTATGCCTTCTTTTTGAGAGAAGTCTCGGGAAACGAATCTTGCCTTGTAATTTTCAACACTTCCATCAGATCCATTTTGAGGTTACAACATATTTTTCCTCCAGTTTGGGGACCACTTCCCAGACATCATTTTTCATAATGGACTCATACTCTCCGTGCATAGCATCGTTCCAAGCTTGATGCTCTACAAATTCTTCAAATGATCCAGGATCAGATTGTATTAATGTACTCATGGCTGCCAGATACCCTTGGTGTCTCTTCGGCTTCTTGCTTTCACAGAATGTCCCCCGTGGGGCAACATGTCTCTCAGAATATGCAAGAGTATCCCCGGAGCCATGAGGGTCTTCTCTTATTTGAAGGAGGTGGATTAATGGGATCCATAGGTCCTTCAACATTAGGCATCAGGTCATCCTTTGACTCTTCCTTCTTCCCTTCTTCTTCATCTTCTTTGTATTCCTTGGAGCTAGGAAGATTTCTCACTTTCTTGAGGGAAACATATTCATCAAAGGTGACATCGTGGCATATCTCCACTTCTCTTAGACCAAGCACATAGATTCTATATGCCTTCGAAGTTTCACTTTAGCCCACAAACATTCCCTTCTTTCCAGAAGCATCCATCTTGCTTTTCTTTTCTTTCAGCACATGAAAGTAAACAGTTTAACCAAAAACTCTAAAATGAGAAACATCAGGTTTCTTACCAGAGAATAATTCTTCGGGAGTTTTGGAGTCTAGAGCGGAATGCGGGCATCTATTTTGAACACACAACAATGTTTGCAGCTTCTCCCCATAGAAACTTTGGAAGACCTAGGTCACATAGAATGGCGTGGGTAGCTTCCATAATGGTCCTGTTCTTTCTTACAACAACATCATTTTTTCTCAAGAGAGTATGCAGTTGTGGTCTCCCTCTTAATGCCAGCTTCTCTGCAAGAGCCTTCAAATTCATTTTTAAATTCGGACATCCCTGTCACCACCTTCCTTGCTTCGAGAAGGCCTTTGTAGTGAATGTGTGCAAACCTTCGGTGCCATAACTCTGTTTGAAGAGTTGTATCATATGACATAGCCCCCAGTGGACTTCCTCCAACCTGGTAGAGTGTATCAACTATAAAACAAATAGTAAGAGCTTCCTTGAAGTTCTTCTTCTAGATACGTACCTTTCCATCAAAAAATGCCACCTTGAACCATTTGTCTTCCATTGCCAAAATAGACACAAGGTTCTTCTTCAAATCAGGTATGTATAACACATCTTATAAATGGAGAACTTGAAATTGAGATAGATGAAGGATCACAATACCTGTCCCTTTCATGAGATATGTGGCATTATATCCAAGGATAATTTATAAATTAGTATCCTTCTTAATCAAATCAAAGAGGGATTATTTATAACGAGTGAGGTGCCTTGAAGCACCACTATCAATCAACCATACATTCAGGGTGTCGAGAGGAGATGCAACAGAGAGGGCAGATACAAGAATATATTCATTTTTCTTATTATCAAAAACATTAGACTCATTGTACCTGGAATTTCTTGACCTCTTGAAAGGTTTCCCATTTCCACTACGATCAGAGGGAGCCTTCCTTTTTCCTTTGAGCCTGTTGTTTCTTTGATTTCCATTCCCCCTGAAGTTGTTGTTGTCATCATCCCTGGGAGAATCCCTTCTATTGGGGCACTCCCTTGCATAATGACCAGACTTGTTACAAGTGTAACATCCTCCCTACCTTCCTTTGGGCCCCTCTCTACCATGGTTTTGATTTCTCGGGCCACCATCTTTATTCTTCTTTGCATGAGTGGCGAAGGTAGTAGGGTCACCCCTATTTCCATTAGAGGGATGATCTCTCTCCATCATTATTGTCTCCTCTTGAGTGCATCTAGTCAGCAATTCATCAAAATTAGGAATAATATTATTATTAAGAATCGTAGTATTAAATACATAAAAGTCTCAGGGAATTCCTCCAACAACTTCTTCTCATATGGCAAGGAGATCATTCTTGATTTCTGTGAGCCTCATAAAATATGATGGAGGCTCATGAATCTTCCCCTACACATAGTCCATGACATCGTGGTCTTCTAATGCCAAATCGAAGGACATCTTCTATGCATGATAATCAGACTTGTAAGTCAACTTATCATTAGACCATTGGTCCTTGACGAGATTTCTTCTTTGGTGATTGTTTTTCACACTATCTTGGGATTTGTCTTCACCTCATCTCTCATACCATGTTAAATTTAGATATCCATGGTGTGTTCTATGCTTAATGCAAATTTACTTCAATCTTTCTTAGGCTTGATACAAATTAGCAATCACATGAACATAAAAGTAAAATTCCGATAGAACACATTAATAAGATAAACACAAGACAAGCCAAATATAGATCATATTTACAATTCCTTTTGTCTAGCAAAGATATGAGATATTGTTGTGTTACGACAGTCAACGGGATGCTTCAGCCAGCAAAGCCTTTCTAGATCAACCAACCTTCCAAGTGTCACACACACCCCTCAAAGACAGCTCCAAAAGTCAATGCAAGTCAAAAAAAGAATCGCTCATCCAGATTTCCAGCATCCAAATTTCTGACATCCATTTCCGGCATCATCCATATTTTTTGGCATCCAGATTTTTGGCATCATTTCTAGATTCATCCATATTTCCGACATCCATATTTCTGGCATCATTTCCGACATCATCCATATTTCTGACATCCAGATTTCCGACATCATTTTCGGCATCATCCGTATTTCCGGCATCATTTCCGACATCATCCATATTTCCGGCATTTAGATTTTCGACATCATCCATATTTCCGGCATCCAGATTTCCAGCATCATTTCTGGAATCCAGATTTTCAGCATCCATACTCACATGTGGGAGAGAGAGAAGGTTATTCTAGGTTGTACGAACCAATCAGATCATGAGGAATGTGTGTGATGAGATGATGAGAAAATGATCTCCAAGTATCTCCAATTTATATCCATCAATGAGGGCGTGTGACACATCTGTTAGGCATGTGAGCCTACATTAAAAATCTGGTCGACCTTGCACATGTGTGGAAAATAAATTCAAAATATGTGTTCTCCTCATCCAAACATGATGATCTTTAGATCATCTTGCACCTCTCCAAAAGAGGAATCCAAAAAAAATATGACCATCATCATATGAGCAGTGGAACATGGAGTTTGGACCTATTTGCCCAAAATTAACAAATTATTATGGAAATTGAAGTATTTTGTTTATGGTCGACATTGTTTTTTCTTATTATTACTATTTTTTAATTTTTTAGGTAAGTATTATATTACTATTTTTAAATGTAACTTTACATGACAAAATCTCCCTCATACTGTATTTTAGAGCGCCCCTCAATGCAATTAGACTAACATAGATCCATATTAACTCTGGATCTACCAAATGTCAAGAGGGATCAAATATTTCAAGGTGCAAAGTTCTACACTAAAAAATAGGTCTTTGGATGTGAAAACATTTCCTGTCAATAAACCACATCGAATTGCAATAACTCTCTTTGAAAGTTACCAACCTTCTATTCCTTCATATAAGAATATTTTCAATTTGAATCACATCCCAACTTTCTCTGGGGTATCCCCTATTACCCATTCTATGAATGATATTTTTTCTCCTTTCCAAAATGTAACAATTAGAAAAAATAAGTAAAATAAAAATTCTCAAGCTAGGGATGGAATCCCTTCAAAAGCTATCTAGGGAGGCCTTAGTATACCTCCTCCTATAGACAAAGAGAATGTTATGAGGTGCCTTATAGAGAAAAATCCCTCCATGGCTCTTTCAAAATGATTATCTTGTCTCTTAATATTAGGGGGGTGTGGGGATCCTCCAAAATTGTTTCCCTCGAAATTATAATGGATAAATATAGACCCTATATCCTCTTTCTTCAAGAGATAATGGTTATTGGGGAGAAGGCTAAAGAAGCAATTTTATACTTTTGCCCTGGTTGGTTTTCCTAAACTGTGGACTTTGTTGGCCTATTAGGAGGGTTACTTTCCATATGGAACCCGAATTTTGCATTGTTTCATGCCTTCTCCTCATTAATTTGTATCATCCTAGAAGGGTTTATTAGAGGTTTCCCTCTTTTGATCATGTTAGTAGACTGCTACGGTCCCTATTATGAAAGGATATAATTTTGGGATCAAGTCCAATTTAGAGAACTGATATAAGACCCTTGTCTCTACTTAGCAGGAGATTTAAACTTCACTACCTCAACAGGGGAGTCTTGGCGGTATTGAGCCTTCTCAGATCTTTTGGAAACTTATTTTTCAGAGATGTTGCAATATATAGCCTCTATGATGTTCCAATTATTCCATTAGATCTTACTTGGAGAAATGGTAGGAATGGAGTGGAAGGTATTCCAAAGCGCTTTGATAGGTTATTGATAGTTGATCAATTGGTGAATAATGTGGGGAGATTTGGATCTTGGATCTTGCAACATAAACTATTAGACCACCTTCTAATCCTCTTAGAATTGGATTTTGAGAATCATATACACAAATATCCCTTCAAATTTAATAATTCATAGTGAGAATTTTATTCTTTTAGAGATTTGGTGGAGGGCATTTGACAAAAAAGTTTAGTAAAAATTGGTTCCTTTGATATGATCTCCTTGGTATATAAAATTTTGAAAATCAAGAAGGCGATGGTGGAATGGGAAAAGAAAAGGAAAGAGGAGAAAAATGAGGAATTGTACGTTTTAGAAGATGAATATGAAAAAATATCTAAGTCCTTTTCTTGTTCTTTCCTTATAGGAGAATTAGCTCAAAGAATGAGTTCCTTGGAAGCCAGAAAATTACAAATTTTAAAGCTAGAAGAGGTCTTTTCAATTAAAAAGTAGGGAAATTTGGATCAAGAAGGGGGATGGTAATGCTAATATTTTTCAGAATTTTTCAAATCACAAAAGAAACATTAATTTTATTTGGGAGCTAGAGTTGGAGGATGGAAATATTTCCTCAAGGCAACATGATCTAAAAGTTGTTTGTTCCTCCCACTTTTCCTCGCTTTTTAGATTCCCAATATCTTCCATCGTTAGCTTTCAAATTAAGCTCATTCATATTTTCCTAAGTTTTTTTTAGCACTGAGGACTCTACTAGGGTTAGTGGCCCTATATCCCTTGATGAAATCAAAGAGGTGTTGAAGCACTTCTCTAAAGACAAGATTCCAGACCCTGATGGATAGTATGTTAAACTATTCCTTTCCTTTTTTGATTTAATGGAGCCTGATCATTGAAATATGGTGGAGGAATCCAAAAGATTGCGAAATTTTCTAAAGATATTAATGCTACATATATAGCTTTGATCCCTAAATGTTCCAAACCCATGACATTATTTGATTTCATGCCCATATCCCTTTGTATCTTGATTTCCCCTAATCAATATGTCCCCTAATCATTTCGGCTTCCTAGCCGATAGATAGATTCATAATGCTATTTTCATTGCAAATAAGTCCTCCATTCCATTAAGTCAAAAAAGCTACAAGCCTTAGTCCTTATGATGGACCTCAATAAGGCCTTTGACAAAGTAAACTGTAATTTTCTTTGGTTAGTCCTTAAAATTGTCCGAGATTAAAGGTTACCAACTGCATTATGGGTTGTATGTCTTCAACAAATTTCTCCATATTGATCAATGACTCCCCCTCAAGAAGCTTTTCCAACTCTAGAGAAATCCGACAAGGGTGTCCTCTATATTATTTAGTTGTTATGCTGGTGATGGAAGGTTGAGTCTGTTATTACTGAAAGAGAAGTAGGAAGGAAACATCAAATACATAAAAGTATCTTCTAATCAATTTATCACCCACTTACTGTTGGTGGATGATGTTCTATTGATGGGGGTTGAAACAATCTTGGAATGAAAGGTTTTCCATAAGGTCATTAACTTATTTTTTAGGCTACATGAATGGAGTTAGTGCATAAAAATCATCCTTTTATCATAATGTAGCTAGTGCTGAGATCCTCTTATCCATTCAGTACTTTCTTCCTTTTCAAATAGCTGCCATGGATTCTGGTTTTAAGTACCTAGGTTTCTTTGTTAAGCCAAATTTTTATCTTAAATAAGAGTGGAAGTGGCTTCTTAGAAAAATTGGGAAAAAAATAGTAAGTGGTGCTACAATTGGTTATCATTGGGGGGAAGAATTATCTTAGTTAAATATGTGTTGGGAAATATCCCAGTCTTATGACTTGGTATATCCAAAATTCCTAAGTAAATCCTAAACTATATCAGATAAAGAATGTTCAACTTTATATGGACTGGTAAAAGAAGCAAAGAAAGGATTCACCTTGTTAGCTAGGATTCCCTCTATAAACCAAAATATTTTTGAGGATGTCGCTTCAAGAAACTAAACTAGTTTGGAAAAGCATTACCCCTGAAAAATTTATTGAGATCCCTATTTGGTGGGGGTCTTTGGAGCCAAGTGATTAAGGAAAATCATCTAAAGAAATTTTCAGTGCTGGATTGGCTTAGAGGACTAGCGAAAAAGCGTGGCAACAGTGGATCCATTGTCTAGAAGGCTCTTATGGAATATTTTCATTTACTCTACAACTAGCTAGCCTGGAAGGTTGGAAATGGAAAAAAAATTGTATTGGGCAAGGATCCCTTTACAGGGGGTGTTCGTGTCATTAATTTTTCTGTTGATTTGATTATTTCATTGACCACTAAAGAATTTTTCTTCTTAAATAATGTATCTTCTTAGGGAAAATGGTTGAATAATTCAAATTTGGATTGGGTTGAATCCCTTATTGAAGAGAGGAACTCGATCACTAAGGAGTTAAATATCAATGTAGTTTGTCTAAATAAATCGGAGGATTAACTGGTCAGAAGTTGGGACAATACTAGGGTAGGGTTAAAACTAATCTAGTTTATAAATGGATTTCCCATTCAACCATGGATTAGGACACTATATGGTTGACCAAAAACATTTGGAAATGGAACATTCCAAATAACCTTAAATTCTTTTCCTCGCTAGTTCTACAAAACAAAATCATAACCTAGAAAAAATTGTAGAAAATATGGTTTGCAAGGACAAACTTACGTTTTCATTGTAGAAACAAGGAAGAAATTGATGATCATATTTTTATTGGCTATCACATCTCTAAGAAAATATGGTATTCGATCCCTATGCCCTTAGGAATTAAAGAACATTTTCTACAAACCCCTTTTGTGGAATTTCTACAACACTGGGTGGGAAAATTCAAAAATCATAGCTCTCTCCCTATCTTTGTTTCATGGGTTATCTGTTGTATAAGGAACAAGGTAATATTAAAAAATGCAACTATTAGTATTCTACATCACTCAACCAAGATTATTTCTCTTTTAAGGGAATACTCCTCCCCCAAATTTGGATAAATATGAGAAGAATCCACTTCCCTTGTTTGTCCTAGGAAATTTCGATAGGTTTCTTTGATGGTGCAACACAAAGAAAATTTTGTTGAGGGGGGGATAATTAAAATGACAAGGATTAAATCTGTGCTTTTCAGATTTGGTTTAGGAATTGGAACAAACAAAAAGTGGAGTAATTGTTGCTTGGGAACTTATGTTATTAGTTTCATTAAGGAACATTAAATGCATACAAATTTTGTGGGATTCCAATTAAGTAATTGATTGGATGACAAGTAAAGCACAACTGGAGGTTCTAAACCTTGCAACATTGAAGAGAAAAATTGAAGAGAGGAAGAGCGATTTTCAGGAGATATGTTTTCAGCATATTTACAGAGGGTTTGATTCAACTACTATCACCCTATAAAAAAAACTCTCTCATTGGATCCTAGACTCATTTATTATGAAATTCAATGGAGGCACCATTCAAAGTGTTCACAAAATTCCATTAAGATGATGGTTTAAATTTAAGATCTCATGAAATTAGGCAAGTTGTATATCTAATATTATATTTTCCTAGTTTTAATCAGTCAAAGGAGGGATCACTATATCTGTTTAACTTTCCACTATTTCTAACTTCTAGTCAAGTTACAACTTCCCAAAAATTTTGTAGTCACTATAAGGGCCATGTCTTCTATTTTTTGGACTAAATTAATCTAGAAAATATACCAGCAAGCTTGAATCTCATTGATACTTTCATTATTAGCCCCATTGTATTCTTGGAAAATTATAGTCTTGACAAATTATGCCTATACTTTTTTATTTATTTATTTTGAATAAAAAAATGTAACTTGGTTTGTTGAACATAAAAATCACAAAAAGGAAAAGGCATATCAATGGGCTTCACTCTTGAAAAGTGTAATTCACTTCAAAATGGTCGTTTAGAGTGGGCCCCATTTTTCTTCTAACATGGATTTCACTATTGTAATCCTTGTTCCCTTATACACTACAATTTATGGTTGATTGGTTGGAAGCAAGGTCATACAATATTTTTTGTGACATTTTGGGTCTATATTATGTTTAAATTTTTTCCCTTCAAGAGTTATGTTTTGAAAATAAATTAACTCTTTACCAAAAAAAGTTTCATTTAAAAAAAACCTTCAATAACACATTCATGTTAAAAAATTTCACATATTTATCATAGAAAAATTACAATGACCATAACACACAAATGACTTTGTGAATCTTGGTTTGAAATTGCATTGAACACTCACAATAAAATCTGCATAACCTAGAAATCATCCTTGACTAGGACATGCCATAACATTTGTATATATGATAAATGACTAACCAAATCTTATAGGACCTATAAGATTACCAACCAAGTAAAATTATTGAATGTTACCAATAAAAACTCAAAAGTAGATTAATCAAAATGGTTTATGCTACCATATACATAATATATACCATCTCATCTAAAGATAAAGTATATATTTGACAATATATATTTTTTCATTGCTTTGGATCATGAGATATACACTAATATTAACAAGATTGAATTCATAGTGTGTGAACCTTTTAAAAATTAAAATACTAAACTTATAACAACTGGATGTTACAGATCTCTTAAAATCATGTTATATGATTATGTTAAGATTTTTTCCTTCATTATTACATTCTCGGAGAGCAAAATTTAGTAATGTCAATATAGATATATATTATTGTACATATATAAAAAAATAAACTAATTCTCAAGAGATTTATATATATTATTGTACATATATATAAATAATAATAGTATATAAACAACTACACACACACACACACACACACACACACATATATCATTGTGTCTAGATTGGTGACGACTATGTGGACTAAATATTGTATCCGGAAAATACACCGTACTAGATCACTTTTTTCCAACTAAAACACAAATGGTCACCCTTAGAGTGTCATGAAAATTGAATCTGTGACCTCTTAATAGGAGAGGTGCTTTAACCACAAGAATCTAGAACAACTAAGGCTTATATATAAACAACAAAACTAATATACATTAAAATAATATTGACTAAAATCATAATAAACTCTCTCTAATAACTAACTAACTAACTAACTAACTATATATATATATATATAACAAAACCACTATGTGTATTAAATTAACATTGAATAACATCTTAACAAACTCATTCTTATTAATAAAGTTACAATGAATGAATTAATGAATACACACACACACACACACATATATGACATTTTGAGATGAAATTTCATTCTAATTAATAAGGTTACAATGAATATATATATATATATATATATATATATATATATATATATATATATATATATATATATATATATATATATATATATATATATATATATATATTTATTTATTTATTTGACATTTTGAGATGAAATTATGTTTTATAATATATGTGTTGTAATAATGGTTTTTCAAAATATATTTATATTTCAAATAAATATTAAAACTGTCTCTGTTATTCACTTTAATATTGTGTAGATGTTTCCCGGATCCAGGTTACATGACGGAAGTGCCCTCCCGAGCACAGGCACAACCTCCCACGGCGTGCGATGACACAACTAGCATGGGATCGGTGGTGCCATGACAGGCCGCCAACGCTCCAGGCTTAAGTTAATGCCGTTAATGCATCTGATGGACGCAAAATATGTTCTCGAACGGAGGGGAATGGCCATAAATACTCCATTGTGCCTTCTCCCTTGCATTTCATTCCCTGCTCTCCCTTGCAGCTCCGTCGCAACACTCCTTCCCTGTTTGGCATGCCCTTTGCACCTTAGACCATCCCTCTGCTATGCTTGCATCTCTATGGCGCCGAGGTAGCTTCAAAACCCTCGCCGTGGCAGTGTTCGGGGTGCTCTTCCTGCCCGGCTGACCAGGGACTCAACTGACAGATTCTTCAATTCTGAAGGGGCGCCCTCCTCCGCCCCCTTCGCATAGTCTGTTGCCATGCCTTCTGACTACTCCTCCACCTCCATAGCTCCATCTGCGGCCTCCCTCATCACCAATGTTGGGCCCTCTCTACTGCCCCCGCCCAGAGTTAAGCGGAAATAATGCAAGTCCACCATCCCTCGCTCCTTGATGCCTCCTCCCAAGAAATTGGAACGCCTGCCTGTTAAGGCCTCCTCTTTGTACATTCCCAACCTATGGCATTACTTAGTTGAAGGTGTCCAGAGTAGGTTCAATGAGAATAAAGCATTGCCCAAGGTCCCTTACATCTTCACGGAGGAGGAAGAAGAAATAGCTCGTATCTACGGATGCCCAGTGACAGAGGAAGAACTGGTGGGACATGATGCGAACCAGCATGAGGAAGCAAGCAAGGACTGAAGGTTTTTGCGCCATAGTTCTCTTCTAGACATATTTGACATATGTAGTTTTTCCAGTTTTATTTAATGTTTTAGCAAAGATAGATGCTTCAAACTTTTCTAGACAATTAAAGAGCTGGTTTCCCTGTCACAGGAAACCCCTTTTGCTATTTTGGAAACAATTGCGAACAAAAATAGGATAAATTCCTTAGCTCAAACCATGAAATGTAACATTTTTTACTAATTAATAGAATTTAGAATAGCTTAAAAAAAAATTATTGTGTAGATGTTATCTGGGAGAGAATTCAGTATTATCGAACACAAACATGTTTCTTAGGGCAATTGGAGTTTTTTTTAAGTGTGTTTTGTAAATTGCAGACATTTCCAAGCTAATGATCATTATGAATGTTGATGATTAATTAATGTTGCAGAAGCATTGTGAAAGGTCATTCATATATTTTCTTCTGACTTATCTCAAGAATTAATGGATCTAGTTTGATTGGATTCCGTAATCACTTTATTTTAATGTATAATTTTTTCAATTTCCCAAGGCAACTGGAAACACTACTACAATGCTCTTGGAACCCTATTATCTCAAGTCAACAATCCACATTTTCCCACCGTGCATTGTATATGATTAGTGGAAAATTCAAATTTATTTATGATTATAAAAGTCAAAAGTGGAACCTGGCTTCTAATAACGTGTATTTGGTCATTTCCACTTTATAGAAGCCTTAAGTCTTTAAAGACTAAACAAATAAATTTTTTATTCTCATGAGCTAGGTTTTTGCTACAATCTACATAATAATTTAAAAAATTCGTATGAATATCCTTTTTAACTTACACCTATAGTGTATTTTGGATATTAAATTAGAATTATTAATAAATTTTTATTTGATGTTATAAATTCTTAATAATTTTTCATTAAAGGTTGACACTGATTCTCGGAAAGGTAAAAGGTGATTTGATGAACTTAGAATTATTAATAAATTTTTATTTGATTTAATAAATGTTGCCAGTTATTTTTGGAGAGGCAAGGTGATTTGATGACCTTGGTGTTAGAAATAGAAATCCAAAAAATAAACAACTATAGTTGATTGAAGCACATGTTCTTTGCTGTGAATATTATTAGTAATCTATTAAAGATTTTAAATCCCAAAAATACACATAATTTCAAGACTTGAATGAACTAAGATAGCCATGGAAACCACTGTTGCAAATGTGCAATGTGCAACGTAACAAAAGGTATTTAAACTTTGCGTAATCACTGCAAGAATTGTTGTGTGTAATAATGATAAGGACAGTTCACTGAAAATTGACATAATTTACTTTTGTTTAGTTGATTTAAGTTTGATTCATTTACAGTAGGTATCTATGGAATTAAACCAAAGGTTAGTAAGGGATAGTTGTTATTGAATTTAGATGTAGCCCAATGGAGCAAACCTCTTGACCTCATATGATAGTTGTGCTTTGAATTTAGATGTATCCCAATGGAGCAAACCTCTTGACCTCATATGATAGTTGTGCTGCTTCAAAATATATGAATGGTCCAATGAACTCAGAACAAGTCTCACACTAATATTTGGAAGATGTTGTTACCTGGGGAAAATCAAGAGACATTAAACAACGTCCTCTTCCTAGAGTTTTAATTGTTTAAAATCACATCTATTTACCAACCTATAGGAGGAGTGATTGTTAAAATACCAACTGTCACAACCAACAAACTATTATACAGAAGCAATTGTTGTACATTATTATATCTCTTTATTGTCCTTTAAATTAATCAAAGCAGAGCCGCTCTGGTTGTTCTCGAACTAATTCACACTGAGATAGTTTGGATATATTATCTTTCCAAGAAAAAAAGGTTTGCCATACACCTCAATATACAAATTGAATCCTTGAGAACCAGAATAACTTCACAAATTGCATTTTTGTTATAGTCTTCAAAATTCTTTGGTATTAAGGTTAAATGCACAATTTTAGAGCAAAAAATTTAAAAATAAGTTAGTTGAAACTATCTGCAATGGCCAAAATTTTACAATTTAGACGAGAGAACATAGTATTGCTTTAATATATACAGATATAAGCTTAATGTGAAATGAAAATACCTACCAAAAGAAATAATCCCTCGAAGCAGCCCACGAAAAACAAGTCTGTTAATCAAATTTATGGCTGAAAATTGCACGAATAACTTCAAACAATAGTTAGCGGAAACTACTTGCAGCAACCGGTGTAAAGGTCGAGTCAAAATTTGACTGAAGAAAAAGGAAAAAATTTAACATCCAAAAATGTAAGTTGAACATGGATTGAAAGGAACTGTTTTTCCAGAAGGAATAATTCTTGAAAAATCTACTAAATTCGAAGCCGGGAGTTTGGGACTGGTGAATTTATTATAATTATTTCCATTATTCAAATATCATGTGTGATGCAAAGTGCGGATACAAATCTCACAATGAGAACCTCTCAATAGTTTTCAATCCAAGCTAAAATTAGATTTCAATTACCATGATTATTTCGATCATTGATCTCTATTCTCCAAGGCTCACGGTTTTTAGTTTAAGAGCATAGATCGAACAAAGCTCCAAGCACTGTAAATGTTAATAAAGTTCATATGATGTGGCTAGAGATCTCGATTCTCTCCTTCCTCATTTCCTTATAGCGGTGGAGAGCTTAAAATGAGGTATTAATAACGTTTTCCAAAAAAAAAAATTAAACCGTCAAAAATATGTTTTGCATAGTTCATAACACACAACATATCACGAAAAACGACCATGTACAACTTTTAAATGTATTTGATGGGAAATTTTCCCATAAAATTTCATCCTTGGTTGGAAGAATTTTTCCATAAAATTTCATCCTTGGTTGGAAGAAAAGCATTGTTGAAACTTATCGTGAATTGTAGATTTTATTAATATTTTGATAGTGTTTTCTCAATGGGGTGGATGAACAACGGTACACATGATTTCAGGGAGGGAGGGTGTCTGCCACCTCACCGAATCCCACAAGGATTTAGGTAGGGTTGGCATGGCATGGCATGGCATGCCTCCTCATGCATAAATTCATGTGAGGAAGCTTCTATTTAATGACGATTACCGCCATGGTATGTCTCTAGTATGTGAGGGAAGTAATGTTGAGGAGAGTGGTAGTAGTCTTAAGTGTGATTTGGTGGCTGGAACTTCAAAGATTCGCTAATGGTGACTCCATCCACTAGCCTTTAGACAATGCTCGAAGAATTCATGGGGAAGTATAGTGAAGTTGGTTTCTCCTTTCTGGTCTAGCTGGTGTCAAAGGGGTTAGCATTGAAAACTAGGGTTGATAAACATTCTCGTTTTTGAAATTTAGAGGAAGATTTCCTGTGGTTACTGTTGGCGCATCATCAAGGTAGGGGAGAGAAACAAACTCAAACTAACAAAGCTATGATAGGGGAATTACAAAGCATATGCTTCTTTATTGTAGGTGGTGATTGGGTCCCTGGTAGCAACTCTCATAAGGCAGCGCAGGGCTTAGGCATAAGGTACAATTAAATTCAGTTTGGTCTAGTTTTATTTTATAGTTTCTATATTGTGGTGGTTGCATTGGTACTTGTTGGTTTTTCGTAGTGGTATTAAATGTGATGTTTCTCAAATTCATGCTGTAATGGGTTTTATTTTTTGGGTTTTGTACCTTTTTGGGGAGTTCATTTTGAAAGGGAAGGTTCAACACTCAGGTTGCCTCACTAGTTCCCTCTCAGTTCGATGCTTTGACGATTTTCTTTGGGGTGAAACTCTGCTCATTAATCAACCCTTTGTTTGGTGTGATGGAAAGTCTCAATTTCATAACTCCTGTAGGGACCTCAATCTGGGGAAATTCGGTGCTTGGTGGAGTGTGGTGTTACGTGGGGGTGGGGTCCATTGGTGGTGCTCTGTGTGGATGTTTTTATCATTCTATTGTAATTACAGTTATGTGGTGTTCATTTTTCACTATGGTGTTGTCAATTTGACAATGCCTTGCTTTCGTGGTCATGTGTGGAGAGGGTTTTGCTAAAGAGGTCAATATAGTAGGGTATGTGTGGGGTGGCAAGAGGGGGAGGGGTTCTCATAAACCCTGATGGAAAATTAGTAGATTGGTATGCTTGGGGGTTAGGCAAGAAAAATAATAATCAAGCAGAGGCATATGGCCTTCTCTTCAGCCTCATGGTTGCACAACAAAGAGGGATCAGGGTCATGAACATTCTGGGGGACTCCCTCCTTATAATTAAACATATGGTAAATAACAGTGTGGCTAAGAACTCTAAGCTGAACCAAGTCATGAAAATAAATAAAGGTCTTTGTAATCACTTTGAAAAAGTATACTACTACCACATCCAACGAAAATTGAATGGGGAGGCAGACACTCAAGCGAACATAGCTTGTCAAATAGAAGAAAATATAAGCCTAATAAATGGAAGGGAACTTACACTATCTCATCCAATAGTAGCTATGTTTTAAAGTAGTGAGAAAATGGTTAGGATCCCCAAATTGTAAAGACAAGAACTCTCACAAAGGGAACAAAAGGGATAATTTGGACTTAGGAGATAAAAAGTATTGGAATAAAGATTGTTATTTGGTCCTCCTCCCTCTCATTTCCCCTCCCTCCCTTGCTGCCTAAGCCTCTTTCGCTCTCATTCCTTGCTCTCTTCTTCTACATTTCATATCTTCCCCTCAACCCTTCATAACCCCCTTGCATATCCTTTCCCTTCCAACCTCATGATTCATCCTCGACCCTCCTCGTACTTCCGACTGCTGGCTCGTAACGTATGGAGTAGGCAGTTGTGCATTGGCATCTATGATGGTTGGAGTATGTAATGTGAAATCGTTAACGCTAATCATGACATCAGTGATGAGAAGGGCTAGAAAGATGGCGCAACAAATAATAATAGCATGGGAAGCAACAAGTTTAGTCTCAACTTTGAGGTTGGTGCATCATCCAGTGCATTAAAACAATGGATAGTCCCTCTAAACGTGAGCCAAATTTAATGTTGATGAATTGGAGCATATGGTTCAAGCGAGTGGAAAATAATTCGCACTAGAACGCAGTCAATTCAAGTAGAGAAGCAATCATGGTGAATTGTGGGGTGTATGGTGGTAAGAGCCTATCCATGTGTTTCGGATTTCATTATAAACTAAGAAGTAACCATGCTGGAATTTCTAAATGATTCCAAACAACAGAGGAATAAAAATTCCCCAACTTCAACACAGAGATTCAATTAAAATTTGTTGGATAGAGATGGCACACAAGAAACTATTTCATTGAGCTTGAAAAATTATTACAAAAGATGCCACAGAACTGTTGTTCTGGCATTTACAAAAATTCTTCAACTACTGCACACACACAATGTTTAATCTGCTCCCCGCCCTCCTTTTACAATGCACACACACAGTTCTATTTTTTGTTTTCTACCTTCTGGCAATACAAATAATACACAATCTTCAAATGCACGTAATACAGAGGCTCACACTCTGTTTTTACACTATGTCTCTCTTTTAAAACAATACATTGCAGTCATTAACTTTGCCTTCGGGCTCACTTTCAATAATACACAGTCCACTTTTAAAAAAAAACACACTTACATACTACAATGCAGTGTTATATTTATTATATATATATTATATATATATAATAAAACTTTATATATATTATACCCAAGTCAAAAGAAACTTTATGTAATGAAACTCATATCACGGTGGCCCTTTTTAAAAACAAAAGAAAAAAACATTAACCCTTTTATCCTATGGTATAAAACCTTCGTAGATTTCAAAAATAGGGATTAAATTCTTCTGCAAACAATTTCACATACCAAATGGTCCTGCTGACGTAGGGCCTCAAATCCGCGCGATCGGCCTCCCATTGGCTGGAGGTGGGACCCCCGGATTCCAAAGCAGAAAATAAACTCATATGCATAAAATTATTGCATACCAAATCTCCTCCATGATGTCAGCGCCAAAACTGTGCGATAAGCTCTGATTGGTTGCTGCCGTTGACCTGGCACATTCAAAAATTCAAGGCTGGCGGTAAAAGAATGCGGTGGTTGCAGGTTTGAATGTGCGGCATGGACAGTATTTAAGTTGCAGGTTTGCGTGGTCAATCCACGACTTCTCCATACCATACAGGCTACGACCATTACCAAAATTGTTAACTTGCAGAGGTTTTTAAATGTGCGATGGCGTGTAAGAAAACAAAAGAACGTTGTTGCTGTCCTTTTTCCTCCTCTGCACTATTGCAGTTGAAGTTAAAATTCAACACTCCCCCTTAAATTCAATTGCTGGGTTATCTTCCATACCCAAAAACTTTCTCAAATAATTAAAACTTTTTTGTCCCAATGGTTTTGTCAGTATATCAACAAACTACTCCTCTGTTCTGCAATGCTTCAGAACAATTTCACCATTGTTCACTAGCTCTCTGATGTAGTGATACTTGGCATCAATGTGTTTCTTTCTCTTATGAAACACTGAATTCTTTGACAATAAATTGTTGTGCTTTTACCTGTTCATGAGACAAACTCCTCAACATTCTCCTCATCCAAACTGCTTGACATGCTGCTGCTGTAGCTGCCACATACTCTGCCTCTGCTATAGATAAAGCCACAATTGGTTGTTTCTTAGAAGCCCGTGAAATTGCTCCTGAACCCATATGAAAAACATAACCAAATGTACTTTTCCAATCATCTATACTTCCAGCCCAATCACTGTCATTATATCCAATCAATTCAGAATTTTCTGAAGTGGTGTATGAAATTCCATACCTCTTTATTACTTTCACATACCTCATAATTCTTTTTGCTGCTTGCCAATGCACCTCCTTTGGCCTTTCCATAAATCTGGAAATTAAACTTACAACATGCATAATATCTAACCTAGTTGCAGTCAAATACATGAGGCTGCCAACTATGCTCTTGTACAAACTTGGATTAAAATCCTTGCTGCTGTCCTCTTTGCTGAGTTTAAATCCCATCACTGTAGGAGTAATTGTTGCCTTGAAATCCTGCATATCAAATCTTTCTAAAACTTCATTTACATATTTAGTTTGAGAGATAAAATTTTAATTTTAATTTTGCTCTACTTCTATTCCTAAGAAGTATTTTAGCAATCCCATATCAGTCATCTCAAATTCATCCTTCATGACTGATTTAAAATTCTCGATGAGGTAATCATCATTACCTGTAAAGATTACATCATCAACATATAAAACTACAATCAACATCTTACCATCTTTCTCCTTGATGTATAATGTGGGTTCTCCTTCACATTTCTCAAACCCATTTTCCAGTAGATAGGAATCTATCCTATTGTACCATGCTCTTGGTGCTTGTTTCAGCCCATAAAGAGCTTTCTTCAATATGCAAACTTTTTTCTCTTGGCTTTCTTTCTCATATCCCAGAGGTTGTTCAACATAAACCTCTTCCATCAATACTCCATTTAGGAATGTTGATTTCACATCCATTTGGTAAACCTTCCACTTTCATTGTGCTGCTATGGACAACACTTCTCTCACTGTTTCCATTCTTGCAACTGGTGCAAAAGTTTCCTCATAGTCTCTTCCTTGTTGCTTCTTGTAGCCTTTGACAACAAGTCTGGCCTTGTGCCTTTCAATCTTACCTTTATCATTTATTTTGGTCTTGTAGACCCATTTTACTCCAATGACTTCTTTGCCTTTTGGGAGATAAACCAATTCCCATGTTTTATTTTTTTCTATTGCATTCATTTATTCATCCATAACATCTATCCATTTCTTATCTCTTATAGCTTCTTAAAAATGAATAGGATCATCTACATGATAGTACAATGCAAATAAAGAGTTCATACCTTCATTTTCTTTATCTTTCTCATAAATCTCATTGAAACTTCTGAATCTTTTTCCTCTTTCACTTGGTGTACTTGTGCTTGTAGAAGCACTCAAATCTGCTCCTTCTGGTGTGCTTGGAGAAGCACTGTCATCACTTCTCAAGGGTGTTCTCATACCTGCTTGTGGTGTCCCTTGCTATCCTTGTGTTGGTGGAGGTGGTGTTGCTAATGAGGTGTTCCTTTCAGCCATTTCTTCCTCATCATCATGATGAGACAAACAACTCTTCACATTCATTGTTTTCTCAATGCTTCCATCCCAAGCTTCTTATTCAATGAATTGCACATCTCTTCTTATAACAAACTTCTTGGTGGATGGGTTATACAACCTGTATGCCTTGGATTCTTCACTGTATCCAATAAATATGCGCTTATCCCCCTTACTGTCCAAATTATTCCTCAGCTGATCTGGAATGTGTGCATAAGCCACACAACCAAAGACTCTCATGCGGGTGACACCTTGTTTTATGCCACTCCATTCTTCTTCCGGAACTCTGTTAATTACAGCTTTGGTTGGGCATCTATACAAGATGTCTGATGCAAAATGTACAACTTTAGCCCAATATTCATTTGGAAAATGTTTTTCCTTCAGCATACTTCTTACCATGTCCATTATGGTTCAATTTTTTCTTTCAGCAACTCCATTTTGCTGCAGTGTATACCTTGCTATAAATTGCTTGTGTATGCCATTTTCTCTGCAAAAACGCAAAAAATATTTTGAGATATACTCACCTTCTCTATCAGTTCTTAAAATTTTTATATGATGTCCACTTTGTTCTCAACAAGAGCCTTAAAGTGGCAAAACTTCTCAAACACTTCACTTTTATATTTCAAGAAATACACCCAAGTTTTTCTTGTGTAATCATCAATAAGAGTCAACATGTAGTGACTGCTTGCTAGTGATGGTGTTTGCATTGGTCCACACAAATCTGAATGGATAATTTCTAAGGGTGTCTTTGCCCTTATGCTCTTTCCTGATGGAAAGCTTTCTCTGTGTTGTTTGCCCAAGATGCAGCCTTCACATAGGCTATCCGGTTTCTCAATCAATGGTAATCCCTTTACCATTCCTTTCCTATGCAGCAAATTCAGTCCTCCAAAGTTGAGATGTCCAAATTTCAAATGCCATAACCAATTTTCATCTTTTGCTTCTCTTTGGAATGTCTCTTGTGTCAATGCTGCCATTTCAACTCCTTTCTTCAAATCTTCTCTCATCTTGAGAGGGAACATTCTGTTTCTTGGCATTTTCACTTGTGCAATGCATTGTTTGCTTGGTGGTTTATCCATGATGGTGCACACATCATCTTCAAAGAAAACATTGTACCCCTTTTGAATGAGTTGTCCAATGCTCAAGAGGTTACACTTCACACTGCATTACTCCTCTATATGACCATAGGATCTTCCTTTGTAGAAATTTGAATAATAGCTGAATTATTCACCGAGATTATCCCGATTACACACTATTTAAGCTTCATGCATAATACATAACCTCTTCTACAATTGATCATCAATATGCGGAAATAGAAGCAGTCGCATGCACACATTAAAACATAATCAAGCACACATATCAACACAGTATGTAATGGGGAAAGCAATAGCTGAAAACCCCCAACTATCTGTATATTATAATGATAGAGAACATGTAACAATACATATCACAAAGCTCTCACAGCTCTCAGCACTATCTCAATGCTACACACAAAACTAGTTATGAAGATGAACTAGTCACAGGTTCAAATCTCCTCCACAAGTCTGCCTGCCTCTACTGCGCAATCCAAGTGAGTAATGAATGAGATCCAAGTTCAAATCCCACTAGCTCCAACTGCGCAATCCTCATTGGCAATCTCCATCAATGTGTGTGCAAATCTCATGCACAGCCAATAGTCACAACTGATAGTAGACTCACCCTTTCACCCACCTCTAACATTGGTCTCCACTGAACTGTCCATGCATTGCAGTTAACTGATGTGTTCTTTAGTTGATTTATGAGTTAATAATTAGTGAATTAATTAATAATTAATTCACACCACTCCTCACTAGTGTATTTTTCAGTTAGACTAAATACAACTAGTTCAACTAAGTTAAACCGAACACAACTCCACCAACTGTCTCATCAACTCCACCAAACTCTGCCACATGAGTTCTAACTGAAGTCAACCATGCAATAGCTCAACCAAACCCTAGGAAAAGCATATTTCCTTCTGTCAGCTGCATGTGCCACATCCAAGCATCAAATTGAAGTGCTCCAAGAGGATAAGATAATGTTTATAGTCTAAATATTATTAAGGGTTAATAATATTTGACTGTTCTATTTTTAGCCCGGCAGTCTAAAAATAGAAACCGCCCAATGTCTAAAAATAGAGGTCCATATATTTTTACCAATTCGACCAATCATCCATAAATAGCATCCTGCAACTCATAGACCATGATCCATATGTCTAAAAATAGACATAGTCTAAAAATAGACTTTGCGCCAAAAATAGCCTACGGGCCCACTTAGTGAAGGCGACTTCATTTCACTAAGCTCCATCATCTTGTTGCATTTTCAACACTCCCTCTCAACAAGATGTGGATTATCTGCAACCCCTATCCTGCCTCTGTGGAATTCGAATTTGCTCCTAGTGAGCGCCTTCGTCAAGATGTCAGCATCCTGATCCTCCGTGGGAATATATGAAAGTAACATGATTCTCCGCTGCACACAATCTCTGATATGATGGTACCCGATGTCGATGTGTTTGGATCTATCATGAAATACTGGATTAGCCGAGAGTTTAATGCAACTCTGGTTATCACAATAAATCACAGTAGGCTCCAAATGTGACCCGAACAACCCAACCAGGATCTTCCTCATCCATATGGCCTCGCATGCAGCCAAGCTTGCTGCCATATACTCAGCCTCTGCTGAACTGAGTGCCACGGATCTCTGCTTCCTGCTGTACCAAGAAACTGTTGTCGACTCGATACTGAAGATCCCTCCAGATGTGCTCTTTCTGTCCGTTGGGCTCCCTGCCCAATCTGCATCTGTGAAGCCACATAGCTTCACCTCATCCTCATGTCTGTACCACAAGCCATATCCCGATGTGCCTCTAAGATAACGCAATACATGCTTGCCTGCCTTCCAGAAGAGCTTGGTAGGCTTAACCATAGCTTGCGAAAGCTGGTTAACAGCATAGCATATATCGAGTCGTGTATTGACCAGATACATAAGCGACCCCACCAACTGTCGATAGACAGTGGCATCCACTACCTCCGCTGAAGTAGCATCCTCCTTCCTCCAACCTCCAAGAAGAGGAGTATCAACAGGCTTGCAGCCATGCATGTTGAACTTCTCCAGTATCTCCCGGGCATACTTACCCTGAGAAACAAACAGTCCATCACTGCGCTGCCAAATTTCCAATCCCAGGAAATAATGAAGGAGGCCCAAGTCCTTCATCTCAAACTCTCTAGCAAGATCCTCCTTGTATGAAAGTATCAACAGCTCATCACCCGTCAAAATCAGATCATCTACATACAGTACAATGATCAGCAACTTCCCCTCCACCACAATCTGGTACAGGTTAGGATCCGCCTCACTCTTGGAGAATCCAAGTCCGGTGAAATAACTGTCTATCTGTGTGTACCAAGCATGAGGTGCTTGCTTCAACCCGTACAGTGCTCTCTTGAGTCTGCACACATGCGACTCACTGCTGAAGATATCGAAACCTTCGGGCTGCTCTATGTACACCTCCTCCTCAATGACTCCATTGAGGAACACAGTCTTCACATCCATCTGATGGATGTGCCACCCCATCTGCGCTGAGAGAGCTAGGATCGTCCATATGGAAGAGTACCTTGCGACAGGTGCAAAGGTCTCCTCATAATCGATCCCCTCGATCTGTGAGAAGCCACGGGCGAAAAATCTCGCCTTGTACTTCTCCACACTCCCGTCAGCCGCCTGCTTCACTTTGTAGATCCATCGCGAACCCACCACTGATTTCCCCACCGGTCTTGGGACAATCTCCCATTCACTGTTCCTGACGATCGAATCATATTCTTCGATCATGGCATCAACCCATGCGGGTTCCTCCACAGCTTCCTCAAAATAGGATGGCTCCGTCACAACACATTGACTCACAAGAGCCATGTATCCGTTATACATGTTTGGTGACTGCCTCTGCTCACACAGGTCGTAGGTGCTCCTACAACCTTCTCTGCATCTTGAGCCAGTCGCTCAGCTTCTATAGTGCGCTTTCGCCCTCTGATGGTTGGCGCTGCATGAGTGGTCTCTTCCACTCCATGAACCTCATCTTGTGGCTGATCCACATCCTGAGACTCATCCTTAGGAACTAATAGCTCCTCATCTGCATGCAAGTGTGGCTCCCTCTCAAGCGAACACTTCATGGCTTTCTCCTCATGAAATTTGATATCCCGTCGCACAACAGTCTTGCGACTGTCTGGAAAATAGACACAATAGTTGTGGGGTGTATCAGTGTACCCCACAAATATCCCAACCTCTGTAGTTAGCTCCAGCTTCTTCCTGGCATCCTTCGTCACATGCAAGTAGACAGGTGAACCAAAAAATCCTCAAATGGGAAATATCAGGTCTCTTACCAGAAAACGCCTCCTTCGGTGTACTCATGCCAAGTATCTTGTGAGGACAACGGTTCTGCACATATACTGCAGTATTGCATGCCTCCGCCCACAAGTGAAGGGGTAGGCCCCCCATCATGCAACATCACCCGTGCAGTTAGTCCCACGATCGTTCAAGTATTCCGCCAAAAAACCTATCACCATTGTAATAATGTGCTATGAGCTTCCCTCTCGAATTCTTTCTCAACCAGCGCCTTGAACTCACAGAATTTTGAGTATGTCTCGCTCTTCTTCTGCATGAAGAAGATCCAGCACTTCCGAGAAAAATCATCAACAAAGATCACATAGTACCTGTGCTTTGCTGTCGAAGCTACTGAGAAAGGTCCACACACGTCTGTGTGAATTCTCTCAAGGATCGTCGTGGCGCGACTATCCTTCTCGTGAAAGGTGGCTTTCATAAATTTTCCCAAGGTACACCCCTTGCACTGATCTGACTGCGCAAGAGTGCCTTTAGGAAGCCCAGTAGAAATCTGCTGCAGTATCTTCAAAGCTCCATGGTGAAGGTGGCCCAATCTCCGGTGCCACAACTCGCCATCATCCCGGCTCACCACTCCTTCTGCCTTGCCTGCCATTGCTGCGCAACCATCTACTTGCAATCGATAAAGGTTCTGAACTCAAACCCCTATCCTCCGGGTTCTCCAGTTGTCTTATTGCGCAGGAAAGCCTTTCCTTCGCTGAAGACAACATCGTACCCCTTGTCTTCTAACATCGCCACAGAGATCAGATTCTTCTTCAATCCTCGAACATGCATCACTTCCTTCAATACGAAGGTTTTACCAGACTCCCTCTCAAAGGAAATGGTACCGATACCGGTCGCACTGTATCTACCATCATCGCCCATCTCGATGTGCACTCCAAGATCTTTCTCATCCAGATCTGAAAACAAATCTCGATCTCCAGTCATGTGAAAAGACGCACCACTATCCAAGAACCATACTGATCCCATCACACTTGAGACCAAGCATGCGATCAGTGAAAAATCCAGCTCAAACTGCGAGGCTAAGGCCTCTCCTGCTGCAGATCCAGCAGCATGCTTATTTTTCTTCTTCTGCGGATAATTTGTGGCATAATGTCTATGCTGGTGACAGTGAAAGCACTTCACCTTGGAAATGTCTTGCTTCTTGCCTTTCGCACCGGAATAAGAAGCTTTCTTGCTCGTCCCATTCTTTTCTTTGGCAGCCAAAGTGCAATTTTCTTCATCAGATGCCTTTGATGAAGGTCCATCCCTGGTAGTCCGCCTTATCTCCTCTTGCATGAGATCCGACCAAAGTCGCTCCCATCCCGGAAATTTCTCCCGACCATTGACAGAGTCCTGATAGGAATGCCAACTCTTCGGAAGACCACGGAGAGCCAGGTCCACCAAGTCCTCATCATCGACAGTCACCCCCACACTTCCCAGCTCATCTCTGCATTGAGTGAACTTCGTGAGGTACTTGGCGATACTATTGCCTTTCTCCATCTTAATGTTTCTGAGTTTATCCTTGAGCGCCAGCTTCCTTTGGTCGCTCTTGCTCTGGAATAGATCTGTCAATGCTTTCCACATCAAATATGGAGAAGCTTTTCCATGCAGGCTGGATACATTGTGATCCTTCATGCCCTCCAATAGAATCCTTCGACATTTCGCCATCTTCTTTTGCCAAGCCTCAACTTTAGCAGGATCAGTAGGCTTTTGGACATCCATATCTACGAACTCCTTCAGCCCGTTATCATCTAATACCGCCTCCATCCGGTCTTTCCATGCAACATAATTCGAACTGCCTTCAAGGGCATACTTGAGTCGCAAACCGTTGAAAGACATTTCAACTCCGACACCAAGAAAACAATCTGCTGCAAAATGATAATTCCAAGCTCAAAACTCAACTGCTTCTGGATCTGTGAGAACAAATTATTTCTAGCACAGAGATCGACTGTAGGGGCATTTACTGGATATATCACCTTTCAAAGAAAGGATGGATCCAGAGGCTACCTGGCCCGATACAGACTCTGTCTACCGAAATAATTGTAATCACTGTAATAGATCCGATGATCAATTCTGCTTTGATACCATGTAGAAATTTGAATAATTTGCTGAATTATTCACCGAGATTATCCTGATTACACACTATTTAAGCTTCATGCATAATACATAACCTCTTCTACAATTGATCATCAATATGCGGAAATAGAAGCAGCCGCATGCGCACATTAAAACATAATCAAGCACACATATAACACAGTATGTAATGGGGAAAGCATACAGCTGAAAACCCCCAACTATCTGTATATTATAATGATAGAGAACATGTAAAAATACATAGCACAAAGCTCCTCACAGCTCTCAGCACTATCTCACATGCTACACACAAACTAGCACGGAAGATGAACAAGTCACAGGTTCAAATCTCCTCCACAAGTCTGCCTGCCTCTACTGCGCAATCCAAGATGAGAATGAATGAGATCCAAGTTCGAATCCCCTTGGCTTGTACTATGCAATCCTCATTGGAAATCTCAATCAATGTGTGTGCAAATCTCATGCACAAGTATAGTCACAACTGATAGCCACACTCACCCTTTCACCCACCTCTAACACTGGTCTCCACTGAACTGTCCATGCATTGCAGTTAACTGATGTATTCTTTAGTTGATTTATGAGTTAATAATTAGTGAATTAATTAATAATTAATTCACACCACTCATCACTAGTGTATTTATCAGTTAGACTAAATACAACTAGTTCAACTAAGTTAAACCGAACACAACTCCACCAACTGTCTCATCAACTCCACCAAACTCTGCCACATGAGTTCTAACTGAAGTCAACCATGCAATAGCTCAACTAACCCATAGGAAAAGCGTATTTCCTTCTGTCAGCTGTGTGTGCCACATCCAAGCATCAAACTAAAGTGCTCCAAGAGGATAAGATAATGTTTATAGTCTAAATATTATTAAGGGTTGATAATATTCGACTGTTCTATTTTTAGCCCAGCAGTCTAAAAATAGAAACCGCCCAATGTCTAAAATAGAGGTCCATCTATTTTTACCAACTCGACCAATCATCCATAAATAGCATCCTGCAACTCATAGACCATGATCCATATGTCTAAAAATAGACATAGTCTAAAATAGACTTTGCGCCAAAAATAGCCTGCAGGCCCACTTAGTGAAGGCGACTTCATTTCACTAAGCTCCATCATCTTGTTGCATTTTCAACACTCCCTCTCATTTCTTTGTCAAAACACTTACTCTACCTTTTCCCATGACAAAGACCTTACTGTCTGTCCCCAATGTTACTTGAGACTTCACATTTTCATCTAACATGGAAAACATGGAAATGTTTCCATTCATATGGTTGCTACATCCTGAATCTAGAAACCATATATCTTCATTCTTTTCTTCAGCCATATTACATGCTAAAAACAATTTTTCTTGACTGATATTTTCTTTGGTAAAATTAGCACTGGCTCTATTACCCATGTCACTCTGTTTCTTCCTAAATTCATTGGCATAATGGCCATACGTCTTACAGTAATGACATTGTACTTGGGATTTATCATACCTTTGTCCATGTGCTTGATTTTTTCCACCTTGCCGGCTGTTGCCTTGGCCTTGGTTCTGATTTTGATTGCTGTCCCTTCCACTTGAATTTTCAGGGCTGTTTCTTCCTCCTTTGTTTTGGATTTTTCCTCTTCCTTTTCCTCTGTAGTTTCCTCTACCTTGACCTCTTCCTCTTCCAAAGGACATTTGGGTCTTGAAGGCATGCTCCAAAGATGAGTCTGTTGTTCTACCCAATATTTGTTCATGTGTCATCAGTGATGCATGTAGCTCATCAACTGTAAACTTTGAGAGATCCTTTGTCTCTTCAATGGTTGTGACTATCACATAAAACCTTAAGGGTAAGCTCCTCACCACTTTCTCCACTATCCTTCTCTCTTCAAGTGTCTCTCCATGAGACCTTATCTGGGTAACCAATCCAATCACATGTGTGAAGAACAAGTCTATGTTATCAGACTCTTTCATGCAGAGAGTTTCAAAGTCTCTCCTCAGCAATTGTAGATTTGTTGTCTTCACCTTCTCCATACCTTGATAGGTAGTTTGGAGGGTATCCCATGCATCCTGGACCTCTTTCTCTTAGCCGCCGCTATCCTTGGAAACACACTTTCATGCATTGCTTGATAGAGATAGAAGAGGGATTTTGAGTCCTTCTTCCGTTCCACCAGTTAAAATTCAACACTCCCCCTTAAATTCAACTGCTGGGTTATCTTCCATACCCAAACACTTTCTCAAAATTCATGAAACCCTCAGTATGGGACTCCTTGAGGGCTCTCACAAGTGAAACCCTCAGTATGGGACTCCTTGGTGTTCCTTTACCATATACCAGTGAAACCCTCAGTATGGGACTCCTTGCGGACTCTCATGAGTTGTTTCTGAAAACCAGATCTAGTGATGTTGTTAGGAACGCTATAAAAATATGTACTAAGGATTATCTCGAAAAATATAGGGTTAACATGCATATGGTAAGTGTTTTATTTCCTCTGAGCATGGCTCAGGTTGTGAAGCACGAGCTGCACTTGATTTCTAAGGCGGTGGAGGCATTTTATGACCAGGACGTGGATTCCATGAAGGCGACGTCTCAGATGGAGAATTTTTTGGGCAATAAGGATATGGTGGATGTCTCTGTGAGGATGTAAAGGGCCATGTACGCTCAGCTCATGCAGCAAGCCTTTCAGGCACCATGTTTCTATCTGAAGCTGCCTCTATCATCTCAAAATCACAAGGAGGATTAATTGGGTATGAAGATAAGCTGTGGATTTGAGATGATGTATCAGCAGATATTGCATTATCAGTCCGAAACGAAGAATTCAGAACTCAGACTGAGTGTCTCATGGGTTTTTGGAGTCCAAAGATCAGCACTGAAATCAAAAAGGAGTAGAGACATTGGATGGGAGGCATTCATGAGAAGCCTAGAGAACAACGGTTATTTCAACGGTCTTCTTGAAGGTTCGAAGGAGCATAAGAAGCTCATGGATGAAGCATTGGACTATTAAGAAATACCACACTCTTCTCCAGTGTCAGGTAAGCCTAATTTTTTTTCACATGACACAGATGATCCATCTTATGCACTACCACATCAATTTAAGTATGCATTATCAATAGTGAGAATAGGTCATAAACAAAAGAAATTATTTTATTTATTCTATAATTGGAAACATATTTTTTCTACATGGATGGTAAACCTAGAAAGACTATCTACCCACCTTTATATATATTTGAGCGAAGAACTGGTACCTTGCCAGCACCATACCATAATATGTCGGTAGGTTAAAGAAATTCCTTTATTTATTCGTAAACGAGAACCTATTGTTTTTACATGGATGGTAAACCTGGTAAGAAGCTCTACCCACCCTCAACACATTTGAGTGAAGAACTGGTACCTTTTCAGGACCATACCATAATCTGAATACCTCAATATTATTCAATATATTCAAGAGCCACACTTGGAAAACCTCATGCAAGGGAGGACTTAGGAGCATGCCTGTTAGGATTTGAAACCATGTCATTGTCATAAAAGCTTCTCTAAGTTTCCACTAGATCACAACTTGATGTACAAAGCAACATAAGTTCTTGTAATCGAATTCAAAATTGTATGCATGCTTCTCTAATATTGTAAGCATGGGGTCTGTTAAATTCGATTTGTGTCTACAGGAGGGAGGCCAAACACCCATACATGTGTGCCTCCAAGTTCTATCGATAAAAAATATATCAGTACGATGAGAATATTATGAAAAAAGGGTGGATAGCACAAAGGCTTTTACCATAGAAACATATAAAGGGCAGGTAACGTTGGGACTAAGTACTAAATAATGCTACCTATGAGCTAGTGAATCCTGTGATTTGCAAAACATAGCTGTACATACACAATCAAATTGCACCCCTTAATGAAGACACATTCCTTCATGCAAGAGTGCAGCATGAGCTTGGCAGTGAAATAGAAATCAAACTATTCCTTTGCAACTTTTTAGGCATCATGCAAAGGAGTGACATATGTCTGGTTAGGAAGCAAAACTAACCTATATTACCTATAAAATTCTGAAAGGGTGTGAGAGTAAACACCACACCCCCATAGGATATGTAGCCCTGAGACCACTAAAGTCAAATAGACCCCATCCAACAAGAGCACCCTTGATGGGCCACAACAAGTCAGCAATGGCATGGGAGTGGCAGAAAATGGTTATTTCCAATGCCTTGCAAACAACATCACACGCACCAACAGGAAAATTGAAAATGAGAAAGCCTTCTACACTAAAGCAACTGCGTTGTGGCTAGAAATAAATGGCATCATGGATTTTTACCATTGCACATAGAACATTGAAACTGATATGAAAAGAAAACTGATATCAGCTCTGCCATATCAAGACAAGAAAGATAAGGTCAAATTAAAATGGTTATAAAATGCAAACCAATAGTGCATCTTCCATATCAGGAGTCAGGACAAAGCAAACAAGATAAAATCTTCAACAGTCTCTAGGTCGGTTGGCCTTTACACGAGATTATTTAGTTTTGGAACCTTATCCCTTAATGACATCCACATGGTTATGTTATGAAATTTTGTATTTAAACCTAACCTCCCCAGGTCTTGAGTTAAGTCTATCAAAGTGTGTGGCTGTGTTATGATGCGAATGAAACATGCCTTTTTTATTGACATATGACAAATCATGGTCGTTTTCAGTTTTAAAAATAACAAGGTGTGATCAAATATGTTCACTTACTCTCCTATTTCAATATTCATGACTAGAGATTCCAATCAAATAGTTGATAAACTTAGTAACGATCCAATTTCAATTAAAAGTTATTTAAAACTACACTCAACCAACATGGAGTATGTGATTGATATTTTGTATACTTCTTTGAGACAGGGAAGTGTAATTCATTACCTAAGGTTCTTGAAGATGGCTCTATTTCTTGTTATGCATGGTTTCTTGTGATAGTGACCAATGTGAAGCACTCAATTTATTTGTGAAACATAGAAAAGTATGTTTAATGGAGTAGACAATTTCTTACATTGTGAAACATAGGAAAGTACGTTCCGTGAAAACCTTAAAAGGAAAAAGCATTTTATGTTTATTTTTTGATTCAAAACAAATACAGGAAATTCACTCTAAGGACAAAGATAGTATGCATTATGGATTTTATTTACTTAGCATGATTCTATTTTTAATAGGAAAGGAAACTATTTAGTGTAGTTTTAAATAAATTTTCAATGTTGAAATCTGAATGTAATCATTGGAAAATGACAGTTACAAAAACCAATTTCTAAATGATGCCATGCAAGATTAAGGCTTTTGTTGTTGTTTTTGATATAATGAAATATATATACTTCAGTAGGTGCAAAAGGCTTAAAATTGGAAACTTGAGCACTAAAACTTTCTAGTTAAATTTTCCAATTTTTTATTAACCCGTTTTTCTAGAGATTGATTGTGTTTGGAGAGTTATATTTTTTTGAAGCATATGCACAACTTATTATTGTCATCTTTAGTATACGATTTAAGAAATAGACTCTGTTCTTTGGTGCGTGGCCATTACAACAAGTACTTGTTTTCACTTTCGAAGGACTAGGTATGAAAGATAAGTTTTCTTATTTGATTTTGATATGATGTTTTGCTTTTGTTGCAACAAAATAATGCATTCTCCAGTTGAATGCATTGATTAAATTTTTTCCTTACCCTATTCCTCATCCAATTTTGTGGGTTTGGACCTTCCACCGGATGATGATGATACATCTCTTTACAATGGAGAAGAGGACATGACTGCTGCGATACTGGAGAGACAGAAGGAAATAGATTCATATGATAGAGATTGACTTAAGAGGAAGAAATCAAAGAATCCTACAGGGAATTACTATACCTCAAGAGAGACTATGAATGATTTTAATGTGGAAGATGTAGCAAATAATATGCAGGAATTTGTGGATAAATGTCAAGTTATGAAGGAGCTGCAGTTCCACGAAATGGGTGAGTGCTAGTTAATATGTTTCTTGCATGTGATTGGTTTTATATTGTTAAATATCATTCAATGTAAGCAGAAACATGCATAAAGCAGTAATCCTGCCAACCTCTATAGTTTCAACATAGTTCTTTGGCCACTTATGTCTTCTAGACAAGGCTACCATTTATGGATAGGAGGTTTTCTTACGCAGAAACAAAAATTGTGTATCCTTATCAAAGAATTAGTATACAACACATGTCCTTATGTGCATTGGTCCTTGGATGTTCTCAGGAACCAGAAAAATATTGCCTGGATGTTGTAGAAGAATTGACATTTTCCGACAAAGAAAGCATAGCATATATTTTAGCTTGGATTCATCTCTTTGACAACTGCTAGAGATTGGCAATGCAATGCCTGTGTTGGTCGATGTTTTCAACATATCATGGATCTAGCGTCATTTGAAATTTTTCCATATAGGTGAAATATAAACTAATGTAACAATTGTTATAGCATCATACGTGTATACGCGAGTACAGCTAGAATTTTCCGCGTATGCTATTTTAATGATTAAAAAATATATAAAAATCCCTAATTTCGCGCTGGGTTGATGGTTACTCAGGTAGTTCAACCACCCCAGCCCGTGGCCAACTGTTTCCAACTGCTGAAACTACTTGGAGGGACTATAAAAAGACCTCATATGTATGGCCTAAGGGAGAGAGAGACTTATTATTATTATACTCTGTTGGTTCCCTATCCAAGTCTGATTCCCCGTGCCTCCTGCACTTTCCCAGTTCATTTCAGGAAACCCTTGTTTCCTTGAGATACACATCCCTTTATATGTTATCTCGTATGCACCTATTTGGAAGGAGTCTTAGCGAGGCAAGGGCTGGACGGATCCGGACGACGGTCTGCGACGGCCTTGGAAGGATCAGGTGATCTCTCCACTTACTTTTGTACGTACTATTTTTATAATACAGAAGTATCATGCTGTTCCCGAAATAAACGTGTTAGTGCATGCTTTAATGTATGAAGAATATTTGTTATACAAGCATTCATGATGATTTATTTAATGTTTTATATGAATCTCACTAACATATAGAGTAGAAATATACCGTACAACTTGTCCTTTGTGCTGGTTTCTTCTTGTATTTCAGGTGAAAGAGGAAGGACGGTTGCAGGGAGTTTGAACTCCACGTGGATCTACTTCAAACGTAGGACCAACGGGTAAACCTCTCGTTCTGCTCTATTTCGTTTTTATGACCGTGCATGATCGTGTGAGTCTCTGTTAAGTAGTACGCCCCTGCTCTGTGGAGGTTGAATCCCAACCAACCTCTAGGGTGTTAAATCCCCGAAACAGAACTGGCGACTCCGCTGGGGATCACATTTTGTGATTCTCCTCATACAGGTTTCTGTACTCGTTTGCAGGGTTGCCGGGGCCAGCTTTCTTCGTCTTTTATAGTCCAAATTTTGTTTTTCGTTGTGCTCGCCTTTGAAGCTTTGATACCTTTCCCAGGCTTGTACTTTTTATTTTTCATTATCTTTCTTTGTATACGCGGTTTTTCTTGCACACAGTTGCGTATACCCGCGAGTTTGTGTAGAAGGAACCGCGTATACGCGGGTTTCCCTCAACACAGACGCGTATACACGCCTGTTGCATAACTGCAAAGTCGCGTATACCTAGGCCGAATTTGAAATTTCAAGATTCTGGTGTTTTGGGTCTTTTCTAGCTGTGGAGGCCTGTGTCTTCAGAGTCTCTGTACTTACTGGAGTGTGACAGAAGTGGTTTTAAGTCTTGGTTCTCTTTCGTTTGTCCGAAAACTGATCTTTTTGGCGAAGTGTTCTTGTTGGTGCTAGCACTCCTGGATTGAGTTCCAAGATCGCCTTCTGAGCGTTCTTGGCTGTTCTGCTTTACCAGAACAGAGAGCTTCTGCTCACTGACTCGCTCCTGTCTTTGTGTTGTGCTTTGCATTGCGTTCTTTGCTTTGTTTTTGATTGGTTTTCTTGAGTTTCATAAGCTAGGGTTTTGTTGCATTTTTCGAAGAACTTTTCTTGTTTTCTCGGAGTTTTGTGTTGCAACAAATTTGCACTATTTCTCTTGGCTGTTTGATTGAGTTTTTTGTCTTCCATTGCTCTTATTGATCTTGCTATCATTAGCCTTATAAGGTTTGGGGGCATAGCCGAAGTTTATGCTTGAAATTCGGTCTCGTTTTGGCTTGGATTGGGATAGTTGTTCTTGGTTTTCTTGAAGCTCTTGTTTTATAAAACTGAAAAGCCCAAAAACATTTGTTTTGCTTTTTGTTTTTGCATATCAAAAACTCAAAAAACATTGTTTCTTGTTTTTCGTTTTTGTTGTTGCCTTTTTCATTTTCGTTTGGCTTCATCTTTTGGGACTTTAGTGAAATTTCTTGCTTCTAGTTTTTAGCTTGATTTTGAGGAGAGGGTGTCTTTTGATTTCTTCTTCTTCTTGTGGAGTATTTTGGTGTCTTATATTGAGAGTTCTTGTTCGCAAGAATTGGCTTTCTGGATATCAAAAAGATTAGTTGAAACTGAAGGAGCCTTTTGGGAAATCTCACCTTGTTTCAAGGGACTTTCTGCATCTTAGAATTTACATGCTAGTGGTCATTTGCATTAGGTGCATTGAATCATTTAGTTAGCTTCTTAATTTTTGTGCGTGTGAGTTTGTAATTCGAAAAGAAAAATACATTTTTTAGCCTCGTAGAACTTACATAGAAATTTCTCTTCATCGAAAGACAAAGAACTGCATGTGCATGTAGTCAGGTTTTTATTAATTTCTTTTGCGTCAGAACATCATTGGTTTCAACTCCATATCCTTGTGACTTAATACAAAAGCCCTTAAAATAAGCGATTTAATCTAAAATCAACTAGCAAGTTTTATTTAGTGTCAATCACCAACTAGCTAGGTTGTAGGGCCTTGGAATAGGAGAGAGGGGAGTTAACTCTCCAAGGCCGCTCAAACAAACATAGAAGTTTATTAATTGAGCGAAATCCAACTCCGTGAGGTGGACTGGGAAAGCTCTCATCCGAGAGTCAAGCGCGAGGGGAAGTGAAGGTTGAGAAGAGGGATACCCCCCCTCCGATTAGCTGAATCTGACCTCAAGACCGTTCCGCCCAGCTTCTGATACGGATTGGTGTCCATAGTTGTCGTTCCTAGGTTCCACACAGGTGACTGCGGGGGGGAATACCCGTGGTACCTGAGGCAGACGTCGCATCACTTTCAGCAGTACTTCTGGGGGGTGCCCTTGCGAAGCTTGGGTACTTGAGCCGGCAAAGGCTGTCATTAGGAGGTCGGCGTAACTGTTTCTGATACCTTCGCTAGTTGTTCTGGGCCCTAATCATCCCAGACTGCTTTCGGAAGGTCCTATACTTCGCTTTCCTATATTTTGGTGTCCGGTCCTCATCACCCGGAGCGGAAATACTTGGAGGCTGTTTGCTTGCTGTTTCTCAGGGTTTTGATTTTAGTGAGTGCTCTTTGCTCCTAGCTTGCCTAGCTTTTCACTTTTCTTGAGTCTAATATAATAAATTTGTAAAAGTGGCCGATCAAGCGCCTCGACGTTCGAGGAGAGTCCGGGGGTTATCTCCCGAGAGTGCAGAGCCTTCTTCGAGAAGGCGTAGGAGCGATCTAGCAGGTGGTTTTCACCCTGTAGAGTCTGACGCTATGGAGAGAGATCCTCCACTTAGGTCTGAAGGTTTCATTGCTGATTCCGGTGTCGGTTCCGAGAGGAGCGTTCCGCTCACCTCGAGGGTATTGTTTCCTCAGGAGGAAGATTTTCAGATAGAAGATATACCTGAGCCTGCAGCTACAGGTCCATCTCCTCTTCCTCTTGATCATCCGTTTGTTATAGAGTATGTCGGACCGGAGTCTGAGAGACCGCCGGATTTTCCATATCTTTCTTATCTTTCGATGGCCACGACTGGGAACGCGGCTTCTACCGTGAGTGCTGCGGGCATTCAGACCCCTGCTTCTGTCGAGGCAGGGGGCACTCTTGCTCTATCTTCGAGTGCTTCAAGCACTGCTATGTTTGGCTCTGGGTTCACCCAAGCATATGCTTCTCAATCTGGTCCCTTTGTTTCAGGGATGTCCATTGCTGGAAATCCCTCTTTTTCCTTTACCGCCGGTGCAACTGGATCTACACCCATGTCTAACATGGCTAGTGGATCGGCTTCGTTTCAGGGTTTCCCCTTTGGGACTGGGCATATTCCCAGTCCCAATCCTTCTTTAGGGTCATTTCCTTTTACGTCCCAGACCCAGAGTTTCAACCCTTGGGCTCAGGGACCAAGTTCGACCGCTTTTATGGGATGGAATCCTATGTTTGCAACGTCGGGGGCAGGGAATCAGTTCATCGCGAGTCATCCAGGGAATGCTTCTTTCCCTGCATCGAGTGCTTATCAGTCTTTTTCTCCTCTATCTACTGCATGGAACCCCTACCAGGGGCTTACATCTTCAGTCAATACTTCAGCGGGGGGAACTAGTCTGGGTCTTGGTAACTCGGCGTGGGGAGGAGGTTCTTCTCCGTTTTCTACGGGTCCTTTCTGGCAGCCTGGTGCCTCATCAAATCCGGGCTATTCTTTTCAGAATGTGGGAAATTCATCCCATCAAGGATGGAATTCTCAGGCTCCGCCGCGATTACCATTTCTGGCAACGTTAAACTTGCCAGACTTGGCGAAGTTAACTAATGACCCGATTCGATATAGTCCGGGTTGGCCTCCGGTTCCAGCCAAACTTCCTTCAGACATTCCTAAGTTTGAAGGTAAGAATGGTGAAGATCCGGCAGACCACGTCACCACATTCCACTTATGGTGTTCATCCAACTCTCCGATCGACGATTCGATTAGATTGAGATTATTTCAGCGCACCTTAACTGGAAACGCCGCGAAGTGGTATATAGAGCTTACTGGGGGCAGTTTCGCCACATTTGGAGAACTGGCTGTCACTTTTCTTAACCATTTTTAGTTGCCCGTCAGATATGAGGCTGGGACCGAACTCCTGGCTAATTTTAAGCAGGATGAGGCAACTCACATTTCTGATCATATTCAGGAATGGAGGAGAAGGAAGAGGCTAATTAAAGCCCATATTCCAGGTGAGTTCCTTCTCGAGTGGTTTTTGAAATCGCTTCAGTCCGATATTTCAAAGGATGTATCCATGTCAGGGGTATATTCCGAGGAGCAGGCCATCTTTAGGGCCCAGCAGTTAGAGTTGATCTATTCTCAGTCTGGCATGCTTTACAAGTATTTGCCTAATGCTCCTCGCTCCAAATTGGATCTCTCGAAACCCAAGCCTGGCCCGCATGGTGACGGACTCGTCGGATCGGTCAGTAGTAGTGCAGCCAGCCTGCTTTCTCAATTGCAGCAGTTGTCTTTACAATCTGCTTCTTCTGGTCAGGCTGTGCCTGCTGATTCTTCACCTTCCCAGCCTTTGTCCATTAATGCTGTCCAATCTTCTGAACCCAAAGGAAATCAACAGTCCGATGGGAAGAAGAAGGGACGTAATAACAAGAAGAAGGGCAAGAATGGGAAGGGCAATGTAAATAAGACCAACGAGCGTGTTGGTGAAGGGCAAAAGGAGAAAAAGAAAGTTAAGTTTCCGTGCAAGCTTTGTGCTGGAGACCATCTCACGCATCTTTGCCTGAAAATTCAGGATTCTCAGCGCCTGTTATCTCAGCAAGGTTCTTCTAGTTCCCAGGCTGTGCTAACAAACCCTTTTCCCCAAGGGCAGCAATTAATTGCTGGCGCGAATCAAAATCCTGGGGCTTCCTCTGGAGGTCCTCAGGAAGGGGAAATTCCATCGAATATCTTTACGATGAGTGCTCACGTGGATGTCGCTACGAGATCCCGTGATTATGGCGGAGAGGAATCTTCGAAAGCTAAGGAAGTTTCTGATACTACTGAGCCGCTTCATATCACGAAGCCAACTATCGAGTCTATGCCTCGGATACCGAAGGCATCCTCTAAGCGGTCAACGATTAATCCGAACATGAGGGCTGCCCAGAACTACTCGATTTTAGAAGATCTGGCGCAGAGTCCTTGTGCTATGTCAGCTTTAGAGGTACTCCAGTCTTGTCCGGCTCAGCGCAGTGCTTTGCTCACTGCCATTGGAGCTATAGATCCGAAAAATTCTCTTCTGATTACCTTTGATATGAAGAATTTTAAGAAGAGACTTCCTCATCATATGGCTTTCCATATTAAATCATCGTACCGGAAGACTAATATCTTTCGCACGGTCGTTGATGAGGGTGCTTCTACTTGCGTGATGTCTCTCGCATGCTGGAAGACACTAGGATCTCCCAAAGCTGTTCCATCTAGCACTATTCTTACTGCATTCGATGGCCATTCTCATAGGCCCCATGGTATTGTCCCGTCTTTGCCCATCTGTGTTGGGGGCAAAACCGTTAACATAGAGGTTGAGGTAGTAGATGCAGCCTTGGACTACAACCTTCTGTTGGGGAGAAACTGGATATATGTTATGGATGCCATTGCATCTTCACTATTTCGGATAGTATGTTTCCCCCACGAAGGGAGGATAGTTACGGTGGATCAACTGGACTGTCCTCCTGTAGACCTGGATGCGCCTCCTGACTCATCCGTCCCTAAGTTGGACAATACTAAGGCACCTATCGAGAATCTGGGAGTTGGAATGTATTCTTCCCTGATGGGATCTTTTGATCTTCCTCCTCCTAAGGTGTCTATCAATGTTATTTCATCCTCCAAGGCTCCCCTTCGAAGAGAGTTCTTTCGAACTCATTATTTTTCGGACCCTTGGACCTTACCTTCCCCAACTGCCACTTTGGAGGAAGGGCAAGTGGGTGGAATGGCATTCCCGATTTCTGCAGCTGAGATTGCATATCGGTCTGTTGTTGACACTGCAGAGTCTGATCCAGCTCCTCTTTCGCCGGAAGAGTTGGATGGTGATGTGGCTCCGGCTTGGACGCTTACTTCTTCTTCTGCCCAGGATTGTCTAGATACCACTCTTCCATCCGAAGAGGCCATCCTGGAAGCAATGACAGGTATAGAGAGACCGTGGGATGACTTGCATCATCGGTCTTACTTCCTACCTGACTTGAGCGAAGTCGAAGCTAGTTTTCCAAGTCCTCAGTCTCCTGGACCTGTTCACCCAGTCTTGAGCCCCTTAGCACCAGCACAGGTTTATGCTGAAGTGAACATGGTTGTGATCTCTCCGACTATCCCGGTGAACATCTCCAAGAATCCCAACATTATCGAGAACGTTTTCATTGGAGCTGAATGTTCCCGTGAAGAAGTTCAAATCTATACCGAGCTCTTCAAAGAGTATAGGGATGTTTTTGCTTGGTCTTATGAGGAAATTCCTGGCATAGATCCATCTATCGTCCAGCATGAGATCAAGACGTATGAAAACGCTAAGCCGGTCAGGCAAAAACTTCGTCCGGTTAATCCTAGGAAGGCAGCAGCTATCAAAGCTGAAGTTGAAAAGCTGCTTAAGGCGGGATTCATTTTCCCAGTTCCTCTGACTGAATGGGTTTCAAACCCCGTTCCTGTTGATAAAAAGCAAGGAACAATTCGAGTGTGCATCAATTTCAGAGACCTGAATAAGGCGTGTCCTAAAGATAATTACCCCACACCCTTCATTGATCAGATTATTGATGAGTGTGCCGGTAACGAAATTTTTTCCTTCATGGACGGTTTTTCTGGTTATAATCAAATTACTATCCGTCCAGAAGATCAACATAAGACCGCCTTTATTTGTCCCTGGGGTACGTTTGCATATAAGAAAATGCCTTTTGGTCTTAAAAATGCTGGAGCTACTTTTCAGCGGGCCATGTCTTACGCCTTCCACGACATCAAGAAAATTATAGAGGCATACTTAGATGATCTAGCTGCTCATTCTCGAAAGAAGATGGATCATCCAGGACACCTCCGGCAAATATTTGAGAGATGTCGTTTTTATAAAATTCGTTTGAATCCGAACAAGTGCGTTTTCGCGGTAACATCCGGTCGGCTGTTGGGATTTATCGTGTCTAGTGAAGGGATACGGGTAGATCCCTTCAAGGTTGAGGCAATACTTCGGTTGCCTCCCCCGTCTTCAATCCGTCAACTTCAAAGTCTCCAAGGGAAGTCTAACTTTCTTCGGAGGTTTATCGTTGACTATGCTGAGATTACAAAGGGATATATGAGACTGTTGAAGAAAGGAGTCCCTTTTCTTTGGGACGACTATGCTCAACGCTCATTCGATGCCTTGAAAAAGGCATCGACCTCTGCTCCTTTACTGAGTCCACCCGATTATAGCAGAGATTTTCTTTTGTATCTGGCTACAGCAGAATCTACCATTGGTATGGTTCTGGTTCAGGAGGATGATGCTCTGGCTGAGCATGTTATTTACTACCTTAGTCGAGGACCGGTAGGACCTGAACTGCGATACACCCCGATAGAAAAATTAGCCTTAGCAGCAGTTCATGCTGTGCAGCGACTCCGGCATTATATTATTCTTCGCAAAACTTATGTCTTCGCAGCTGCCAATCCATTTCAGTTTGTCCTCAGCAGGCGAGTGATTGGGGGCAAATATAATAGATGGATTGTGATTTTACAGGAATTTGATCTAGAGTTCATGTCTGCCAAATCCAAGAAGTCATTAGTTTTTGCGGAATTGGTCTCCGAGTTGCCTTGTGGAGAGGCGATGATCTATGATGAGTCCTTTCCGGACGAACACTTGTTTCTGATCTCTCCACAAGATCCTTGGTATGGGGACATCATTGTATATCTCCAGACTGCGAATTTTCCCTCTTCTTTTTCGAAAGATGAGCGTCGTAAGCTGCGTCACTTAGCTAAAAGTTATCTGATTATTGGTGATGCTTTGTACCGTCGAGGGGTTGATTCAATCCTAAGACGCTGCTTAACTTTCGAAGAAGCTGAGGCTGTGCTCAATGATTCTCACGGTGGAGCTTGTGGGGGTCATTTATCAGGGCTTGCTACAGCCCAAAAGATTTTGTGTGCTGGCTACTTCTGGCCCTCGATTTTCAAAGACTGTATTGAATCGGTCAAGAAGTGTCATCCTTGTCAAGTGTATACTCGAAAAATGCGCGCTCATCCAACTCCGCTTTTTCCAGTCGTTACTGTCGGACCCTTTACAAAGTGGGGTATGGATTATACTACTTGTAACCCGCCTTCGGCAAAAGGTCACAAGTACATTATCGTAGCAGTAGACTACTTTACGAAGTGGGTCGAAGCCATGCCTACTTTTGGGAACGATGGTGAGACTGCAGCTCTTTTCTTCTTCAATCAAGTCATTGCTCGTTTCGGTATACCTAGAGAGATTGTCACTGACCATGGCAGTCACTTTCAGAACAGTATGATGGCTGAGTTGGCTCTTAAATTGGGTTTGCGGCAGGAGCATTCATCTCCATATTATCCTCAGGCCAATGGCCAGGTGGAAGCCGTGAATAAGTCCTTGAAGACAATTCTTCAACGGACGATTGATAAACATAGATCCAACCGGCACATTATGCTATATCCTGCACTCTGGGCATACAGGACGTCAGTTAAAACTGCAACTGGCTTTACTCCGTTTCAGTTAGTCCACGGGGTGGAATCCGTATTTCCCATTGAATGCGAGATTCCTTCCCTTAAACTGGCTGCTGAGCTTCTTCCTGACACTTCTAGTCTGGCAGAGCGGCTTCTTCATCTGGAACATCTTGATGAGCAGCGTCGAGATGCCGCCACGTTGAACGAAGCGCATAAAAACCGAGTCAAAGTCCAGTACGATAAGGCAGTTAAGCCTAGGGTCTTTTCCGAAGGTGACCTTGTTTTGGTCTATGCCCAAGAAAAAGATGCCTTGGGGGCAGGAAAGTTTAAGTCGATGTGGTATGGCCCCTATATCGTCAAAAAGGTCCTTAAGAAAGGAGAGTATACCTTGGTTGACTTCGAAGGGAACGAGTTGCCGGAGCCCCGAAATGGGCTCTATTTGAAGAAGTACTATGCCTAGGCTTTGGCCTGGCATTTTGCTTTGTATATAGTAGTTTTTGTCTTGTACATATCTGTTTGATTTTCGATTTTTGATGAGATGGTGATGTTTTTGATCTGCTTTGGCAGGTTGTGTTGATGTCATGAGTCATTTTGGTTTCGCCGATGGTGCTAGTAGACACACCCGGAACCTAGCTTCCGCGGCTTGGGTGCTTCATTATCCTTCCGGTCAGCTGTTGGTATCAAGAGGGGTCTGCATTGGTCCTGCTTCCAATAACGTAGCAGAATACACTGCAGTAATTCATCTACTCTCGGAGGCAATATCCTTGGGTGTTGATTCGTTGGTAGTTTTCTTCGACTCCCAGCTGGTGGTGTCGCAGTTGAACAACACTTATCGGGTACGAGATCCAATTTTATTACGATTGTTCTTGAGGGTACGTTTGTTACAAAGGTCATTTCAATTTTTAACATTCATTCATATTCCTCGAGCTGACAATTGGTTTGCTGACTCATTGGCTAATCAAGCTTTAGATTGGCATATTAATCATTCAGTACAATAAAATCTAATCATCAAAAACATCATACATTTGATACATTTATCACATCACATCAAAATATCGTTGTATATATATCATCAGTATGTCAAAAAACTTTACAAAATTTTGGATCCATCAATGCCGTACAAAACTTGGGCTTATGCCCCATCATGTTCAGTCTCAAAAAATATACAATCATCTAATATGTAAAAACTATCTACTCCTGAGGACCCTGCCCAGCGTTCCTATAGAACATCACTGCAGTGGCCACACGGCGGAACAGTCTAACCCAGTCCCGGGGTACTCCTACAACCTGTCTCTGGACGGCTTCTGGCAAGTCCTCCACAGCAGCCAGAGGGATTTGGCGGGTTAGTCCCTCCAAGTTTCTCTGCACGGCCTGGAGGGTTCTGTCAGAATCCGCTGTCTCTGCTTCACCTCTGCGGCGCTTGTGACGTGCTAGGCCCTCAGGACGCACCGGTCCAACATCTGAAACATGATCATTTTTATTTGTCAGTCATTATGAATCCAATCCAAAAACATGTTTGTTTTTCATTTTTCATACATATTTGAAAAATCCAAAAAAATCATATAAGTTAAAATTTTTTGAAAAAACTTACCGACTGCTCCCCATGCTGCACCGGGTGGAAGTACTAGATCTGGATCTCCTCGGAAATCCATCCCGGCATAGGGATAGTCGTCTACTGCGATGATCTGTTCTCTCCACCACAAGAAGAACTCATCGTCCCAGGTAGTTCGGGGTACCTCGCTGCCCCCCAGTCTCTTCATCATGTCTGCCCAACGGGCAATTCTTGGGTCCCGAGGGCTGCTGATAGTTGAGATGAATTTGGGTCTCAAAGCTGGAACTCTCTCGAAGAAAAATGTAGTCAAAATGGTTCCATAGCCAAAGTGTTTTGTATGTGTTTTGCGAATGGAGGTCAGTTGTTGTTTCATGTTCAGTAGCAGGGCAGTGCACCAATCATACACATGAATTAAGAACTCTACTGCTATGCTCATGTGCGTCCTGGACGCCTGATGCAGTGAGGAAGATCCTGCCACTCTGCCGATGGTGAATAGGAGGATCTTTATGTGCAAGTCCCTGATATCTCTGATTGCAATCTGTGTGCCAACTTTCTTGGAATTTTCTACGCAATAGATTTGGACATAGTCCTCCACGGTTAACCCTCCCAGGGGCTTTCCGTGCAGATCCACTGGGTCTCCCCTCCTGGAGAGTCCAGTGATGAAGTATATATCTTCCACCTCTATGCGTAGTGGCATTTGATCAATGATGAAACAATCCTGATCCGGTTCCCAATAATTTACCAGCATTTCACGCAATCTCACATTACTTTTCATATTGGGCATTTTGAAAAATTTGAATAATCCACAGTTTCGGAGGACATTTTGTGCTGCGCGATCTTCCATGACCTCTTGGTCTATTGCACTATGCTCGCGTTCCCTCCATGAAATTGTCATCCTGAAAAAATTTATTAAAATTTGCATTAGAAACTCATTTTTGAAATTCGGACTTGCGCATACGCTAGTTTCGCTGTGCACAGTCGCGTATACACGCGACTTTCCTTCTTTGAACCTGCGTATGCGCAGATACGCGTTTTTTAATAAGGGTTTCCAGGTAAAAATCCACTTAATTTTAAATTTTAAATGGACAAAATGAATCAACAGGATGAATAAGGAGCCTACCTGAAGTTTCGCTGAATTCTGACGGTCGGTTGTTGCTGATTTGACGAAACAAGTTTTTAGCTCCAGAGCTCTTTTCCAAATTAGCTATGCAATAATGAACCAATTGAGAGGTAATTTGTGTATTTATGGCTAAAAAATTGAAAATTTTCGCAAAAATTTCCTTGTGCTTATTTTTTCGATCCGTCTTATGCTGTATAACTCGATTGCTTGGAAGTGCCCAGTTTGGTATATTTCAGGTACATTTTGACATTTTCGAGATTTTTCCCGGTTTTTGGCCCATGTGTTCAGACTCTTCACGGCAGGTATATGATCTTCACTGGCATATAGGTTAGGGAATCACTTTCCGTTGCATCTTGCATTCTAGCCTCCATACTGATCACTTGCCTTAGGGTCGATCCCATCATGTCATGAGTATTATACCCATTTCACTCGCCGATTTTTAAATCATGACTTGATGGTAGAGCCTTCCTTTACATGGGCTTCCTAGTTAGTTCCTCGCTATCACTTGTTGCCCATGCTGCTTTTTATGTAGGCTCGGGAGTCCTCTTTAGTCTCGCCATGTCTTTCGTGTTGAAGCTTCATTCTTCTCCTTCATCACTTATCATTTTTCTGGCTTATACCCTAGAGGCTCCCTGGTGTCGTTAAGTTGTATTACCGCATTGCATATTGGCTACTTGTTTATCCTGGCCTTTAGCCGGCTTCATTTGGACTCGATGTTTAAGCCAACTTTTGACCTTGACTTTCTGTACAAGTTAACCATTGCATGAACTTAGCTATCACGACTTGACACCTTTGTACCCATGGATGGAACGTTCCTCTGAGTATCACTGACCAGTTTTCGCCACCTTGCATTGAGCATAGGATTGTTCCAATCCCAGGAACTAGTGCATCTGCTTTCTTGATACTCGTTCTATCCATTGTATCATAGCATTCTTTTATTCTTTTTCAGGCTTATTATGAAAAAGACAAAAAATCAAATATAACAAAAAGAGCGGGAACGGGATGTATCTTCGTTATTTTGATGGCAGTACAGAGTCAGTTTGTCGCCCTTGAACAAAGCACATATACTTATATATATTTCCTTCATTTGGGATGGTTCTAGTTTGACCTAGGTTCAGCCTTTACCATGTTTCACTTATCAGTTCTCCCCCGGTTG